>OZ038313.1:21626795-21736795 GCA_964035775.1 Osedax frankpressi
ATATATATATATATATATATATATATATATATATATATATATATATATATATATATATATATATATTAATATATCTATAATAATCAATGACAGAATGTGATATTATTTATATAAAGTAACAATTTGAAAATAACACTATTCTGATATTATATAATCATGATATTCCAAGTATAGAAGTTATTTAACATATGACATAACATATGTTAGAGATAACAGAATGTCGATGAATCATGTTCATATTCTTCATATTGGATAAAAGTTCAAATTATATTCTTACACTTTAGTAGTCTTGATGTGATACATACTCATGATACATCATGTCACCCAAAGTCTCTCTCAGAATGTATTAATAAATATAAAGCGCATAGTTAAACTTGTATTAAACTCAGATATGCCTCCCCAGCCCCGCAATAGCGAGACAGATTGAAGTTTGTATTGTATTGTACACACTCTGAAAACCTACACAACGATTACTCTAGTGTTACATAACCTAAAATAGTATCATCTACTAACAATAGAAGATTACATAAATCAAGATATATTATACAATAAGTGCATCCGAAATAAAACTAGATTTCTTTTGACTAATGTCAGGAACAACATTTGTTTTCATAAAAGTATTATGTATAATAATATGATTCTAATTACAATGTATTATTAATGGATCTCGGAATATATATATTAATAGTTATATATATATATATATATATATATATATATATATATATATATATATATATATATATATACTGTTATATAAATATATAGGTACTGTTATATATAGAGTGTGTTCAAATACAATTGTTACTCATTGTGTTGCTGGCAAGTGTACCGTATCACGTTTACCGTTATACAACTGCAGAGAGTAATATGAACAAAGCACATCGTAATTGGAGTGGTAGGCACGGTGGTAACACGAGTTACCGTAGACCTTACGCAGACCTTAACCAGTACTAAGTCACACTCGCGTACTGAATCGTAAACAAATCCAACGCGGTCTCGATTTCTCAGCCAGAGGTGACTGTAGGAATGGCAAACACTTTTTGCCGACTCGACCCGAACACTTCACCGACACTCCCACTAGCGACATCTAAACTATATCCATTCCACTAGCGACATCTAAACTATATTCCATTCCACTAGCGACATCTAAACTATATCCTTTCCACTAGCGACATCTAAACTATATCCATTCCACTAGCGACATCTAAATTATATCCATTCCACTAGCGACATCTAAATTATATCCATTCCACTAGCGACATCTAAACTATATCCGTTCCAATAGCGACATCTAAACTATATCAATTCCACTAGCGACATCTAAACTATATCCATTCCACTAGCGACATCTAAATTATATCCGTTCCACTAGCGACATCTAAACTATATCAGTTCCATTAGCGACATCTAAATTATATCCATTCCACTAGCGACATCTAAATTATATCCATTCCACTAGCGACATCTAAATTATATCCATTCCACTAGCGACATCTAAATTATATCCATTCCACTAGCGACATCTAAACTATATCAATTCCACTAGCGACATCTAAACTATATCCGTTACACTAGCGACATCTAAACTATATCCATTCCACTAGCGACATCTAAACTATATCCATTCCACTAGCGACATCTAAACTATATCAATTCCACTAGCGACATCTAAACTATATCCGTTACACTAGCGACATCTAAACTATATCCATTCCACTAGCGACATCTAAACTATATCAATTCCACTAGCGACATCTAAACTATATCCGTTACACTAGCGACATCTAAACTATATCAATTCCACTAGCGACATCTAAACTATATCCATTCCACTAGCGACATCTAAACTATATCAATTCCACTAGCGACATCTAAACTATATCCGTTACACTAGCGACATCTAAACTATATCAATTCCACTAGCGACATCTAAACTATATCCATTCCACTAGCGACATCTAAACTATATCCTTTCCACTAGCGACATCTAAACTATATCCATCCCCAAAATGAATACATATTAGGTTTCCGTCACACACGAACTCAATTCTCCATAATATATGCTGTTATTGATTTAACCACCAACATAAGTTTCTGATATTACCCCCCATTACTCCATTACCTAAATATTACCAGTTCTCGTATATGGTTTACAGATAAACTTTAAATTATGTACATTAATTCAATCTAATTATCATTATTCATTTGCAACATTTAAAAAATATGATTCATATATATTTTATATGTTTCCATTTGATTCCACATTCTCTAGTCATTGACAATACGAATATTATATTTATAATTATATAAAATGACACAATATATTTTGTACAATAAACTCGGTGTACAGGGTAATATAAAATCTATACTATAAAGCACACATATATACATATATATATATATATAGTATTATGTATATGCATATATGTATAGTAATGATAATTAGTAATTCTGTGGATAATCATTTAGTCTAGTTTTAATCGTAAATACTTTATTCTGAATGGAATCACGGCTAAGTTTGTATTTGCACTGTCAACATGAATTACACGTAGACCGCACACGTGACACACGTACACTCACGCACACTTTACACCCAGCTCTTGCAAACACTCCTCGCTTACCAGACGCTAACGGAATACTATATCAACACTCCGTTGGCTGGCTATCGCGGCCTAAACTAAACCATGATTTTTGATAAATAACTCGACGTGTCTGAAAGCTGCCGAGTTATTATAAAGTGAAACGTGATGGTGTACAATGTACAGTGTACATTGTACAGTGTACATTGTACACTGTACAATGTACACCGTACACCGTACATCGTACAGCGTACATTGTATACGGTGATTTACGAGCTTACGAGGCATTGGCTGCCGGTATATCTATAAACGATTTAAACAACAACTATTCTAATAGGGTCAAGGTCGAATCGAAAAAACTGAGGTGATCGAAATGGCGATCAAACATATAGTACACCTTCAGCAAATAAACGGTAACTAATTGTAACTTAATTATTATTTAATACACACCAGACGTAATAATAGACATTTAATGATGATAAAGTGATAACATTTCGATAGTGTGATATTTTTTGAAAATCACAATTCAAAGTATTTATTATTTCATATTTCGCAGACGATTTGCAACAACAAAATAATAAAGCGGCTTGTACGCCAGCAATGGTGCCTGCACCAATGGTGCTTGCACCCATGCAACAGAACCAGGTTCCACCATCGAATAGCCACGCCTCTACACAGAATATCGACATCAAGCCAGATGCGGGGAAGTGCTTTTCGCTGGGGTTCAAATGCTGCCAAGACTTGGTGGTGTCTTTTCTCTGCAGGGATCACTTGCTGGGTATTTCACAACAACAACAACAACAACAACAACAACAACAACAACAACAACATGGTCACGGGAAAGTAATACACGATTTATCAGCGCGTTTGGTACACACCATGCAGCTTAAAGCTCAAGCTATCGAGATGAGTTATTCCTCTTCAGGTAATTAATAATTTAGATACTCTTTGTAAGTTCAATTATATCTTACCAAAACAATCGATACCTGAACATATCTAGAGTAGTTAATCTAATTTATAAGTTTCCGGTAAATTTGAAATTGCAATTCGTTAATAAATAAACACATTACTCCATTTACGTAAAACGTCCGGGTCCGAGAATACATAAAACTAAACGCGCCAACAGATCAAATCGACTTGACGATGCAACACTCGCAGCCCACGAAAGCGAACGCGTTGCGTCAACGAGCTCATTCGCTTTCGTTGCAAGCTCCGGACAACTGTTGGGGCCGTAACGCCGCCGCCGCCAACGACAGAGACTACGAGGCTTGCGGAAAAACTCACTCGACGTCGCGCCAACGTTACGTAAGCCTTTCGTGCGGAAGTACGGAGAGCGGATACTCGTCGGACGCACTCGCGCAATCTGCGGGCGTCTCGCGAATGTCTCCGTGGACGAGCGGAGGCCACGCCCACTCGCCGGCGACGCCCGCCGCATTAGAAACGCCCACCAGCCCGGGTTACAAGTTCAAGAGCGATATCCACCTGCGTTTCAAGGCCGCCGAACTGGAGAACGAGGTCGGGTCGGGAGTCGTTGCTCCGGGCGACGAGTACGTCGAATTCAAGCGTAAACGCGCCGGTTTCGTTCTCCACCGCGAAGGGAGGTACTACCTTCCCGTGCAACTGGCGGAGGACGAACTTCCCGACGTAGTTCGGCAAATCGAGGGTTGCGAGAGCGGTCACTGCGAATCCACCTGCCACCCGATTAGCATTTCGGTGAGGCTCGCCGAGTGAACGCGCACCTGTGATACAGATGACTTCGATGCCGTTGCATATAGCAGAGTTGAGCGAGTGTACCCGTGTGTACCTACGCGTGTACCCATGCGTGCCCGTGTGTGTACACCTACGCGTACCTACGAGTATACCGATACTATATGCAATACCAATTCTAGTCTAAAGACCATTCCATGTTTTTAGAAAAAACCAATTTTAAGAAATCATAATTTTTGAGAAAAATATATTTTTCTAGAGAATATTTACTGTTGATTTTTGGAATTAATTATATTTTTACCGGTGATGTGATTATTATTATTGTTGGTGCATGTTCAATTGATTCTTCAAAGTATTATTCACACCGGTGTATATCATGAGATTATTCAACGTTTTTGACAAGTTTTTATATAAGCAAATTAAGTTTTATCTACTGTTACCTTGAATCAATTTCGGAACTACGGCGATGGTGAAAAGTTATGATAAGAATGTGATGTTTAATAATTATTATGCAACTATTTTACATTATTATTACTCTAAATATGAATTATCAAATAATAAATATATTGGATTATTTACAAATTTATTTCGTAAATCATGGCTTTATCGAATTTTCCATTTAAAATAATAACAGTGAATAAATAATTGATATAGCACATGATCCATAACTTTCTAGTCAGCGACGAGAGGTGTGTGCATGGTTGCAATGTTAATTTAGCACTAAATAGAGGGATAAATTTAAAAAAACGGCCGTTGGTGCAATGCTTTCGAGTACTCCGCAAATCATTGATTGTAAATCTAAATTTCTGTTTGGACAGTATCAAATTTGATATCAATTAATTAGAAGTCGATGCAGTTAGTTAGAATATTAATAATTAATAACTTTTTGGTGTCCGAGTGCAATCACATTCCTATGTATATGCAAAGGTTGATGGCGATTATATAATATTATAAAAGTTCGAAGCTATGCAAATAAAAAAAGCTCGGAATATTTAATAATATTACATAATAATACCCAATGAAACTCGATTACGAAATCATTTACATGTGTAGAGAAGCTTCGAGAGAAATCGAGTGTAGTTGATCATATAGACCTAGTTAATAATACGGTGGTACACAGCCAATACGATTACATACTATTGTAATTAGGAGGAGTTGCCCGATTATGAATTGTACGTCGAAGCTAGAAATCTGAGAAATCGGCTACGAGGACGTCCAAGGCAACGGGAGAGACTAGATGTCACTTTCAGCTCCTTCGATGCGCCTCTCATCCCCTTGCACCTCTCTCATCGGGTGGTTCTGATTGGACGAAGCGTTGTCCTCGCGTTCCGTGTCGCTCAACTGGGTCAGAGCGTCCTGTAGCCGGGGTCGGGGGTCAAGATGGGGACAGACATAGGGGATAGGAGAATACGTTGAATTGAAGGGGTTCTGTGCATTTTTATTCTTAATACTATGATTATTCGTGTAGAGATTTGTTTTATAATATAATTCAATGGCTTAAAGGAAGATGGTGTAGAATTGTAATGATAAAGCACTGGACACTGTCCAGTGGACAGTGTGAGCTTAGTTGAAAACGGGTTCAATTTAATGTAAAAATATAAATTGTCAATCAAAAAATACTTAAACTAACCGTTTCCACATCATCTGTTTTATTCGATTCATTCTAAAGATAATATTAATTGGGATAAAGTATGAAGATTTGTTATTAGCTAAACAAAAATATAGTTATAATGAATAGAATATAGTTATAATGAATAGAATATAGTTATAATGAACATAATATAGTTATAATGAATAGAATATAGTTATAATGAATAGAATATAGTTATAATGAATAAAATATAGTTATAATGAATAGAATATAGTTATAATGAACAGAATATAGTTATAATGAATAGAATATAGTTATAATGAATAGAATATAGTTATAATGAATAGAATATAGTTATAATGAATAGAATATAGTTATAATGAATAGAATATAGTTATAATGAACAGAATATAGTTATAATGAATAGAATATAGTTATAATGAATAGAATATAGTTATAATGAATAGAATATAGTTATAATGAACAGAATATAGTTATAATGAATAGAATATAGTTATAATGAATAGAATATAGTTATAATGAATAGAATATAGTTATAATGAATAGAATATAGTTATAATGAACAGAATATAGTTATAATGAATAGAATATAGTTATAATGAATAGAATATAGTTATAATGAATAGAATATAGTTATAATGAATAGAATATAGTTATAATGAATAGAATATAGTTATAATGAATAGAATATAGTTATAATGAATAGAATATAGTTATAATGAATAGAATATAGTTATAATGAATAGAATATAGTTATAATGAATAGAATATAGTTATAATGAATAGAATATAGTTATAATGAATAGAATATAGTTATAATGAATAGAATATAGTTATAATGAATAGAATATAGTTATATAATGAATAGAATATAGTTATAATGAATAGAATATAGTTATAATGAATAGAATATAGTTATAATGAATAGAATATAGTTATAATGAATAGAATATAGTTATAATGAATAGAATATAGTTATAATGAATAGAATATAGTTATAATGAATAGAATATAGTTATAATGAATAGAATATAGTTATAATGAATAGAATATAGTTATAATGAATAGAATATAGTTATAATGAATAGAATATAGTTATAATGAATATGAAATATAACAATAAAAGTGAATATACTAACAATCATTATCTCATACGCTAGTTTTGTAGCAGTGGATATTGAATGGCAGATCTGTGAAACCAAGGGAAAATTACTAAAAGCATTCTAATGCGTTTTGATGTTTTTCAATGATTTACACGTTTGATTATAAGTTGGCATGAGATATGATTTAGGATTATTTTTAGAATGTATTAGATTTGAAATGATATGAAAACATATTCTTAAGTTTTTATAAGCATTAAATAAACAGCGACATAAAAATAAACTCAGATAAAACATCAAAAGAACCGATTCATTACAATGTTTCTATTAAACCAAAATTTAGTTATTTTCTTTAAATCACATATTCAATAACTGAACTAAAATTGTAATGCTCACAATCTAACTATGAATATATATTAATTAAAATGATAATAATTATATAATAGATATTATGTAGAAAGTAGCGATATTAATGGAGCAGTGTCAAATGAGGAGATAAATTGGTTGAGGAGAATGTAGTAATTGATGGTGTAGGAGGTAACGAGATTGGGGTGGTGATGATGAGATGAATGTAGGGAGAAGTATTAGTGGGGTTAAGCATAGATAGATATGAAGTAGTAAGGTTGAGGTTAGATAGTAATGAAGTAGTGATGTTGAGGATATTTAGTAATGAAGTAGTGATATTAAGAATAGCTAGTAATGAAGTACTGATGTTAAGAGTAGTTAGTAATGAAGTAGTGATGTTAAGGGTAGCTAGTAATGGAGTAGTGATGTTAAGGGTAGCTAGTAATGAAGTACTGATGTTAAGAGTAGTTAGTAATGAAGTAGTGATGTTAAGGGTAGCTAGAAATGAAGTAGTGATGTTAAGGGTAGTTATTAATGAGGTAGTGATGTTAAGGTTATCTAGTAATGAAGTAGTGATGTTAAGGGTAGCTAGTAATGAGGTAGTGATGTTAAGGGTAGTTAGTAATGAGGTAGTGATGTTAAGGGTAGCTAGTAATGAGGTAGTAATGTTGAGGTTAGCTAGTAATGAAGTAGTGATGTTAAGAGTAGTTAGTAATGAAGTAGTGATGTTAAGGGTAGTTAGTAATGAGGTAGTGATGTTAAGGTTATCTAGTAATTAAGTAGTGATGTTAAGTTTAGCTAGTAATGGAGTAGTGATGTTAAGGGTAGCTAGTAATGAAGTAGTGATGTTAAGGGTAGTTAGTAATGAAGTAGTGATGTTAAGGTTATCTAGTAATTAAGTAGTGATGTTAAGTTTAGCTAGTAATGGAGTAGTGATGTTAAGGGTAGCTAGTAATGAAGTAGTGATGTTAAGGGTAGCTAGTAATGAAGTAGTGATGTTAAGGGTAGTTAGTAATGAGGTAGTGATGTTAAGTTTAGCTAGTAATGGAGTAGTGATGTTAAGGGTAGCTAGTAATGAAGTAGTGATGTTAAGGTTAGTTAGTAATGAGGTAGTGATGTTAAGGGTAGCTAGTAATGAGGTAGTGATGTTAAGGGTAGCTAGTAATGAGGTAGTGATGTTAAGGGTAGTTAGTAATTAGGTAGTGATGTTAAGGGTAGCTAGTAATGAGGTAGTGATGTTAAGGGTAGCTAGTAATGAGGTAGTGATGTTAAGGGTAGCTAGTAATGAAGTAGTGATGTTAAGGGTAGTTAGTAATGAGGTAGTGCTGTTAAGGTTAGCTAGTAATGAAGTAGTGATGTTAAGGGTAGTTAGTAATGAAGTAGTGATGTTAAGGGTAGCTAGTAATGAAGTAGTGATGTTAAGGGTAGTTAGTAATGAGGTAGTGATGTTAAGGGTAGTTAGTAATGAGGTAGTGATGTTAAGGGTAGTTAGTAATGGAGTAGTGATGTTAAGGGTAGCTAGTAATGAAGTAGTGATGTTAAGGGTAGCTAGTAATGAAGTAGTGATGTTAAGGGTAGTTAGTAATGAGGTAGTGATGTTAAGTTTAGCTAGTAATGGAGTAGTGATGTTAACGGTAGCTAGTAATGAAGTAGTGATGTTAAGGTTAGTTAGTAATGAGGTAGTGATGTTAAGGGTAGCTAGTAATGAGGTAGTGATGTTAAGGGTAGCTAGTAATGAGGTAGTGATGTTAAGGGTAGTTAGTAATTAGATAGTGATGTTAAGGGTAGCTAGTAATGAGGTAGTGATGTTAAGGGTAGCTAGTAATGAGGTAGTGATGTTAAGGGTAGCTAGTAATGAAGTAGTGATGTTAAGGGTAGTTAGTAATGAGGTAGTGCTGTTAAGGTTAGCTAGTAATGAAGTAGTGATGTTAAGGGTAGTTAGTAATGAAGTAGTGATGTTAAGGGTAGTTAGTAATGAGGTAGTGATGTTAAGGGTAGTTAGTAATGAGGTAGTGATGTTAAGGGTAGTTAGTAATGAGGTAGTGATGTTAAGGGTAGCTAGTAATGGAGTAGTGATGTTAAGGGTAGCTAGTAATGAAGTAGTGATGTTAAGGGTAGCTAGTAATGAGGTAGTGATGTTAAGGGTAGCTAGTAATGGAGTAGTGATGTTAAGGGTAGCTAGTAATGAAGTAGTGATGTTAAGGGTAGCTAGTAATGAAGTAGTGATGTTAAGGGTAGTTAGTAATGGAGTAGTGATGTTAAGGGTAGCTAGTAATGAAGTAGTGATGTTAAGGGTAGCTAGTAATGAAGTAGTGATGTTAAGGGTAGTTAGTAATGAGGTAGTGATGTTAAGTTTAGCTAGTAATGGAGTAGTGATGTTAAGGGTAGCTAGTAATGAGGTAGTGATGTTAAGGGTAGCTAGTAATGAGGTAGTGATGTTAAGGGTAGTTAGTAATGAGATAGTGATGTTAAGGGTAGCTAGTAATGAGGTAGTGATGTTAAGGGTAGTTAGTAATGGAGTAGTGATGTTAAGGGTAGCTAGTAATGAGGTAGTGATGTTAAGGGTAGTTAGTAATGAGATAGTGATGTTAAGGGTAGCTAGTAATGAGGTAGTGATGTTAAGGGTAGCTAGTAATGAAGTAGTGATGTTAAGGGTAGTTAGTAATGAGGTAGTGATGTTAAGTTTAGCTAGTAATGGAGTAGTGATGTTAAGGGTAGCTAGTAATGAAGTAGTGATGTTAAGTTTAGCTAGTAATGGAGTAGTGATGTTAAGGGTAGTTAGTAATGAGATAGTGATGTTAAGTTTAGCTAGTAATGGAGTAGTGATGTTAAGGGTAGCTAGTAATGAAGTAGTGATGTTAAGGGTAGCTAGTAATGAGGTAGTGATGTTAAGGGTAGCTAGTAATGAAGTAGTGATGTTAAGGGTAGTTAGTAATGAGGTAGTGCTGTTAAGGTTAGCTAGTAATGAAGTAGTGATGTTAAGGGTAGTTAGTAATGAGGTAGTGATGTTAAGTTTAGCTAGTAATGAGATAGTGATGTTAAGGGTAGTTAGTGATAAGGTAGTGACGTTAAGGGTAGCTAGTAATGAGGTAGTGATGTAAGGTTATCTAGTAATGAAGTAGTTCTATTAAGGGTAGCTAGTAATGAAGTAGTGCTGTTAAGGGTAGTTAGTGATAAGGTAGTGATGTTAAGGGTAGTTAGTAATGAGGTAGTGATGTAAGGTTATCTAGTAATGAGGTAGTGATGTTAAGGTTATCTAGTAATGAAGTAGAGATGTTAAGGGTAGCTAGTAATGAAGTAGAGCTGTTAAGGGTAGCTAGTAATGAAGTAGTGATGTTAATGGTAGTTAGTAATGAGGTAGTAATGTTAAGGGTAACTAGTAATGAAGTAGTGCTATTAAGGGTAGCTAGTAATGAAGTAGTGCTGTTAAGGGTAGCTAGTAATGAAGTAGTGCTGTTAAGTTTAGCTAGTAATGAAGTAGTGATGTTAAGGGTAGCTAGTAATGAGGTAGTGATGTTAAGGGTAGTTAGTAATGAGGTAGTGATGTTAAGGGTAGCTAGTAATGAGGTAGTAATGTTAAGGGTAACTAGTAATGAAGTAGTGATGTTAAGGGTAGTTAGTAATAAGGTAGTGATGTTAAGGGTAGCTAGTAATGAAGTAGTGATGTTAATGGTAGTTAGTAATGAGGTAGTAATGTTAAGGGTAACTAGTAATGAAGTAGTGCTGTTAAGGTTACCTAGTAATGAAGTAGTGATGTTAAGGGTAGTTAGTAATGAGGTAGTAATGTTAAGGGTAGTTAGTAATGAGGTAGTAATGTTAAGGGTAGTTAGTAATGAGGTAGTAATGTTAAGGGTAACTAGTAATGAAGTAGTGATGTTAAGGGTAGTTAGTAATAAGGTAGTGATGTTAAGGGTAGCTAGTAATGAAGTAGTGATGTTAAGGGTAGCTAGTAATGAGGTAGTAATGTTAAGGGTAGCTAGTAATGAGGTAGTGATGTTAGGGTAGCTAGTAATGAGGTAGTAATGTTAAGGGTAGTTAGTAATGAAGTAGTGAGGTTAAGGGTAGCTAGTAATGAGGTAGTGATGTTAAGGGTAGTTAGTAATGGAGTAGTGATGTTAAGGGTAGCTAGTAATGAGGTAGTGATGTTAAGGGTAGTTAGTAATGAGATAGTGATGTTAAGGGTAGCTAGTAATGAGGTAGTGATGTTAAGGGTAGCTAGTAATGAAGTAGTGATGTTAAGGGTAGTTAGTAATGAGGTAGTGATGTTAAGTTTAGCTAGTAATGAAGTAGTGATGTTAAGGGTAGCTAGTAATGAAGTAGTGATGTTAAGGGTAGCTAGTAATGAAGTAGAGATGTTAAGGGTAGCTAGTAATGAAGTAGTGCTGTTAAGGGTAGCTAGTAATGAAGTAGAGATGTTAAGATAGCTAGTAATGAAGTAGTGATGTTAAGGGTAGCTAGTAATGAGGTAGTAATGTTAAGGGTAACTAGTAATGAAGTAGTGCTGTTAAGGGTAGCTAGTAATGAAGTAGTGATGTTAAGGGTAGCTAGTAATGAAGTAGAGATGTTAAGGGTAGCTAGTAATGAAGTAGTGCTGTTAAGGGTAGCTAGTAATGAAGTAGAGATGTTAAGGATAGCTAGTAATGAAGTAGTGATGTTAAGGGTAGTTAGTAATGAGGTAGTAATGTTAAGGGTAACTAGTAATGAAGTAGTGATGTTAAGGGTAGTTAGTAATAAGGTAGTGATGTTAAGGGTAGCTAGTAATGAAGTAGTGATGTTAAGGGCAGTTAGTAATGAGGTAGTGGTGTTAATGGTAGTTAGTAATGAGGTAGTAATGTTAAGGGTAACTAGTAATGAAGTAGTGCTGTTAAGGGTAGCTAGTAATGAAGTAGTGATGTTAAGGGTAGTTAGTAATGAGGCAGTGATGTTAAGGGTAGTTAGTAATGAGGTAGTGATGTTAAGGGTAGCTAGTAATGAGGTAGTAATGTTAAGGGTAACTAGTAATGAAGTAGTAATGTTAAGGGTAGTTAGTAATGAGGTAGTAATGTTAAGTTTAGCTAGTAATGAGGTAGTGATGTTAAGGGTAGTTAGTAATGAGGTAGTGATGTTAAGGGTAGCTAGTAATGAGGTAGTAATGTTAAGGGTAGTTAGTAATGAGGTAGTAATGTTAAGGGTAGTTAGTAATGAAGTAGTGATGTTAAGGGTAGTTAGTAATGAGGTAGTAATGTTAAGGGTAGTTAGTAATGAAGTAGTGCTGTTAAGGGTAGCTAGTAATGAGGTAGTAATGTTAAGGGTAGTTAGTAATGAGGTAGTAATGTTAAGGGTAGCTAGTAATGAAGTAGTGATGTTAAGGGTAGTGGAGCTGATATTGGGATACACAGTGTATAATATACACACAAATGTAATTTAGTGTAGAAGCAGGGAGGAGTGAGTCAGGGAAGTAAAGTGCGAGGAGCTAGGGAGAGAATAGATGGAGGTGAATAAAAAAGGAGAAATTATGTAGTGAGGGAAGGTGTAAGGAGAGATGATGTAGTTAGGCAAGAGGTAGGAAGTGGGAATGTGACGAGGGAAGAAGTAGGAAGTGGGAATGTGATAAGGGAAGAGGTAGGATGGGGGAATGTGATAAGGGAAGAGGTAGGAAGTGGGAATGTGATAAGGGAAGAAGTAGGAGGAGGGATTACCTCATCGGCTGAAGTATCACACTCAAAAACATGGCATTGGTATGTCAATTCATTGTCATCGGTTCCCCTATTGCAAGAGATGAAACCAAACAGTCTGTTAGAAGGCGTAGGTCAACATTTATGGACGGGTTTAGAGAAGCAGTATTTTCTAAAATATGATTTTGAATGTGCAGCAAACGAAATGGATAATGTTCTATGAGGAATATCTTTGTTTTTAAAAAATCCGTTAGTAAATATAGCGAGAGAAGAAAGCTTCTACGGTCAAATAGATAATACGAGTAATGGCCTAAATTGCAGGAAGGATTCATTGGTCGATATGTATAAATAACAATATTGGAAAGATGAATATCTTATATATGTTATGAGAGTTATCTCTTCACTTGATTGCCTTTGATGCTGAAGATGGTTAATAAACTAACTGATATAAGTGAATATAAATATAACATGAACAGAAAAGAAGAAGAGTGAAACCTTTTGTTTTCATTGTGAGCCGTCCAATAAGAAATATTCTGAAGCATAAATCCTCTTCTCACAGAATTATTCGATTGGTCAATTATCCTATAATCCATAGATATTGATTTATAAAAAGCAATATATTCTATTCTATGTTAGATTATTATCGTTTATGTAATAGATAAAATAATATGATAATTTAAGACAAGTCCAATTTATCAGATGAGGTAATTTCTCACAAATTATTTAAAACCAATTTGTAAAATAACCTCATGGATTCACTGGAAATCAGAAGTCTAAATTCAGTAGTTTTGAATATATTGTATAATGCCCTGGTCACCATTATCTGTCTCATTGTTTCATAAATCAACTGGTCACCTGCATAATATGTATAACAAACTGAAATTAGCATCTTCAAGGAAGATACACATTAACAGCATATGAATTTAGCAATTATTTACAAATATAATTAGAAATAATATTTCCATAGTGGGATAAAATATTGTTCAGGTTAATTCTGAAATCGATGTTAAAAAATGTTTCATAGAAGAAAATTGTAATCGTTGAGAACATTATTAAATATTAAAGAGATTCTATAATACATGCACAGGAAACCACTCGGGTCATTTTAGTTTTTTTGTTATATAATAAAAGTGAAAATTTATTTTATTTGCATTGCAATATTATATTTATTTTTTATTTTAAATAATTATACAAGATTATAAAATATTACTTCATCTGACCTTGGGTCATTACATAACTCTCATTACATGATATTTCAAAAGATATTCAACTTATTTTAAATGATTCCATAATTATTTCCTATTGTGAAAGCGAATACTTTAAGTGATACATCTAAATTACTTCAATAGTTAATGAAGTCAGTGCTATAATATAAAGAAAATATGCTCAAATTAAGTAACACATAGTTTATACATAAGTAAATCTATGCAATCAATATTATCTTGCATTGATATCTACACAATCATTGATACATTGAAAGCGAGTAAAAAAATCAATACAAGAAAAAGAAGACAAGACAATCTGATTTATTGTAATAAGACCAAAGTAACAAATGCATATCAACTAAATTACGTATTGACATACTTATTTTACGAAATCTAGACCAGCATACACAGGTGAACAGATAGATAGGATCAAATTACCAAAGTAATTTTTGGAAATTAGAACAGAAAAATAATTTTAAAAAATGTAGATGGTTTGTATATTTTTAAACATATATATTTTTAACACACTATATAAAATATATATTGTATATTATATTTTATTATAATATAATATACTATAGCATATATATTATAGTATAATATAATATAGTGTAATAAACTAAATAGTATATTATAGTATAATATATTATTATATTATTATTATAATATATTATTATAGTATATTATAGTATAATATATTATTGTATAATGAATTATATTATATAATATTAAAGTTTAATATATTATAATATAATATATTATATTATAATACATTATAGTATAGTATATAATATATTATATTTTAATATATGATAGTAAAATATAGTATAGTACAGTATATTATAATACCTTAAAGTATAGTATATTATAGTTTTATATATTATAGTATAATATATTAGAGTATATTATATTAAAATATAATATAATATATTATAATATATTATATTTTAATATATTGTAGTATATTATAGTATAATATAATATAGTATAGTATATTATAGTATATTTTGATATATTATATTATACTACCATAATATAGTATAATATATTATAGTATATAATCGTATATTATAGTATAGTATATTATATTTTAGGAAATTATACTATAATATAGTATATCATTTATTTAACTTCAAGAATACTCTACTGAAATTACTCGATTACTAAACACAATTCTACAACAATCAAACTATATACAGACTTAGTAAAAAGTTACATATCCCATTATAAATGTTAAACCTACTAACAAAACACCAAACACACTAGAAATTGAATTATTGAAATGTATTATTATTGAAATCAAGATATATAAGCAAATAGACATAAACTAGAAAACTAGACAGAACTCATGCAAATCAAATAACTTAATCATAAGTAATCACTAATATAAGATGTTTACAGCTATTACTATTATTTATACTAGTTACAACAGAACAAAATATAGAATAATGTAAACACGACAAACCCGATTTGGTTTGCAAAGCAATACGACTATAAAGAAAATAATTCTTAGGCATAATTTAAAATAATAGATGAATATGATGATCCATCCATTTTCATAGAATAGAAGCAAGAAAATATATTAATTTAATGGTGGTCAAAAAATGGTCAACTATGATAACATTCAAATATCCAAGCAATATAACGATTTAGCAAAATAACACAATTTCACGCCCATACCCCGATACAATTTGACTTACAAAATACTTATTATATCTCTAATAAATGTAAGTTATCTCTAATAAATATAATATTGGTCTAATAAAATATTGACTTTATTAACCAATATTTCTCATAAGAAACCTAATCTAAATTCACTCAACACCTTCTGCTATAGTAGGTTCAAAGTGACACAACATTCATAACCGTATTCACTACTTCAGCAAATAAGACGCGGAGTTGTACTGCTGAACAAAAAACTTATATAAATTATATTTTCCAAACAATTAACCAGCACCTACTTTGAAAACCTATGGACTCTAATTCCAATAAACCTAGAAATATAATTATATATTACTAACTTCCTGATATTTCCTATAAACAATTAAAAACTAAACTTACTGACCAAGAAATAACTATTATGATAAAAATCTACTCATACTATGTAATTAAATTTCTGCTTTGACTTAATTACAAATCTCTAATACAAATCCAAATTACTTTGTACTAAATTCAACCCGATAAAAATGGACATAATAAAGATATTTACTTTTCTAAAACTGATTCAGAACTTATTACTACTCCATATTCAATTACCACTACTTACTGATTATTTTACCATCTCTTCCATTCTTAAACTCGATTCGAAATCATAAAATAAAACACATAGAAAAAAAAACATACATCTTAATCTACCCAAAACTTAAAAATCACATTAATATGCTATGGTTTAATTCAGAAATATGCAAACTCAAATACTTTACACCTAAATTTGACCAACTACTAAATACCCATCTATCTATAATTACTAAACATTTCTCAACTCAAGATAATAATATAGATTTCACATTCAGATTACAAAATTCATATACTATACGACTACATTTACTGCAACCATAAATGATAAATAATATGTATAAGATATTATGTCCCCTATCTCCCGCTTGTACGAATAGCTTTAAATAGTCAGCCATTCCTATTATAAACTTTGTGAAAACTTTGCTGACTGTTTTAATGATAAGGTACTACACATTCTTGCAATACCCATCTTTCAAAAACTTACAATACCCAATAATATATCTCACAATTAAGTATCCCTACGTATGTACAGTTGTAATTTATTTTCATAGAGAATGAATTTTCAAATTTCCCCAAACTCTACCTAGAAACCCCACAATTACCCCTAAATCCAAATCTCGGTGTTATACTAAACACGTTCCTTTACTCAGCTGATCTCATGAATTTCTTGAATAATAACTAATACAACACACATAAAATAAAATTATTTATAGACTTTACTACAAAACTTTATATTATAACAGAGTATTAACAATACTTCACAATACTCTAATATACTTTAATATACTATAATATAACATATACTATAGAATGTAGTGTAGTGTAGTGTAGCATAATATAGTATAATATATTAGAGTATAGTATAGTATATGTTATAATATAGTATAGTATATTTTATTATATAGTATACTATATTATATTAGAGTATACTATACTATATGATCGTATATTAGAGTATATGATCTAGGGTAGTCAATAACAAACAATAGCCTAAAAGAACAATTGAAATATGTCAACCAGGATCTAGTAGACAATATCTACACACACGATCGTATTAGATTGCCTAGTAATATATGCTATATATATTATATAATGTATTAGAGACTATGTTTGACATATTGTGACATTGGATACATTGTAAAAACAACAATAATTCAATGTATTTGCTATAAGAAGTAGGTCAATACCTGAAAAATAGCTCAACACCTCACGAATGCAATGTACAAGATAAAAATAGAATTTAGGTAAAATTTGATCTTGAACCTTATAAGTGTGTACAATAGAAAAATTAAGGGTGATATCACTTGTTCTCTACTCTAGAGTTATGCGGGGTACACCAACAATAAACAATGCAACCGTGACAAGCTAGTGTCATTAAGTATAAAGCATTAGAGTAATTAGTAAAATACCTTTAATGTAATAAAATAAAAATTAAGTTATTAATAAATAAGAAACAATTTTGATCAAATATATTATGAAATAATATGAAATTCAAATAGCTCTTTAATATATTATATTATATAATAATGTAATATATATCCTTAAGCACATTTATGTTAAATAATGAAATAATTATTATAAATATAGAAGATAAACTATGAAACTTTCGATGGCCTGTTTACTTTTATAGAAATAATGTTGAATCAAAAACAACAAAAAAATGAACCAAAAATAAGATATAGTTTTGATGTTGATTTGTTGGTGATTCTATGGAGCATTAAAATATAGTGAAATTATAATTTAAAAATAAAATCTCAAATGCCAAAGTTCTGAAACATTTTTATTTTATTGATTTGATCAAACATTTTATTAATTTGATTTGATTTCAAAGTGTTTATATAGAAAATCGAGAAAAACAAAATAGTTTGGATTTGAATTTTATAATAGATATTTTGATATCTATTTTGATAATTCATATTTTGGAGATTTCATTATAGTCTATAGGATATTTAAAATGCAATTATTAAAAGATTATATTTAAAACTTCATATAAATATTATTTAGTCTTTGATTTCGTTTTAATTCTGTTGAAAATATTTTATTTAAATTATGTTGGAAATTCTTCATTATTTAAATGAAATAACTAATTTTCCATTTGAATCAATGGAAAATACAATTAGATATTTCGTAATTTGATTTGCTGCAGATTCAACGTTAGATAGATGTAAATGGGTATTTAAAATATACTGACATCGACAATAATACATATTTATAAATAAACATGAAAATAAATTTGTTATAATAAATAATTAGAACAAATTTAAACATTTAATTAAAATTATTCATGTTAATGACACACTAACCTTAGACAGACTTAAAATAGTAACTACAAGTAGATTGTATAGATAAAGTGTACATGTTGTATTCTAATATTAATTAGAATTTTCATGAGTACATTATTAACCCAAATAACATTTACTCGAATGACTTACCACACCACTACCTAAGATATAACATATAACTTAACTCTTTCTCTATCCCTACAGTAATTCCATACCTTCACTACAGCTCTAATCCTCCCTAACCTATACCTTAACTCTTTCTCTATCCCTACACTAATTCCATATCTTAATACAGCTCTAACTCTCCCTAACATATATCTTAACTCTTTCTTTATCCCTACACTATCCCATACCTTCACTACAGCTCTAACCCTCCCTAACTTATACCTTAACTCTTTCTCTATCCCTACACTAATTCCATATCTTAATACAACTCTAACTCTCCCTAACATATATCTTAACTCTTTCTTTATCCCTACGTTATCCCATACCTTCACCACAGCTCTAACCCTCCCTAACCTATACCTTAACTCTTTCTCTATCCCTACACTAATTCCATATCTTATTATAGCTCTAACCCTCCCTAACCTATACCTTAACTATTTCTCTATCCCTACACTAATTCCATACCTTCGCTACAGCTCTAACTCTCCCTAACCTATACCTTAACTCTTTCTCTACCCCTACACTAATTCCATACATTATTACAGGTCTAACTCTCCCTAACCTTTACCTTAACTATTTCTCTATCCCTATACTAATTCCATACCTTCGTTACAGCTCTAACCCTCCCTAACCTATAAATTAACTCTTTCTCTATCTCTACACTCCTTCCATATCTTATTATAGCTCTAACCCTCTCTAACCTATATCTTAACTATTTATCTATCCCTACACTAATTCCATACCTTCACAACAGCTCTAACCCTCCCTAACCTATATCTTAACTCTTTCTTTATCCCTACACTATCCCATACCTTCACTACAGCTCTAACCCTCCCTAACCCCTATCTTGCTGTACCTCCTTGCAGCCAATGAAGCGAACAATGAAACTCCTCAGAAAAGTATTATTGTCAGTGCTCGTGCTGCTGTTCGAGCAAATCGATGCAGTCATTATGGAGTCTGGAGGTTCATCAAAGGGGTTCACTCGTCTGCGGGGTTAGAGTCGCAAGGTTATTACAAGGTCATGTAACGTACGGATGTATATCGTCGGATTATAGGGATACTGGATTAACTAGTTTGTAGCTCCAGGCGTTATGGTACGCGGTAGATGAAACGGGATTGCTGGGTTATTGTACAACTATTGTAAATTTGTTATATCCACAGACCGAGTGGTAATAGGGATTGCGGTTCGTAAAACATGAAAAGTATTATCAGGATTAATGTGCCATGATAATAGTAATAGTTTCATTATTGGGTCGAGGTACTACTAGTTGTAAAGGTAGAAAATAGAGGTAAGAAAGATAATAAATAGAAATTTTAGGGGGAAGCAAATAGAGGTAAATATTTAAGTTAGGAATGAAGCGAATAGGGGTAGGAAATATAATAAATAGAATTTGTTAAGTAAGCAAATAGGGGTAGGAAAGATAAATATAATTTGTTATGTAAGTAAATAGAGGTAATAAAGATAAATATAATTTGTTAAGTAAATAAATAGAGGTAATAAAGATAAATATAATTTGTTATGTAAGTAAATAGAGGTAATAAAGATAAATATAATTTGTTATGTAAGTAAATAGAGGTAATAAAGATAAATAGAATTTGTTAAGTAAGTAAATAGAGGTAATAAAGATAAATATAATTTGTTATGTAAGTAAATAGAGGTAATAAAGATAAATATAATTTGTTATGTAAGTAAATAGAGGTAATAAAGATAAATATAATTTTTTATGTAAGTAAATAGAGGTAATAAAGATAAATATAATTTGTTAAGTAAGTAAATAGAGGTAATAAAGATAAATATAATTTGTTATGTAAGTAAATAGAGGTAATAAAGATAAATATAATTTGTTAAGTAAGTAAATAGAGGTAATAAAGATAAATATAATTTGTTAAGTAAGTAAATAGAGGTAAGAAAGATAAATATAATTTGTTAAGTAAGTAAATAGAGGTAATAAAGATAAATATAATTTGTTAAGTAAGTAAATAGAGGTAATAAAGATAAATAGAATTTGTTATGTAAGTAAATAGAGGTAATAAAGATAAATTTAATTTGTTATGTAAGTAAATAGAGGTAATAAAGATAAATATAATTTGTTATGTAAGTAAATAGAGGTAATAAAGATAAATATAATTTGTTAAGTAAGTAAATAGAGGTAAGAAAGATAAATATAATTTGTTATGTAAGTAAATAGAGGTAATAAAGATAAATATAATTTGTTATGTAAGTAAATAGAGGTAATAAAGATAAATATAATTTGTTAAGTAAGTAAATAGAGGTAATAAAGATAAATAGAATTTGTTATGTAAGTAAATAGAGGTAATAAAGATAAATATAATTTGTTATGTAAGTAAATAGAGGTAGGAAAGATAAATATAATTTGTTAAGTAAGTAAATAGAGGTAATAAAGATAAATATAATTTGTTTTGTAAGTAAATAGATGTAAGAAAGATAACTATAATTTGTTATGTAAGTAAATAGAGGTAATAAAGATAAATATAATTTGTTATGTAAGTAAATAGAGGTAATAAAGATAAATATAATTTGTTAAGTAAGTAAATAGAGGTAAGAAAGATAAATATAATTTGTTATGTAAGTAAATAGAGGTAATAAAGATAAATATAATTTGTTATGTAAGTAAATAGAGGTAATAAAGATAAATATAATTTGTTAAGTAAGTAAATAGAGGTAAGAAAGATAAATATAATTTGTTATGTAAGTAAATAGAGGTAATAAAGATAAATATAATTTGTTATGTAAGTAAATAGAGGTAATAAAGATAAATATAATTTGTTAAGTAAGTAAATAGAGGTAATAAAGATAAATAGAATTTGTTATGTAAGTAAATAGAGGTAATAAAGATAAATATAATTTGTTATGTAAGTAAATAGAGGTAGGAAAGATAAATATAATTTGTTAAGTAAGTAAATAGAGGTAATAAAGATAAATATAATTTGTTTTGTAAGTAAATAGATGTAAGAAAGATAACTATAATTTGTTATGTAAGTAAATAGAGGTAATAAAGATAAATATAATTTGTTATGTAAGTAAATAGAGGTAATAAAGATAAATATAATTTGTTAAGTAAGTAAATAGAGGTAAGAAAGATAAATATAATTTGTTATGTAAGTAAATAGAGGTAATAAAGATAAATATAATTTGTTATGTAAGTAAATAGAGGTAATAAAGATAAATATAATTTGTTATGTAAGTAAATAGAGGTAATAAAGATAAATATAATTTGTTATGTAAGTAAATAGAGGTAATAAAGATAAATATAATTTGTTAAGTAAGTAAATAGAGGTAATAAAGATAAATAGAATTTGTTATGTAAGTAAATAGAGGTAATAAAGATAAATATAATTTGTTATGTAAGTAAATAGAGGTAATAAAGATAAATATAATTTGTTATGTAAGTAAATAGAGGTAATAAAGATAAATATAATTTTTTATGTAAGTAAATAGAGGTAATAAAGATAACTATAATTTGTTATGTAAGTAAATAGAGGTAATAAAGATAAATATAATTTGTTATGTAAGTAAATAGAGGTAATAAAGATAAATATAATTTGTTATGTAAGTAAATAGAGGTAATAAAGATAAATATAATTTGTTATGTAAGTAAATAGGGGTAAGAAAGATAAATATAATTTGTTATGTAAGTAAATAGAGGTAATAAAGATAAATATAATTTGTTATGTAAGTAAATAGAGGTAATAAAGATAAATATAATTTTTTATGTAAGTAAATAGAGGTAATAAAGATAAATATAATTTGTTATGTAAGTAAATAGAGGTAAGAAAGATAAATATAATTTGTTATGTAAGTAAATAGAGGTAATAAAGATAAATATAATTTGTTAAGTAAGTAAATAGAGGTAATAAAGATAAATATAATTTGTTAAGTAAGTAAATAGAGGTAATAAAGATAAATATAATTTGTTATGTAAGTAAATAGAGGTAATAAAGATAAATATAATTTGTTTTGTAAGTAAATAGATGTAAGAAAGATAACTATAATTTGTTATGTAAGTAAATAGAGGTAATAAAGATAAATATAATTTGTTAAGTAAGTAAATAGAGGTAATAAAGATAAATATAATTTGTTAAGTAAGTAAATAGAGGTAAGAAAGATAAATATAATTTGTTATGTAAGTAAATAGAGGTAAGAAAGATAAATATAATTTGTTATGTAAGTAAATAGAGGTAAGAAAGATAAATATAATTTGTTAAGTAAGTAAATAGAGGTAATAAAGATAAATATAATTTGTTATGTAAGTAAATAGAGGTAATAAAGATAAATATAATTTGTTATGTAAGTAAATAGAGGTAAGAAAGATAAATATAATTTGTTATGTAAGTAAATAGAGGTAAGAAAGATAAATATAATTTGTTATGTAAGTAAATAGAGGTAATAAAGATAAATATAATTTGTTATGTAAGTAAATAGAGGTAATAAAGATAAATATAATTTGTTAAGTAAGTAAATAGATGTAAGAAAGATAACTATAATTTGTTATGTAAGTAAATAGAGGTAATAAAGATAAATATAATTTGTTAAGTAAGTAAATAGAGGTAATAAAGATAAATATAATTTGTTATGTAAGTAAATAGAGGTAATAAAGATAAATATAATTTGTTAAGTAAGTAAATAGAGGTAATAAAAATAAATATAATTTGTTATGTAAGTAAATAGAGGTAAGAAAGATAAATATAATTTGTTATGTAAGTAAATAGAGGTAAGAAAGATAAAAAATAGAAGTTGTAAACTAAATGAAAGAATGTAATAACAGGAAACTAATATCATATAAGTAGAGAAATATTGGCTGGATAGTGGAATAAATAAAAGACTAGGAGAAAATGAAATAAAGGTGAAAGAAAGATTCCAACCTTTGCTGAAAATCCACGGAGGAGTAGAGATCCTCTTTGGGTTGCGCAATGTCAAATTGAATGGGGTCGTTTGTCAGTGAAAAGGGAACAACGTTTGGCTGGGCAGTAGGACTTGGTTTCGAAACAATGGGAGATACACGAGGTGAAGAGGTTACGCTGGACCCGGAGTCAGGTAACGCAACACTAGAACCCTGAGGTAGACTCCTAGGGTCGTAGAGAAGGTAGGTTTGAGATGAAAAATCGGGGGGGGGGGGGGGTGTAGGATTGGAATGTAGGATTGAGGGAGATGTAGAGTTGAGATGTAAAGTTGAAATCTAGAGTACATTTTGATATAGATGATATGAATGAGTTGATATGGTAGGTTAAGATTTAGGGTTTCATTTTGTAAATATATTATTTCAGATTTAGATATGGATGAGTATTAGAAAATATTACAAGAAAATTAAAAAGGTATAGAAAAAACTATAGAAAAAAAATGTATAAACAAAATCTATTTTCAGTCATAATAATTTAGGAATACAATTAAAATAATAACAATTATACAATTATCCTGTGGTCTTATTAAACTTTTATTTATTAAAAATAGTTATAAAATCATCATGAGAAATTATGAATGTTGAGATTAATAATTATGATAAATATAATACAAACCTTATTGATGGAGTGAAATTTGGTTTCTAAAAATGAAAAATTATTTTAATAAAAAAAATATTTTATAAATATTTTATAAATAAATAATATTATTTCACATCTATATATTATTAAATAAAAAAATATTAATTATTAATGGAAGAATACAATACTTATTTATATTAAAGATAGTTCACAATAAATATATATATAGAAATTATTATGAAACTTGTAATACTTTTACATCTTTGGGAATATTTTTTTCAGATTCTTTTATCACATTTTGTAATGTAAACACCCACTATAGAAAAGTAATGAAAACATGACTAGATATAAGTTATATAATTTGTATATACAAAGATGCTATAAGCTACAAATATATTTTAAATAACCTCAATTTGGTTCTGGTAATATATAGAAATAAAAATATATAAATATAAAACTACATAATCTAATATTTAAATAAATTATTTGTATGGTAAAATATGATATATATATATATATATATATATATATGTGTATATATATATATATAAATATATATATATATATATATAAGATACCTCAATCTCTTCATTTTCACTTTCTGCTTGCAAGATTATAGTCCTGTTCAATTAATTATATATTTCGATAAACAATTTTTAGTATAATATAATCTCATTTTAAGATTGATGCATACATTCATAATTATAGATATTTATTTATTTCTTTTTTATGTATAAAGGGATGTCACCCATTTATTCATATTTTATAATAATTTATAATTATTTTAATAATATAATAAAATTGAAAATCTGTCTATTTCGGATGAACTGTAAGATAAAAATGATACACTGATTAATACATATTAATATTTTGCAATTAATGTTGAGAATAAAATGTTATAGAACTTTTATTTTAAAATAACAGTTTAAATATAATTATATTTTATATACAATTGAAGTACAATTTTTATACTTTAATAATACATTTTAAATAAACATTGCAATGTTTATTTTATAATATTTTATAATAGTTTCAAGAATTGATTAGATAACATCAACTAAAGAAATACTTTAAACTTTATATTTAAATGTAAACCGTTTGGCTTTGGTTGAATGAATTTTTAAACAATGGAGCCTGTCGTCAATTTGGTTTGAAGAAACGCTGTACTCGTTAGTGGTCAAATCCAGAAAAAGACTTCCCGCTAACTTAAATCATTTTAATTTATATATAAAAGATCTAATATCGAATATTGATGATTAGTAAATAAATTTATGTATTTAATAATTTATTAAAATATAAACCTCATTTTTATGCTGACACATCAAATTTCCGGACTGAATGAAGAAATATGACCTTTCCCATTTACTCGTCATTAGAGTATGTTTACTAAAATGTGTTTAATCAAAGATAATAATATCTATGCTGATATAATGTATAATAATACTTCCAATTAATATTCCGCGTTCGAGGAAATCTGATAAGACGTCGTAAACGAGGGTGAACTTACAACTAATGACGTGACTAGGGCGGAGTCGTAGCTAACCTTCTAAGGTACAGATATCCCTGTTTCTGTGTGAGTGTGCAACGGCTGTTCGTAGCGTCGATTCCAACGGAGTAATCGATGGACTGAGCGATGATCTGCGATTTCTCAAGTTGTTCCTTATTCAAAGAACATAGTTCCTGTTGAACCCTGGACAATAACATACATTTCATTAAAGAGAGAAAATAAAGAGAGAAAATAAAGAAAGATTTTAATAGTAATTGTTAAAGAAAAAAATCTTCTTTATAGAGACGAAATAGATTAAGTTTCTTTTAAGAGGAGGTAGCAGTCGTAAATATTATTTGTATAATATTTTACAGATTTTTTATAATAATATATTTAGCTTTATTTATTTATTAAAATTATTATTATGAAATTTCAGATAAAAAAAAGCAATATAAATGACATAAATTAAGTATTTTATATAAATATTATTATTATATTTAGTCTTACAATTATATATCATTTAAATTAGTGATTTAAATTTTTTTTAAACCAAATTATCTACATTATATTTTTCAAATATAATAATATTATTATCATGTGATAACTACAGCCAATAAAACTGTTCAAATACAATAATCATATTTCCTTTGTAATGTTGAATTTTTCAAATTATTTACGATAATTTGTGAACTAATTATTGCAATATAACAAAATTCTCATAACATTTGAATGTTATGCTGACCAAGACATATTCCTAACAATATAATATTAGTAATTACGAATTATTATATATCAATATAATAGATATATATATTATTAAATATAAAAAACTACTATAAATGTTAATCATAAGTTACTAAAGGTACATCATAAACTAGTAACATTAATGAACACTGACCCATTAGTAGTTTATGAACCTCTTTTCCTGAATATGTACAATCTGCCTATATTCAAATCAAGCTATCATAAACCTTGTTATTTTTACTGTGTGCATAATAAATATTAATAATAAAACTGTATAATCTTCAAGCATATTTACAGAATAATTATTCTCATCTCCCACAGTCAATATAAATGTAACAGTATATTCAATTTTAGAGGTAATCATATCATGTTTGTTTGTTTGCAATGATAATTTATGTATTGATAAAGCAAAATAGAAAGCTTTATGTATTTCAAATATATTCAATAAACGGTCGAATTTATTCACAAAAATTGTAAATACTATTTAGTAAAGTTCAGGGTACATGATACATAGCTTTATATATCATTATCGAAAAAATACTAAGTTAAAATGTACGCATACGTGTTTACTATAAGTTAAAAATTGTATCACTAGCTACATTTTATGTAGTTGTATACATTGTATTTGTACATTGTATTTATGTAGTTGTACATTCTTGTAAATATTGTTGACTGAAACCTCCCTTTAAATAGAAAAATAGTTAGTAGTAGTTATAAAGTATATAGAAATGGTAATAACTCTTCTATGCCAGCCTCGCAGTTGGATATAAAAGTTTGTAATTCGGAGTCGGTGGTTTTGGTTGGATTGACAAATGTGGATGAGTCGTTATTCTCAGCGGAATACCGAAGGTAGGACAGCAAGGGTTGCAGCAGGGAAATCTTGCGATTATATTGCATACAGTTCAGAGACGAAAAGTACTCAAGTGTAGTCTAAGAATGGTATATAGGAGGTTAATACGAAACGTGAATAGGTTATGACTGTTAGGAGGATTAGATAAAGACATTAGTTGTGAGAGGATTAGATAAAGACATTAGTTGTGAGAGAATTAGGATAATTAGATAAAGACATTAGTTGTGAGAGGATTAGGAGGATTAGATAAATACATTAGTTGTGAGAGGATTAGGAGGATTAGATAAATACATTAGTTGTGAGAGGATTAGATAAAGACATTAGTTGTGAGAGGATTAGATAAAGACATTAGTTGTGAGAGGATTATATAAAGACATTAGTTGTGAGAGGATTAGATAAAGACATTAGTTGTGAGAGGATTAGGAGGATTAGATAAAGACATTAGTTGTGAGAGGATTAGGAGGATTAGATAAAGACATTAGTTGTGAGAGGATTAGATAAAGACATTTGTTGTGAGAGGATTAGATAAAGACATTAGTTGTGAGAGGATTAGATAAAGACATTAGTTGTGAGAGGATTAGGAGGATTAGATAAAGACATTAGTTGTGAGAGGATTAGATAAAGACATTAGTTGTGAGAGGATTAGGAGGATTAGATAAAGACATTAGTTGTGAGAGGATTAGGAGGATTAGATAAAGACATTAGTTGTGAGAGGATTAGATAAAGACATTAGTTGTGAGAGGATTAGGAGGATTAGATAAAGACATTAGTTGTGAGAGGATTAGGAGGATTAGATAAAGACATTAGTTGTGAGAGGATTAGATAAAGACATTAGTTGTGAGAGGATTAGGAGAATTAGATAAAGACTTTAGTTGTGAGATGATTAGATAAAGACATTAGTTGTGAGAGGATTAGGAGGATTAGATAAAGACATTAGTTGTGAGAGGATTAGGAGAATTAGATAAAGACATTAGTTGTGAGAGGATTAGGAGGATTAGATAAAGACATTAGTTGTGAGAGGATTAGATAAAGACATTAGTTGTGAGAGGATTAGGAGAATTAGATAAAGACTTTAGTTGTGAGAGGATTAGATAAAGACATTAGTTGTGAGAGGATTAGATAAAGACATTAGTTGTGAGAGGATTAGGAGGATTAGATAAAGACATTAGTTGTGAGAGGATTAGGAGGATTAGATAAAGACATTAGTTGTGAGAGGATTAGGAGGATTAGATAAAGACATTAGTTGTGAGAGGATTAGGAGAATTAGATAAAGACATTAGTTGTGAGAGGATTAGGAGGATTAGATAAAGACATTAGTTGTGAGAGGATTAGATAAAGACATTAGTTGTGAGAGGATTAGGAGGATTAGATAAAGACATTAGTTGTGAGAGGATTAGGAGAATTAGATAAAGACATTAGTTGTGAGAGGATTAGGAGGATTAGATAAAGACATTAGTTGTGAGAGGATTAGGAGGATTAGATAAAGACATTAGTTGTGAGAGGATTAGGAGAATTAGATAAAGACATTAGTTGTGAGAGGATTAGGAGGATTAGATAAAGACATTAGTTGTGAGAGGATTAGATAAAGACATTAGTTGTGAGAGGATTAGGAGAATTAGATAAAGACTTTAGTTGTGAGAGGATTAGGAGGATTAGATAAAGACATTAGTTGTGAGAGGATTAGGAGGATTAGATAAAGACATTAGTTGTGAGAGGATTAGGAGGATTAGATAAAGACATTAGTTGTGAGAGGATTAGATAAAGACATTAGTTGTGAGAGGATTAGGAGAATTAGATAAAGACATTAGTTGTGAGAGGATTAGGAGGATTAGATAAAGACATTAGTTGTGAGAGGATTAGATAAAGACATTAGTTGTGAGAGGATTAGATAAAGACATTAGTTGTGAGAGGATTAGGATGATTAGATAAAGACATTAGTTGTGAGAGGATTAGGAGGATTAGATAAAGACATTAGTTGTGAGAGGATTAGGAGAATTAGATAAAGACATTAGTTGTGAGAGGATTAGATAAAGACATTAGTTGTGAGAGGATTAGATAAAGACATTAGTTGTGAGAGGATTAGGAGGATTAGATAAAGACATTAGTTGTGAGAGGATTAGGAGGATTAGATAAAGACATTAGTTGTGAGAGGATTAGATAAATACATTAGTTGTGAGAGGATTAGATAAAGACATTAGTTGTGAGAGGATTAGGAGGATTAGATAAAGACATTAGTTGTGAGAGGATTAGGAGGATTAGATAAAGACATTAGTTGTGAGAGGATTAGGAGGATTAGATAAATACATTAATTGTGAGAGGATTAGATAAAGACATTAGTTGTGAGAGGATTAGGAGAATTAGATAAAG
Source organism: Osedax frankpressi (assembly GCA_964035775.1). Lineage (NCBI taxonomy): Eukaryota > Metazoa > Annelida > Polychaeta > Sabellida > Siboglinidae > Osedax > Osedax frankpressi. The sequence goes on from OZ038313.1 coordinate 21,656,632, forward strand.
ACATTAGTTGTGAGAGGATTAGATAAAAACATTAGTTGTGAGAGGATTAGGAGGATTAGATAAAGACATTAGTTGTGAGAGGATTAGGAGGATTAGATAAAGACATTAGCTGTGAGAGGATTAGATAAAGACATTAGTTGTGAGAGGATTAGGAGGATTAGATAAAGACATTAGTTGTGAGAGGATTAGGAGTATTAGATAAATACATTAGTTGTGAGAGGATTAGGAGGATTAGATAAATACATTAATTGTGAGAGGATTAGGAGGATTAGATAAAGACATTAGTTGTGAGAGGATTAGGAGGATTAGATAAATACATTAATTGTGAGAGGATTAGATAAAGACATTAGTTGTGAGAGGATTAGATAAAGACATTATATGTGAGAGGATTAGGAGGATTAGATAAATACATTAATTGTGAGAGGATTAGATAAAGACATTAGTTGTGAGAGGATTAGATAAAGACATTAGATGTGAGAGGATTAGGAGGATTAGATAAAGACATTAGTTGTGAGAGAATTAGATAAAGACATTAATTGTGAGAGGATTAGATAAAGACATTAGTTGTGAGAGGATTAGGAGGATTAGATAAAGACATTAGTTGTGAGAGGATTAGGAGGATTAGATAAAGACATTAATTATGAGAGGATTAGATAAAGACATTAGTTGTGAGAGAATTAGGAGGATTAGATAAAGACATTAGTTGTGAGAGAATTAGATAAAGACATTAGTTGTGAGAGAATTAGATAAAGACATTAATTGTGAGAGGATTAGATAAAGACATTAGATGTGAGAGGATTAGGAGGATTAGATAAAGACATTAATTGTGAGAGGATTAGATAAAGACATTAGTTGTGAGAGGATTAGGAGGATTGTGAGAGGATTAGATAAAGACATTAGTTGTGAGAGGATTAGGAGGATTAGATAAAGACATTAATTGTGAGAGGATTAGATAAAGACATTAGTTGTGAGAGAATTAGGAGGATTAGATAAAGACATTAGTTGTGAGAGAATTAGATAAAGACATTAGTTGTGAGAGAATTAGATAAAGACATTAATTGTGAGAGGATTAGATAAAGACATTAGATGTGAGAGGATTAGGAGGATTAGATAAAGACATTAGTTGTGAGAGAATTAGATAAAGACATTAATTGTGAGAGGATTAGATAAAGACATTAGTTGTGAGAGAATTAGGAGGATTAGATAAAGACATTAATTGTGAAAGGATTAGATAAAGACATTAGTTGTGAGAGGATTAGATAAAGACATTATATGGGAGATGATTAGGAGGATTAGATAAAGACATTAGTTGTGAGAGGATTAGATAAAGACATTAGTTGTGAGATGATTAGATAAAGACATTAGTTGTGAGGATTGCCTGTATTTAGTGTAGTTAGTAGTGTGACCATTGTTATGCTAGACCATTGTTATGTGTGCTCAGTAAATGGTGAATCATTCATCGGTACCTAGATATATTAATCATTGTTTATGTTTAATTCACATTTATTGATGTGTGTGTAAAAACTAATTCTGTAAAGGATGGACCTTGTAATAAACAACCTGGTGGTATTTCTTTTTCATGTTGAGGAGATCGTTTTCGGCAACTTTGAAATTATTCATGTTATCTCTTCTTGTTGACAGTTTCATGTAACGTGATAAGGACTGTTCATGTTCTTGGGGAGAATAAAGGTAGATTAGAAGAAATTAAGTCTTTGGTATAGGGGAAGGTAAGATTAAAGGTAGATTAGAAGAAATTAAGTCTCAGGTATAGGGGAAGGTAAGAATAAAGGTAGATTAGAAGAAATTAAGTCTCAGGTATAGGGGAAGGTAAGTATAAAGGTAGATTAGAAGAAATTAAGTCTCAGGTATAGGGGAAGGTAAGAATAAAGGTAGATTAGAAGAAATTAAGTCTCAGGTATAGGGGAAGGTAAGTATAAAGGTAGATTAGAAGAAATTAAGTCTCAGGTATAGGGGAAGGTAAGAATAAAGGTAGATTAGAAGAAATTAAGTCTCAGGTATAGGGGAAGGTAAGTATAAAGGTAGATTAGAAGAAATTAAGTCTCAGGTATAGGGGAAGGTAAGAATAAAGGTAGATAAAGGTAAGAATAAAGGTAGATTAGAAGAAATTAAGTCTCAGGTATAGGGGAAGGTAAGTATAAAGGTAGATTAGAAGAAATTAAGTCTCAGGTATAGGGGAAGGTAAGAATAAAGGTAGATTAGAAGAAATTGAGTCTCAGGTATAGGGGAAGGTAAGAATAAGGGTAGATTAGAAGAAATTAAGTCTCAGGTATAGGGGAAGGTAAGAATAAAGGTAGATTAGAAGAAATTTAGTCTCAGGTATAGGGGAAGGTTGGAATAAAGGTAGATTAGAAGAAATTAAGTCTCAGGTATAGGGGAAGGTTGGAATAAAGGTAGATTAGAAGAAATTAAGTCTCAGGTATAGGGGAAGGTAAGAATAAAGGTAGATTAGAAGAAATTAAGTCTCATGTATAGGGGAAGGTTTGAATAAAGGTAGATTAGAAGAAATTAAGTCTCAGGTATAGGGGAATGCGGGCTTAGTACATGAGCAGGAGAAATGCATAAGTCGGTAGTAGGGGTAACAGAGGTTTAAGATAGAGAAGGAGGAGGTAAACTCAAGGTGGAATAGAAGGAAGGGATATGGTAAGGTAATACTTAGGGTGGGGTAAGAAGTGTTTAAGGCTTAATGATTAAGGTAATGTAAGGATTAGTTTTGGAAAAGTAAGCATTAGGATGAGTAGGAGTAAGTCTTAAGATATAAGTAGGGGTAAGTCTTAAGATATAAGTAGGGGTAAGTCTTAAGATATAAGTAGTAGTAAGACTTAGGAGTAAATATTAAGGCGTGGGTGTAGGTTAGTTGGAGAAGGATGATGGTGTGAATATAGTTTGGAATAAGAACTAAGGTTTAGATTGGGTACAGTTTGGGTGTGGGTGGAGTAGGGTTTAAAATGTGGTTGTAGATGTAGTAGGGTTTAAGGCATGGTGGATAATACATACAGATTGCACAATGAAAAAATGTATCGTTTTCTGAATTTATGAATTAAATTGAAGTGTAAATATATGAACAATAATACAGTTGGCATAGAACATCTTTGTTATCTTTGAGAACAATGCATATTGACCATTGAAATATTACAATTTGGAATTACTTTCTTAAATTAAAATAATTATTCTGTGAATTACTAATTGAATGAATTATTGAACATTTTAAGTATGTTCATATAGCAGATAATATATTTGATATTTATATTATAATATATTGGAATATGAATACGATATAGGACATATTCATCTAAATGGAATGAGGGTGAAACTCTTAATAGAACAAACACTAAGTATGCATACACAAGCAATCCATTTGCTTTTTTATAGTATTCCAATATGAAAAAAACGTTGCATTTTCAATGCTACAACATTAGGATGTCTATAAAGGTAGGATATGATCAGAATGGTGCAAAAATGAAGATAGGATGAGATAATATCTGCTTACCGATGAGTGTATTCAGTTGAATGGGAGATAATGTAAAAAGGGTATCAAACTAGGTGTTGGTAGGAATGAATGATATATTTGTGGCAGTCAATCAGAATACAACTTTGTTTATATATGGTGTCAATATATTTATATATATATATATATATATATATGATAGCAATTATAAAATGGTATTTAAAAACAATTAAGTCTAATTCTCTACTAACCATTGGACAGCATTCTGTACATATTGCCAAGTCTGAAAACCTCTGAAGAGATATATGAAATAATCATTAGAATTATCTAAGAAAGAAGATTAAATGTTTTATAATTGATTTAAAGTTCTGTATCTATTCATATAGTAACGAATAGAAATTTATAGTTTGGTACTTAAGAATATGAGATAAAGACAAAGAAAATAAAAAACATCGATACAAAAGTACAATGCTTTTCTAATGATGGGTATATATGTATATCTTATATATTATATACACTGTCAACATATCTTATATATTATATACACTGTGAACATATCTTATATATTATATACACTGTGAACATATCTTATATATTATATACACTGTCAACATATCTTATATATTATATACACTGTCAACATATCTTATATATTATATACACTGTCAACATATCTTATATATTATATACACTGTGAACATATCTTATATATTATATACACTGTCAACATATCTTATATACACTGTCAATATATCTTATATATTATATACACTGTGAACATATCTTATATATTATATACACTGTCAACATATCTTATATATTATATACACTGTCAACATATCTTATATATTATATACACTGTCAACATATCTTATATATTATATACACTGAATGTATATCTTATATATTATATACACTGTGAACATATCTTATATATTATATACACTGTCAACATATCTTATATATTATATACACTGTCAACATATCTTATATATTATATACACTGAATGTATATCTTATATATTATATACACTGTCAACATATCTTATATATTATATACACTGTGAACATATCTTATATATTATATACACTGTCAACATATCTTATATATTATATACACTGTGAACATATCTTATATATTATATACACTGTGAACATATCTTATATATTATATACACTGTGAACATATCTTATATATTATATACACTGTGAACATATCTTATATATTATATACACTGTCAACATATCTTATATATTATATACACTGTGAACATATCTTATATATTATATACACTGTGAACATATCTTATATATTATATACACTGTCAACATATCTTATATATTATATACACTGTGAACATATCTTATATATTATATACACTGTGAACATATCTTATATATTATATACACTATCAACATATCTTATATATTATATACACTGTCAACATATCTTATATATTATATACACTGTGAACATATCTTATATATTATATACACTGTGAACATATCTTATATATTATATACACTGTCAACATATCTTATATATTATATACACTGTGAACATATCTTATATATTATATACACTGTCAACATATCTTATATATTATATACACTGTCAACATATCTTATATATTATATACACTGTCAACATATCTTATATATTATATACACTATCAACATATCTTATATATTATATACACTGTCAACATATCTTATATATTATATACACTGTCAACATATCTTATATATTATATACACTGTCAATATATCTTATATATTATATACACTGTCAACATATCTTATATATTATATACACTGTCAACATATCCTATATATTATATACACTGTCAATATATCTTATATATTATATACACTGTCAACATATCTTATATATTATATACACTGTCAACATATCTTATATATTATATACACTGTCAACATATCTTATATACACTGTCAATATATCTTATATATTATATACACTGTGAACATATCTTATATATTATATACACTGTCAACATATCTTATATATTATATACACTGTCAACATATCTTATATATTATATACACTGTCAACATATCTTATATATTATATACACTGTCAACATATCCTATATATTATATACACTGTCAACATATCTTATATATTATATACACTGTCAACATATCTTATATATTATATACACTGTGAACATATCTTATATATTATATACACTGTGAACATATCTTATATATTATATACACTGTCAACATATCTTATATATTATATACACTGTCAACATATCTTATATATTATATACACTGTGAACATATCTTATATATTATATACACTGTCAACATATCTTATATATTATATACACTGTGAACATATCTTATATATTATATACACTGTGAACATATCTTATATATTATATACACTGTGAACATATCTTATATATTATATACACTGTGAACATATCTTATATATTATATACACTGTGAACATATCTTATATATTATATACACTGTGAACATATCTTATATATTATATACACTGTCAACATATCTTATATATTATATACACTGTCAACATATCTTATATATTATATACACTGTCAACATATCTTATATATTATATACACTGTCAACATATCTTATATATTATATACACTGTCAACATATCCTATATATTATATACACTGTCAACATATCTTATATATTATATACACTGTCAACATATCTTATATATTATATACACTGTCAACATATCTTATATATTATATACACTGTGAACATATCTTATATATTATATACACTGTGAACATATCTTATATATTATATACACTGTGAACATATCTTATATATTATATACACTGTGAACATATCTTATATATTATATACACTGTCAACATATCTTATATATTATATACACTGTCAACATATCCTATATATTATATACACTGTCAACATATCTTATATATTATATACACTGTCAACATATCTTATATATTATATACACTGTCAACATATCTTATATATTATATACACTGTCAACATATCCTATATATTATATACACTGTCAACATATCTTATATATTATATACACTGTGAACATATCTTATATATTATATACACTGTGAACATATCTTATATATTATATACACTGTGAACATATCTTATATATTATATACACTGTCAACATATCTTATATATTATATACACTGTGAACATATCTTATATATTATATACACTGTGAACATATCTTATATATTATATACACTGTGAACATATCTTATATATTATATACACTGTGAACATATCTTATATATTATATACACTGTCAACATATCTTATATATTATATACACTGTGAACATATCTTATATATTATATACACTGTCAACATATCTTATATATTATATACACTGTCAACATATCTTATATATTATATACACTGTGAACATATCTTATATATTATATACACAGTCAACATATCTTATATATTATATACACTGAATGTATATCTTATATATTATATACACTGTGAACATATCTTATATATTATATACACTGTCAACATATCTTATATATTATATACACTGAATGTATATCTTATATATTATATACACTGTGAACATATCTTATATATTATATACACTGTCAACATATCCTATATATTATATACACTGTGAACATATCTTATATATTATATACACTGTCAACATATCTTATATATTATATACACTGTCAACATATCTTATATATTATATACACTGTCAACATATCTTATATATTATATACACTGAATGTATATCTTATATATTATATACACTGTGAACATATCTTATATATTATATACACTGTGAACATATCTTATATATTATATACACTGTGAACATATCTTATATATTATATACACTGTGAACATATCTTATATATTATATACACTGTGAACATATCTTATATATTATATACACTGAATGTATATCTTATATATTATATACACTGTGAACATATCTTATATATTATATACACTGTCAACATATCTTATATATTATATACACTATCAACATATCTTATATATTATATACACTGTGAACATATCTTATATATTATATACACTGTCAACATATCTTATATACACTGTCAACATATCTTATATATTATATACACTGTCAACATATCTTATATCTTATATACACTGTCAACATATCTTATATATTATATACACTGTCAACATATCTTATATATTATATACACTGTCAACATATCTTATATATTATATACACTGTGAACATATCTTATATATTATATACACTGTCAACATATCCTATATATTATATACACTGTCAACATATCTTATATATTATATACACTGTCAACATATCTTATATATTATATACACTGTGAACATATCTTATATATTATATACACTGTCAACATATCTTATATATTATATACACTGTCAACATATCTTATATATTATATACACTGTGAACATATCTTATATATTATATACACTGTCAACATATCTTATATATTATATACACTGTGAACATATCTTATATATTATATACACTGTCAACATATCTTATATATTATATACACTGTGAACATATCTTATATATTATATACACTGTCAACATATCTTATATCTTATATACACTGTGAACATATCTTATATATTATATACACTGTCAACATATCTTATATATTATATACACTGTCAACATATCTTATATATTATATACACTGAATGTATATCTTATATATTATATACACTGTGAACATATCTTATATATTATATACACTGTCAACATATCTTATATATTATATACACTGTCAACATATCTTATATATTATATACACTGTCAACATATCTTATATATTATATACACTGTGAACATATCTTATATATTATATACACTGTGAACATATCTTATATATTATATACACTGAATGTATATCTTATATATTATATACACTGTGAACATATCTTATATATTATATACACTGTCAACATATCTTATATATTATATACACTGTCAACATATCTTATATATTATATACACTGTCAACATATCTTATATACACTGTCAACATATCTTATATATTATATACACTGTCAACATATCTTATATATTATATACACTGTGAACATATCTTATATATTATATACACTGAATGTATATCTTATATATTATATACACTGTCAACATATCTTATATATTATATACACTGTCAACATATCTTATATATTATATACACTGTCAACATATCCTATATATTATATACACTGTGAACATATCTTATATATTATATACACTGTCAACATATCTTATATATTATATACACTGTCAACATATCTTATATATTATATACACTGTCAACATATCCTATATATTATATACACTGTCAACATATCCTATATATTATATACACTGTGAACATATCTTATATATTATATACACTGAATGTATATCTTATATATTATATACACTGTCAACATATCTTATATATTATATACACTGTCAACATATTTTATATATTATATACACTGTCAATATATCCTATATATTATATACACTGTCAACATATATTATATACACTGTCAACATATCTTATATACACTGTCAACATATATTATATACACTGTGAACATATCTTATATATTATATACACTGTCAACATATCCTATATATTATATACACTGTCAACATATCTTATATACACTGTCAACATATCTTATATATTTTATAGTAAATAGATTGTAATCAGCTTGTAATTAATCAAATAATCTTAAATTAAAAATACATATTTAAAAGGTTAGTCATAATCTAGATGCTATAAAATTTCTTACAAAAGAAAAATTAATCTACTGCAATTGAAATATTAAACATAACATATATTCATAAAGTTATGTATCCGCTAATATGATTTGATATAGAAAATTACCAATATGTGCAAATTAAAAACTAAATAATAAATATATTCAGTAATATTAATAATTCTATAATTAATTATTTGGTATGTTGTATTTAATATGATATATTGAGGATGAAAAGTGAATATGACATCAAAGCGATAGAACTTATAAATACAAACATATGACCTAATTGCAATATGAATTAATATTAGATACTATATAACACATTGGTTAGTTAATACGTGAATTAAGATACATGTAAGATGCATGTTATCATCAATATTATTACGACTTAATGTAAAGAATAAGTAGGTCACACTTTTCATGTACCAACCACTTAAATCTATTTGTATAAATCTATCCAGAGATATCATCATTCCCGAATTCAAATCCTCAGCCATCCTTTGCTGGTTTTCACTATGCTGCGTGATATGAATTATAGTTCATTCAAGTTGTAATACTTTCAGCATTTGAACTAATAATAAAATATAAAAATATTGCACAAATTGTAATAAAAAATATAGAAATTTAATAGAAATAAAAAATGTATCATATATGCTTAAAATCTAATATTATACATACCTTTTCCATGTAATTACTAGCCGTTACCATATTGTCAATTAAAACAGTTTCTTCTTCTTGTAAAGAAAATTGCTATGAGAAATAGAATATAATTATTATTGAATTGTTAAGAAATTTTTGTAGAATAAATTATATAGATTAAGTTTCGATATAACGATATAAAATATAAAACTAGATTGGAAATTTGTATTATCATTAGTTTGAAATGGTAAATATTATATAGAGTATAAATATCTGTCATGAAAATATGAAACTTTTAATTAATATTTAAAACTGTTAATTTTAATTTTAATAAATTGATTTTTATAATCACCAAATTTTTGTAACTCTTCATATGATCCGCAATATCTTTTGTACATTCACTCATCATTATCTGTAGAATAAACATTAATTTATAAATATATATAATATAATAATAAATACATCATAGTTGATAGATTTATTAAATTTGTTTTTTCAAATATAAAAATAATTTCTTCCCGTTTTTGCTATGAATTTATTTACTAATTAATTGAATATTTTATAATTTTCCCTATTCGCCATAGAAATAATTTAATTAATACAATCGATTATATAATATGTTAGTTATGTGTATTTGAGATCAAAAACGAAATATTTTTTTGAGTTTTTATTTATATCATTTATTCATCCATGAATTCCTTTTCAAAATAAATTTCTTGTACTAATTGTTGTATAATTTTTCTTCAATAAGATGTATAGACAAAATTATAATCAGTATTTATAATCAGTATATATAACTAACTATATATATAATATTTAGTAAATTGCAACATACCAATTAATATTACTGTATTTACTATTTTTGACATCTTAATTAATTGTTAATTTTTTTGGTTTCGGAAATTGTTGATTATTCTGTTTTTTTCTTAATATAGAAAGATGACAATTAAAAAATAATCTCCCGTATTTTTAAACTATTTGTATTGTGATAAATTAATAATAAAATAAAATGAGTATATACAATTATAATACAAATTTGTATTATTCTAACTATAATATAAAATTATATTAATTTAAATTCAAAATTTATAGATGTATTCACGATATTCTGTTATTTTAATTGTAAAAAAATTTACTAAATGAAGATTAAATGTCATTTATATTTTAAATTATTTGAGCAATACTAAAATTACATAATACTCTTATATATATATATATATATATATATATATATATATATATATATATATATATATATATATATATATTCGCAGTCATTGTAGATTTATCTATTTACACAATTCAATTTTATAGGGTTGATAAATTAGAATTGAATAGTTTATTCAAAGATGAATATAAACAAAACCTAATTTTAACCGATATATTTAACTATTTAATTATATATTCTGATTAACTTATTGTTATGATTAACTAAATATATTTATATATATTGATATATAAATATATTTAGTTAATCATAACAACAATCTAATAACAATCTATATCGAAGAGTAATGGGCCCTGGTTTATAATTATAATGAAATTTATTAATTTATCTAGTCTTAAAATAGAAATTATAAATATAATAAATTAGATAAATTCAAAGATTTCTAAATATTATAACAATTAGAAATTATAAAACTACGATTTATTTTTAAAATGGAAATTTCAATAATTGAATGACATTATTCTTAATCATAAATAAATATAAATATTACAATAAAAAATGACAAATTACAGATATTTATACAAATATGATCTATAGATATCCCTCAATTTTAAACAATTTTTAATATACAAATATATATACAACTATAAAATGATTAACATAAATCAAATTAATTTAACAGTATAATTACATTATAATGTATTTATGGCCACCTATTAGCTAGGTTTTATTGGATTATATGGTATCTTTATTACTCATTGGATTTATGTAAATATGTTTTCATGCATAAATCAAATAACTGCCAAATCATTATTTATAATTATCTTATAATTTTATTATTTAACTAAAAATAATATGTTTTTACCAACAGGAATCTAAAACATTATTTGTATATTTTAAACAAATATTAAAATATAAATTAAATTCTAAGTATAATATACTAAAAAATATTTATATAAAAAAATATTTAACATTTTTTTTAATAAGAGATTCAAGAGATTATATAACACATATTTCTACATTTCTAATTGTTATATATTTAATAGGTGTAATGTTTATTTTCAACCAATTATTTTCTTTAGATTTTGATTTTTAGTCCTAAAAATGTACACTTTTTTGATTATGAATTTTAGCAAAATATAGAAAATAGATTGTTTATAATATCAAATTAGAATGTAATTATTTAAAAACTTTAAAAAATATTTTTAATTAAAAGTCACAAATGTTTGAAATAAATTATATTATAAATAAGTTTATATTATAAATATTAATAATTGTGAATGAATTAAATATATTATATGTAAAAAACATTTATATTGTAATTTACAATCTTATACGAAATTGTCATATAAACCAAAATGTTAGTGAGTTTATCACATTTTGCCTTCATAGCCACTGAAAACTTTGACAGTATATCTGCGTCATTCTCAAATAATTGTACATATGACCGTATCTATTAAAGATAAGAAAACAATTATAAGATTATAACAATTATAACAATTAAAAGATTACTTATTATAAAATTAAAAGATTACTTATTATAAAATTAGAAGATATAAGTAGGTATCGCCTTCATATACATAGGTTATACATGGGTTACGTAATTGTAACTCAACAAAAAAATGATGATACAAAAGGAATAGATTATTTTAATTAATCTATAATATAATATAACTCTAATAGTAATAAATTAGCATATTAGCATAAGTGACATTGCAGATAATCATAGAATATAATTTATCTGTAAATAATAGAATGAATTTGTATATAATATATTGGTTAATACAATACAATAATGACTAATAAATAATTATATTTATTGAACCTATAGTTAATCATCTATAATTATTTCTAATAAACATTTATATCCATAGGTACTTATAAGTATTACATAAGTATATAAATGATTAGAATATATATATTAAGTTAAGTAAATAAAATAAAATAAACTACAAATACTATTCAAAATATGTTGTTAGGATGTATTTTATAAATCATAGATTAAAGTATCGAGATTGTAAGAAATAATTCTTTTATAACAATCGTAGTCAAGATGGTACTAGATTAGCTAGCAACGAATTATTAATATTAAATTTAATTATTTATAAACATTATATTAAAACATTTGTATGTTATCAAATATAATAATATAATGCTGGTGTATTTCTATTTAGTATTATAATTTATATAAATTATTAACAATAAAGTTAATGTCTCCGTGACATAATTGTAACCACATATATAGTTACACGAATTATATATATAATATTCACTAGATATTATATCTATATTATTTACATTATTTATATATTTAATCAATTGTTATTGAATCAACAAGATGATAATATCTCTAGTTTATATTTGATGAAATAGACAGATAATATAGATATCAATACATTGATACACAATAGTGTTAAATCTATTTTAATGATTATGAAATATCTAATGTAACTTGTAAATTAGGTCACACTAATGTGATATCTGGTATTGAACGAACGAACATATATGCATTAAATATATATAAATTCATACCATATTATCTGTTATTCAATGAATTCTATTATTAATATATATAAATAATATGTAATTAATGAAAATATTTAAGAGTTTAAAATGTAAAATATTCAAAATAACATATCCATATATTCGAGTCAGATACTAGACCATAAAGATGTTAGGGTTAGTGCTAAAACTACTTTTGAATATAATACCTGGAATCCCAGTACCACCATTCCAATGATACATGGTAATTAGAAAAGAATAGATATTACTATTCTTGTGATGATGCGAGATAATGGACATACCAGTATAATTATTCACAACAATCATTAGTGATATTATTAAATATTACAGAATGATGAAAATGTTGTATTTCATTGCACGGATATCTACCTTGACCCTGTAACATGACTTCCCAATCGAGAGATTGAATCATATTGAGTAACATAAAAGTTACGTTTAAAGCAGTGAAAGGAGTTCAACATAATACGCTGCGTTAATAGTTAGATGAACGAATATGTGGGGGTCCTTATCGATTACCTCAACAACATTATAAAACATATAATTTCATATGTCAAATGAAAAACAAATTCTTTTAAGGAATACCCAATTTAACAATCATTCAAATATGTTCGACGGTGGATGAATTACAAATCACTCAGATGTATCTTATAATTATTAAGCATAGAGATAGAGGAGGCAGACTATTATATGAGCTATATCATGATTTAATTCGAAATAGTAAATTAAATAGTAAAAAACATTATTTTAAGTTATAAAAATATATATATTAATACCTGCGGTGTATCATCGAATGCATCCTCTAGGTGCAGTTTTTGAATACCACTCATTTTAAATAATATACATGTATATTTAATTTATGACTAGAATAAATATAATTGAAAATTAATCTTATATATAAATATTTATTATAAAATAAAATAAATAAAAATTTAAGATTAGGAAGTCGAGTTCATGTTTACATAATATTAAAATGCATTTTGGATAATGAATTCTATGATCATTTGTAAATAAAAACATTTTATCTTTCCGTTGATTAATTTAATATATTTACAATGCCGGTTGAAAATTTAGAAGAATCTGGTTTAGAAAAAAATCCAAACCTTCAATTGGCCCAATGGAGATTTCTTCTTAAAACAGATAAAAATAAAAATGACGAAAAAATGAAAAATGATCTTCTACAAGCTATAAAAGAAGAAAGTTTATATATTTATTATATTTGCTGAATCATAATTATATTTAGTTCAAATAATGAAAATTATAGAAAATTATTTATAACTATATATGATAATATAATATTATATAATACATAACAACCCTCTATAGAAAGTATATATTGTATTAATCAAAGAATACAACCTATACAATTTTATTTTGTTTATTTGCCGTTTATTTCAATGGCGTAGAGAGTAGTAGGAATAGTTTACTACACTGTTTTAAACGAGTGCTAAATTAATTTGCATAATAGTTTAGACTTAACTCCATTGATCTTTTGAAACGTGTTATATATAAGAAATGCAATACTATTAACATGCATAGTGTATATATTATACATATTTTTAAAATAAAAATTATATTGGAAGTGTATATTTAGACCTCAGTTACCATTCATGCTGCATTAACATAATCACCTTAAATCTATTACATGTGATAGGCGTATTAGTTTAATATGATTTATATATCATGGGATACAATATGAATTCATATGATATCATATATAGCCTGTTCAGATATACTTCAGCTTTCATATGTTATGGTAACATCATCTTACAACTAATATAAATATTATCTCACTAATTGTGTAAAATGTTAAAACAACTTTATATAAGTATTTATTATTAGGTATTGGTAATTAGACTACATCCTGGGATTAAAAGTCACATTAGTTAATTCAAATATATATTAAAATAATGTTTGTATTTCCTATTATCTCATACAGTTAAGAGTACTATTATTAATTACTTTTGTACATAATTTACTAATCATAAACAAGATATAAATATATAAATTAATATGTACAAATTGCATTATATAATTTTTTATCAATAATTCAATATAATTTAGATGAATAAAGTGATATATATTTATATCACTTGTTCAACCATTTATTCCAATTAAATAGCATTTTGATATAAAGGAAAAATTAAAAACAACATATTGAGATTGTGACTGGTTATAATTTTATATCCTGATATTTTGGTATAGTATTTGTATTATTTTATTACTTTTTAACTATATTTTTTCATTGAACTGATTTCTACTTAATTTCATCATTTAATGATGTATTAATCAGGCTATAAACAGACATGATAATTATAAATTTTCTTTTGAGTTTCAATCTTCAATAATGAAGCTATTGGAAATTTTGATTGAAAAGACTAGATTTTCATTATTAAAATAAAATTATATGTAAGACCAAAAAAACACTGCTTGAATAATGCCCAACGATTACCATAAATGTAATCTCTAGTTATATCATATAGTACAAAACAGATTTAGAAGAGAGGTTTATATAAATATGTTTTTTTGGTATAATTATATTTTTTAAGATGTAAATTAATGTAAATTAATTGATTATCTTTTTTTAAATTAATAAACTTTTATAAAACTCATGAATATGATAAATAACTTATATTTCATTTTAAATAATGATATAAACCAATATACATGAACATACAAATTAATGAAGTATAAATTATATTTAACAATTTCTCTATTATGAATTAAGTTTTGATTTTTAAACTTCTCTCATAACTTATGTAAAATGATAATGACAAGCAGTATAAAGATAATTTAACATTATTGAGCAAGTTGGAATTGAACTTGTTTGGTAGTTTTTTGATTTTTGTATTGACAAACAATTTTTATTTTGAATTGAAATTTATTTTAGAATACTTTTTTATACCGTTAGAAAAGTTTTCCATATACCATTAATAATGAGTAAATATAAACATAAAGGCAATATATAGAATGATTTATAGGGGAAGAATATTGAGGTATTAAGGTTTTTTAATCAAAACTTCTTTTTACTTATATTTTATTGGGTTTTAGTATGGATTATATTATAAATATATAATTTGATCTATTATGTATTTCATAAAATTGTCGATGAAAAATGTCTAAACTTGTAGATATGTCAGGACTTTATGAGACTGTAAACAAGGAGTTCAATTGGCCTACCGATGCGGCCCTCGTAGCTAAAATGAATGAAACCAACGAGGCTATCGTAAAGGATTTAAACGCAAAGATTGACGACGCCGAGAAAAATCTCGGAGAAACTGAAATTCGCGACTTCCTGTTGAAGAAAGCTGAACATTACAGTCGTATCGGTTGCAAGGTTGGTTGATATCCTGATATCAAATATAATCTTAAATTCAATAATATATCACAATAATAATAAAAGATTAATAATGTGTATATATTGTTTTCTATTTAGTTCTGAGTCTAGTTTTGTAATTTGCTTATTCAACATTCATATGTATCATTGATATTTGTTTTTTAACTATTCTCTTGAATAATCACACCTTCGCTACCATATATTACACAACACATTATCTTCACCTCACTTCCACAGCCTGCCCTTCACTACGTTATTATTATTACTACGCTTCCTTCACCACTACACTACGTTATTATCTCTTTAGTACCAATCTCAATCTACCACCATCTCATTACCACATTACATACTCACAATCTTTCTTTCCAATTATCTCCTCAATTCCTCTTTCATTCTATTGCAATCCCTTCTTATCTCTTCGACCCCCTCGTTATCTCTTCCTCAATCACTTCTTATATCCTCCGTAACCTCTCTTTTTCATCTCCTCATCATCACCTCCGTTCTCTCTGCTTAAGTACCTATTTAACCAAGTACTACTACCTTATTAAGCACCACTACTCCTTCATATACCCAAACTACTCATCATCATCAGCCATCATCTCCTTATTAACTCTGGTTGCGGACTTAAATTCATAAACATTAAAAAGTAACGGCTAATATCCCGTGAATCCATTCATGTAAATTTCTCCATATTGATGTTATTCACCTTACCTCTCTTGCTACCACAACTCCCTACTATCCAAACCAATCTTTATCAGCCTTCATTAGATAATGTTTCCATCATAATTCTCTAGCACTCTCTGCCTTTATTGATGACTTCTATATGTTTTAATATCCCATTACATATAAACTCCTATAAATAGAATATTCACATTTGATCTAATTCATTTTAGAGCATTATACTCATTACATTATGTCTAGGTATTGAAATATTACAATTGATGTAGTGATATTAGAACCATCTTTGTTGCTTACCTCTATCCACCTCTTTTTACCTCTTGCAAGCTTTATCATCTCCGCCACTACCACTACACCTCTAAAACTTATACCCAACTCCATCAACCCTAACCCCATCGTAATCACACCCACCTCGCTAACAGGATGAGGCACTCTCCACCTTCAGGCAAACCGCTGAAAAGACTCTTACTATGGGTTTCAAGCTCGACATGATATTTCACCAAATACGCATTGGACTTTTCTACATGGACCATGACCTCATCAAGCGCAACCTTGATAAAGCTCAAACGTTAGTGGTGCAGAGGGTAGAGATTGTGTAGATGATAGTATTGAAGTAGAAGGTAGTTTATTGAATCTATTTTATGCAATACTTATTTATCCAAATTATTAGATATTTTAAACTTTGTTTATATTATTATTAACAATGTAATCATTATACATTCATTATGTAATCATCATTGTAATTTAGGATTATGATTAATATGATATATTAGATTATGATATATTATGATATATTAGATCATTTTAATTTTCCATTACTGGGTTATTATTTTTGAATTGTGTTTCAATGTGAACCCAGTAGCCATTGTTTATAGAATATTCTCATTATATATTGTCTTGATTCCTGATATCTTGAATACCTACTATCTCTTAAGGGACATTCACACAGAGATTTTTATGCATCGTTAAACTGCATTTACGAGGCATAAAAATGATCGCAATTTAAAATGCATTCAGATAGAAAACACTCGAAAAACTGTCACTTTGAGGATAAAGTAAACACGCCCACATTTAAATAAATATTTTACAATGAATGTATTTCAATAATTTGATTGGTAGATATCAACAAAGAAAATAAGCTGACAATCAATAATAGGTGAACCAATTAGGTAAACTGTAGCCGCTTAACACCGAGCTTAAGCTAGAAATATTGAACATATTCGAATTCAGCTTTATCCGGAGTAATTGTGTAGTGTGAAACTGGTGTAAATATCTGTGTGTGGATGCCATTTTACTCTACAAATATCTATACATTATCTAATATAAACCCTACTCCACTGCTTTCTATTCAGCTATCCCTATTTTACACCTTCACCCTCAAATTGGTATGCACTCTACCCACCACAATCTTGTATTCCATACATTTCCACATGCTGATCCCAACCAATCAATACAATATACCTTTACCCTTACCTTTGAACAACCCTCGCACTTGACTACAAAACACACCCAGAATCCTCACCACAATCCCTGCAGAATCCCCGCTTCCCATAATACCTACAGAACCATAATGCCCCGCAACCCCCTTACGCGCCATAACCTCTACGGAACCCTACAGACTTATCGACGAGGGCGGGGATTGGGACCGTCGTAACCGCCTCAAGGTCTACAAAGGGGTTTACTCTATGGCTGTACGGGACTTCACCACCGCAGCCAATCTCTTCCTCGACACGGTCGCTACTTTCACCTCTTACGAACTCATGGACTACGAAACATTCGTCAGCTATACGGTGGTCTGCGGAGTGATTGCCCTCGAACGCAAAACTATCAAGTCTAAGGTGGGTTTGGGGGGAGTAGAGGGCGCCGGTGAGTGATAAGGAGGACGTATGAGGTATGTAGGAGGTAAAGGTATATATAGGAGGTAAAGTCATATGTTGGAGGTAAAGACATGTGTAGGAGGTAAATACATATGTAGGAGGTAAAAGGTATATGTAAGAAGTAAATGCATATATAGGAGGTAAAGGCATATGTAGGAGGTAAAGGTATATGTAGGAGTTAAAGGTATATGTAGGAGGTAAAGTCATATGTAGGTGTTCATTGCAGTGTAAGAAGAGTTATACAGTATTGATTATAAATTCAATGTAGGTAATAATTATAGTGATTCTAGTCTCTAAAGCCAAATATATAGTTTGCATTAGAATATCAATATCTTCACTGAAGTTAAATGTAGTTATTGAATAATACTTAATTGCTACAGATTATCAAAGGCTCGGAGATTCTCGAGGTGTTGTTTGATTTGCCCGAACTTAAGGAATTCCTGTTCACTTTCTACGACTGCCATTACGCGGACTTCTTTAAATGTCTCGGTAAGTCGATATCACCGTTACGTAAACATTTCACGTATTTGCCGCCGTATTAAGGCGCTAAGTTCGCCAAACCCCGTACGCTAGCCAACATCGAGGGCAAGTTGAAGTACGACATCTACCTGAACCTTCACTACAAGTTCTACGTTCGCGAGATGAGGGTCATCGCTTATACACAACTTCTGCAGTCTTACCAGTCGTTGTCCGTGCAGTATATGGCTGACCAGTTCGGCGTCAGCCTCACCTTCATCGATCAGTTAGTCGTCGCGGCACTTGACCGTTGTGGTCTTTAGTAATGATTTAGGCCAAAGTATAATAAACTACAGGTATGTTACACAATTTCAAAATAAAGACGTTAACTTCAATAGAAGTCTATATTTATATATTTGACATTTTTAATACTCGTGTATGATATTAATTAGCTTCAGCTCAAAGAAGCTTTGAATTTGAAGCATTCATTTACGTCTTCCTTCATTCCCACTATGACAAGTTATAAGTATATGTCTAATGTCTTCTCACGTTCGAAGGGAATTGTCTAGATTTATCTTTGCTGGTCGACTGCACTGTAAGATTGACAAAGTGGTCGGAGTGGTACATACAGTCAGACCGGACAATATCAACTACCAGTACCACGTTTGTTTAATAATCAGATCTATATCAATTCTCGTACATCGTATCTACAATATATTTGAATAAATGCGTTCAATTAATGTTTATTTATATACAACTAATTAAAATAATGAATTATTACAGGAGACAATTAAGAAGGGAGACATTTTATTGAATAGGGTACAGAAGTTGAGTCGTGTTATTAATATCTAGGCATCTGTTACGATTATTATTTATATTTATAAATTGAATAAAATATTTTCAAATACTTAAAGAAGATAGTTTTATTGCATAATAGAATAACAGAGTAAAAACATGCGAGTGATGATTTGTGATTTAGCAGATACCATCTATACATTCAATGTTAAAAGCTATATTAAATATGGAATTTATAAATATGCATTGTTGTACATGGATATGCATATTGTATTTTTCAATTCATTACAATGGTATAAATAATGTATACAAAAATTATATTTAATTCATCTTGAAAGCTTTTCCCCTATAAATATAAATTACTATTAAAAATATATCATTATAGCAATATATATGTATTTGATATAATAAATCAATTTAATTTATATAAATGTTTGGGCATTAATATAAATAACTAAATATTTATAAATAGATATAAATAAATAATAATTAAACTAACGAGAATGTTTTCTTTTCAACGGCTTTTACTTCCGGTCTCGCGCGATTTAAAATTCTCAAGAAGTCTGAAGTCTTTGCCCTCATACATGAATGTATGTATCCCTAGATAATGTTTTAATATTGATATATTAGGTGAAGTATTTAACCGATTCCATAACATTTGATGAAACCTATAATTATCAAAAGCTCAAAATAACTTTAAAATGTTTTAAAAAGTCTCGGTAAATGAATTCCGAATGCTTTTACAATTACCTTTTTGTGCGATAAGTTATCTTAACCTCTGACCTACTGCTTGGCAATTAACACATCCGTTGGGCCGAGGTAAGAATATGTGTTTTATACAAAGATTGTTAACCTTAAAGCACTTGATGTGGTAGTGCAGGTAGTTCCTCAAGGTATGTATCAGATTGATGGTGTTTTCGCGAGCCTCGAGTGTAGTGTGACGAGGAAATAGTACTGTTGGGGTGCGGAGGGGTATTTCAACAACGTAATATTATTTATATCTCTATAAATATAATAATTGAAAAGAATACTATAAAATTGCAAATTTCCAAAACATTTCAACTGATATGCGTATTATATAGAATCAATAATGTTTTAATATAAGGCTGCTAGGTATGTATTAGAATATCAATATATATATCAATATCAATATATATATACTGTACCAAAAGTAATGTAGCCGATGTTATCACCTATACGAGCTCCTGTACCCTTAAGTTCTAACGGAGGCTCCTTGTGACTAAATAACACCTGAGGAGCCTGTTGGTAGCGTCTACGGCCCTCCACGAACTCCTAGGATGGTGGCATTATGAGATTAGAATAGAAACAAAGGAGCGCAAGAGATATAACAGTCTTCGTTTATCCGAAGAATCACTTAAAAGTGAGAATATCTATAGAAAAAGTCTTGAGATGCTACAAAATCATTAAATAAACCTAAAACAATGTAAAAATAATTACTAAATTAATAACTCAATGTTGTTAAGTTACAATTAATTTCGATATTAAAATTGCTATACGAAGTTGTACAATGCGAACTAGCAGGTAGAGAGATAATGACAACCACGAGTGCAAACCTGCATGAATACTTTAGAAATGACAACGTCATTGGCATCATTAAATATTGTGCTAAATATCACTGTGACACGGTCCTTTTGGGCATCTACATACCTGCGGGTGTCAGGCATAGGGTTTAGTGGGGTTTAGTGGGGTGTAGTGTACAGGATGCAGTGGAGAGGGGAGCAAAACTCAATAGTATTTAATAATTGACACTTCTAACAGGACAAATCCTATACTTTGTTTATTTATATTTCAGTTATTTTGACATGGTTATCATTCGATGTATATAGTTCATTTATATTTTAATTATTAATAAATACTACTTATTTGTATTGTTACAATAAAATCTTGAATACAAAGTAATTATATTAAGTAAATAATGTATTTGGGTTATAAATATAGTATAAAGAAAACACATTTTTTATAAGATTGAACATTATTTAAATGATAATTTACATGTTCTTAAACTATAGAGTAAAGTTATTTGTCAATATGAATATTAGACATGTATGTTACCCTATTATGTTTAACGTAAGTGAGCCTAACATAGTTTCATCGGGTCTGAAATTAACGATGGCGCGCTTATTTCCCGTTTGTCCAGACAATTGAAAGTCAAAGTACTTCTCAAACACCGAAGCGAAGCAGTTCCTCTTCAGCAGGCCAACTTTACGAGCAACCTCCTCGTGATTAGAAGGTAGATTATCCAGGTCAAATCTCAAGGATATATTATAGGCTGTGGAAAACGTTTAATAACATATTTAATAATACAATTATAGAATAATCATACCAACAAAATTATATCTAAAACAAAGAAATAATTTATAGTAAAATAATTAATGTAATTAATAATTAATTAATGAAACTTTTTTTAATGAACATATTTAAATTGTATTTAAAAAAATCTAATAAATATATATATATATATATATAATATAATAGAATATTCTATAACATTAGTGGTAAAATGGTGAAATTTAAATATAAAATGGATAGGTTACTTACATGGTTCTGAGCTGACTATGAAGTCTCCGTAGATCTTTTTGATGAGTTCATCAGCTCCATGCATCTGAAGATCTTTATAAAAGCCAAGTGAAATTGAAACTTGAATCAGATTCTTGTTACCGTCAGGATTACTTATGTGGAAAATTACTCCATCAAAATCTAAATTATGATTTATTGTTGATATTGATATTGCAGAAATTAGAATAATCTTAAATAAATAATAATTGAATAAATAGATATATTTATATATTAAATTTAAAAATTTGTATTATTTACTATATCTATATAAATAAAATATGTACAACTATTGATTTTAACAAATTTCTGAGGTATCTTTTTTTTTTGTAAAACATATTTATCAATTAATAATCTTACTAATCATATGATATATTCAAAATATACCTGGTAAATTGATATCTATTGCTTCAGCCTTTTGTCTGTAATATAAAAATTATTTAATTATTGAATACATATATAATACATATTTAAGTATTATATTATTATTGATTTATATTTAAAATTTTGTATATTACTAAAATTAAATAATATTATATACAAATCCAAATTAGATTATATTCAATACAATTAATGTTTTCAGTATATATTAAGTATATACATTGATTTTGATAAAATTGTTATTTGTTTAAAGTAACCCTTATATAAAATGTAAATAACCACAATAAGTATATTGATTGTATTTACGTTTTATTTATCATGTAAAAACAATAACCGGTGTAATGGGTAACAATCTTAATTCATTAATCGATACAATATTAATAATTTAGAGAATTCTTTATTTAAATGTAAATGTAGCTTTGTGATATAATTTTCAAAATTAAAATAAACAACACGTAAGAGATGAAAATGAAGTATGAATATAATATAAGAAAGATACTGTATGAAATAATTAAGTAATTAAGATGAGTTAATTTGATGACTAATTGTTTCAATTGATAGATATTTATCTCACTAGTATTGGAAGATATAACTAGGAATATTATATAAGGTGCCTAGTAGTCTACATCTACTTTATATAAATATGATTTTGCACATTCATTACCACTGTTGACATAGATTTAAATGACTCTAAATCAATTACTATCACATATATAATATTATAATTTACAATCAATATATTTATATATTATTAATTAGTGATTTATTTATTGTAAATATTATCTCGTAAGATGTAATGTATTAATGAACTATTAATTAAGGGAGGATATATTAAATGATGATTTTAATATTTGTAATGGAATAATATATAAATAATGTAATTATTGCAGATGAATTAATGTTATTGTAAATGTTATTATGAGTAATAATAAATTAAACAAAATTTATAATAATAAAGATTTGTTATTATGTAAATTTTTGTGTAAAATATATGTTTATTATTTATAAAATATACATTATAAATGATTCACTCGTTATATGAGGAATACATATAATATATATATATTGACTATAGGTAGATTAAAAAACATAAGCTTATCAGATATATAATTCTATTTTAACAGTATTGATATAAATATTTGTCGACTGGAATAATGAGTCATCAAAGGTAACTCAGAGTTATGGATACAATTATTGGTCATAGATTTTTAATTGTAAAACTATATATCTAGTGTATAACGATAATCTAACAAGTTTTTTATGTTATCATTTATAATTTGAAAACTAGTCACGAATGATCGGGGTATATTTAAATATCAATGTTAATATACGCTATTGTTACTTGTAATAATTGTATTGAGTATATTTTAATATGTGATATAATATATTATAATATAACTCTTTAATAAACTATGATTTAGTAATAGCAGGTAACTGAAATAAATACTTTGGTATATTAAATAGAAATGAGGACATTTTTTCAAATTATAATTATATAACTTATAAAGCTAATATATAAAGTACTCTACATGTTATTACCCATTTGCAGCAGCATTAAATTTTTGAATTAATGTTTGTTCAATACTCCTATTATTATATTCAAGAAAAATCATATTTAATATAAATAATAAATATTAATAAATTAATAGGATTTAAAATGGGTAAAAAGAGAAGGAAATATTTTTCACATATATTTAATAAATATTCAAAGATTTTTAATGAAATTCTAACGATAGATAAATCATTGATAATAAATTATAAACCTAATCAATGAGGATTGTATTATTTTGTACAGAATTGCATAATTTCTTTTATATTGTTTTTTTAATTTTTGTGATTATATCAAAATATTTTACAAAACTATTAAATCAACCGGTATGCTGAATTTAAGAATATATTCTAAATTAATATTATACATATAGCATGAAATAGTAAATAATGTTTCTATTTTTCTATTATGTTATTCAATATCTTATTAATATGGTACAATGTACATTATTAAAGTACGGCAATACAAAACATTTGTATATATTGTGAATATTAATTTAAATATTAAGGATATATAGTTAAACCATTAATATATACAATATGATTCACATTATAATATATACAATATGATTCATATTCTTAAATCGATAAATTATGCAAATATGATATTGATTTTTTCCCCCAATATTATTATTTTATTTGTTATATATAATCACAATTAGTAAATAATAATGTATGTTAATTATATTAATAATTATGTTTTTTTTTTAATATCTGTTTGTGGAATTATATTTTATAAGATTTATATCCAAGATTACTTATCATAAGGTTTTATTCATTCTATTGGGACAATTAGGCTTTATTTTTTGTTTTTATTAATTCAAATAAATTATCATAATTAAAAGTACATACTATAAAATAAAATAATGATATAAAACATATTAGAAAATACTTGATCAGTAGCAATTAATAAAATAAATATAAAATAAATAATATATATATTTATAAAGAATTATTAAATAATGTGGTATTATTGTAATAATCAAAATTGTAATAATGTAATATCATGGTTATATAACCTGTATTGCGATATATTTAACATAACATATAATAGAAAGCTGATTAAGACATAAATGTAATTACTCTTAGGAAATATATTAATCATACTCAATATTTAACCAGATTCATAATGGTGATGATATTATGCATAAATATATTTATTATCAAAAATACATTCAGTTATATAAATACATTCAGTTATATAAGTAATTTGATTTATCTAAATCAACCTGACATTTCATAATACACATGTTGATAGTTATAAATAATGTGGTTCTATATTACGTTTTGTAATATTTTATATCGTAAATTGAATATTTATAAATGTTTATACGTGTCTATCGAATAAAACTTTAAACTGTGGATGATTTAATATGAGAGTATGTATACCCATGGATAACTATAGTTATCTAGATATACCTATCTGTAGGTATATATTTATTCTTTTAAAATAAAATGAAATAAAAATGCGGAAATTATAATTAAAATCTTACTATAATTATACACAATTAAGAATATGTTCTTAAGGTAAGAATCAACATTTAATTGTAAAAATTAAGTCTATATATATTTTTTACATTATATAAAGATATTATAGATATTATAATTACATATAGATAGATATGCGTGTACAAAATTATTATCGTTTTTACGAAAACTTAAAAAAAAATCATTTCACATTATATATGTATTTAATAATAATATCCGACGAGTATCTAAATGTATCGAGAAGTACTTAGCGACGTTGCCAAATCGGAATATAACTAGAATAATCACTATAACAATTATTACTTTTTATCACAGATGTAAATCACAACAGTAACCTATAATGAACCAAAATAAACATTAAAAATATAAAAATAAATCACATTTAGGAGTATCTTTAAGTATAAAATACATAGTAATATAATTTATAATAATTTCACATAAATAAATAACAGTATTTTTCTAAATCAATTCTAAGATGCTATTTGCATTTCTTGGAATCTCTGTATTTCTTTTTCTGCTCTTTCTAATCTATCTTTTTCTTGTTTAACAAGCATAGATCCATTCATTAATTCTCTTAAGTAAATAACAATTTATATTATTAATATATATTATTATTAATCATTACAGCTAAAGCTCTATATTTTAATTATTATAATTGTAATAGTAAACAATTGTAATTATAAATTTTAAATTAAATAGTAGTTATATATTATACATAAGTTTATGATAATATAGGCAATTTATATATTAATGCTTATATATATTTATAATGTAATATTATAACTTCATATAAGATATTCACAATTCACTATTTCCTGATTATTGGATATTATTTATCATACAAAAATATGTATGCACAATATATTTGTATATGTTTATATTTGTATTCAATGATACCAACTCGAACTCAATAGTACCGCTTCTGTCAGAATCTAACTCATCCAACAACAAATCAAGTTGTTTCTGTAAATACAAATACGTATATTAAACTTTGTTACATCTAATTTTAGGAAGACATACGTTAAATCGATAATAACGTTAGCTATAACTGTATAGAAGATAACATACGGATAATTTTCTTTATATAGTCTATGTATTTGCAAACACTGGTTAATCGCAGCCCGAAATCTCGAAGACCGTATTTGAACTCCTCTAGTGTGATATCCCCGCTATGATCCTTGTCCATTTGATTGAAAAGGTCCTGCATTCGTTCCGCGTTATCAGATACGAAACGGTCAAATACCGTAAGAATCGTACGGTTAATCTGATTTAGAAATATTTAGAATGTTAATATCGTATACCTTCATATTACGTTATGTATAATATATATATATATATATATATATATAAACTAGAATAATATGAGTTAAGGACATCATAAGGTTTTGTTAATTTATTTTTATTATTTTCATTTTTTTATTTTATTGAAAACACATTTCAATCTTTAAAAGTCAATAATATCTTAACAAGAAATTTCTGAACTTAAAATTGTTTACCTTTAATAAAAATAAATATAATTCATCAAATTTTCAAATTAGTTATAAAATGTTCAATATCATTAAAAACTTCTTATTTTTAAAAAAGTTATTCAATTTTGAATACATTTGCTAATATTATTTTAATGTGATTTTTTTAGAA
The DNA here is from genome assembly GCA_964035775.1 of Osedax frankpressi. NCBI lineage: Eukaryota > Metazoa > Annelida > Polychaeta > Sabellida > Siboglinidae > Osedax > Osedax frankpressi. The sequence continues at coordinate 21,685,005 of OZ038313.1, forward strand.
TTTCATAAAAAAAATATAAACCTATTTTAGTGTGAAATAGCTTCAATTGCTTCTAAAAATAATATACTTAAAATATCATAATCAATCGTGGAGACATGCAATCCAACACAGGCACTAACACATAGAGTTTGAAAAGGTATTATATGGTGTATAACATCTTCGCAATGTGTTATTCCCTGCTATATTTTAGATAGATTTAGATTACTCTCAGCGAATATAGTTTACCTTGGTATGAAGAGGTCGGTTGGATGCATACATGATAAGTATATCGCGCTGATTCGTAATTTCTTCAATGCGTTTGCACAGCACTACATCTGATTCTATGCAAACGCTCTTAAATACAAAGTTCATAAAGTAAAATAATATATTAAGTAACTATTCATAATTTATGTTTAAAATAAAAGTTATTATAAAGTTAAACAGTATATTAATTAACTATTCATGTTTCGTATAATAAAAGTTTAAAAATCATGTTATATATCATTTTATTTTATATTATTATATATTTTATAATTATTATTATTGTGTTATAAATTGTAGATTCAATGATTTCTTTTGATATTTATGGTTAATATAATTAATGTGTAATATTTATTATTTAACCTAAAAATGAGTTTTTATCCGTTATATATGTTATTTTTTAGTAGGTATAGCAGTTGTACTCTACTACTACTGTAATTAATAATTGTTTATTGCTAGTTATTTGATATTTAAAATTAATGGGTAAATATAAATCAACCATGCATCCTTCCAATCCGACAAGTTTTAAACGGGGATTCACTGTTATAGTTTTGATGATTGCCGCTATTCCTTCGTGACCAATTGGATTCATTCCGAGCTATAGAAGTAAAGACAAGAGCATAATTAAAAAATAGTAATGATTTTAATTATAAAACATATTGTATAATTAATTATAAAACTTTTCTAACAAGTATAGTTTCAATTTTTTCATTTTTTGAAAGTCCAGTTGCAATTTTTTTCGCAGCTTCATTATTTATGTTGTTGTTACTAAATTTATTATATAATCAATATATTATATAGATGAAAAATGTAGATAATATAATGTACGTTTACAAAGTTGATATATACAGATGTATATAAATAATACACATTAGAAAAATATAGTTATCTGTATTCATTGTAATATAGACCTATGTTTTATGTTTTATTCACCATAATCACATAATTTATATATAAAACATAATTTACATATCAAAATAATACTCTAATATCCAATTAACCAATTAAAATAATATCAATATCAAACGGCGTCAAACGGCGCCTTTAAAATAATCGAATTAGAATAATATCTATATAAATACAAATTTACAAATTTTATAATATCAAGATAATATTGTAAAATATTCATTTATTTTACCACCTATTGAGAATCATTTGATATAATTAAATTTCATTAATTAACATATTTTTAATATCACGAAATTTATATTTTTACATTGGAAAATAAATACCTTTTTTAATCAACTTATAAACTTAAGAAAATAGTATACCAGGTATAACCTACCTTATATCTAAGACTCTAAGGGTACTATTGTGTTTCAGAGCATTCCCAATAGCAATCCCACCGATTAACCCGAGTCCATTCCATGACAAGTCCAATACTTCTAAAGATGTGTTTTTCTAGAATGTGTAAAATAATAAAATATTATCGAATAGCGCGAAGTAATCTTGTAGATTTATTACGTAATTATCGTTGAAATTATTCACTATCTTTCTTTTCCATACCTTATTTTATTTTATTACGTAAGCGATATCCTTACAACACTTTATAGTATGGGATACAAAACACTATCTTCGTAATACTACTAATCGAATCAATTCTTAGAGCAACTAACGGCTAGGGCTTTTCCTATAGCAACGGCTCCTTTCAAAGTAATGTTGTTCCAGCTCAGATCCAGATCAGTGAGACCATAGTTGGATGCCTACAAATGAGTAAACCCTATTTATAGTACAGAACAACTACCATTAATGGGTTCTATTACTACGCAGTGAATGGGCTAAATTTACAACACGCCATTGAGCCAAACTTACACACAATCCTTAAGTGTCCATTTTACCTAATTTCTAACCAGTCCATTCGCTATGTGGATTCCTGCTAATTCTCCGAAGTTGTTGTAACTCAGGTCAAGGCAACTTAGCGATGTATTGTTGCGTAATGCCTCAGATAACCTCTTGGCATCGCAATTCTCCAGTTCATTACCTTAGAAATTAGATTATGTTATTTCCAGTTTAATATACATCAGTATCGAGGTGTTATCCGTTTAAGAAAAGTATTTAATATAAGCAATTATCATGTATTTACCAGCTAATATAAGTAACTAAGTATTTAATTATTATTCGCGGTTAAAGTAAAGTGATTATTAAAATAGAAGATACAATACTTGATATATCTATAGTTTAGTAAATAAAATTAATTGATATATTTACGAATTTTAAATAGGAATATCTATGTATAATTAAACACATATAACTTATTTTCTTGTCGTTTATGAATAATGACTAATTTATAATCGAATTTGATATCCAAAAATCCAAAAACCATATTACAAATATGAGATTTTATGAATGATTATGATAAAACTATGAAAAGAACTTCTATTTAGCTATTTACAATATCAATTAATATTAAGCATAGTAAAATCAGCGGTAGACAATATAAAATCACTGAATACATGTTCTCTGATACAGTTATACTTATTCATGACTCATCGACAATAAATAATGCTCACATATCCCATTTGATAAAACCATTACAATTAGATTATCCATGAATATAACCGAGTAGGTTACAATTATAGATTGCGATTTGTACGCCTGCTTTGTTAGTATACTTTTTTAGTTTGCCACTAGCTATTCTCTTTACTTTACAACCAGCAAATGGAACAGTAAATATAATTATTTACTGAGGAGTGGTATTCTTTTTCGCCGGAAATATCTCTACGTTTCGTTAGTCACGGTGAATAATAGTCAATCGGGGACGTACGCAAGTATTACATAATACCGTACATGAGTGTTTGCACCTTTTAGCGAAAGCGTTTTCAGCGTCGTATTGCACTCCAACATTTCGGCGAAGGCTGTTGCTCCCTTGCTCTTTATCACGTTCTGAGAGATATTCTAGCGGAGGTGGAAATGTTGAAGTATGCTATTATCTCTAAACAATGCGGGGTTACCATTAATTTGTAGTGAACACGGATAGTAGGATCTCCCGTAACTTCTATAACTCGTTCAGCTAATTGATGTTTAAGTATTCTGAATTGCAGTTTAAGTATTCTGAAGAATTCACTCCGTACACTTAATAATTAGAACTTGCAGATCCGGGGAGATTTATATATCGATCTTATAAACCTTCTTCCTATACCATTGCCTACATCATAGAATGAACATCGTCATCTATTTACCATATCGAATACAATTAAACTCATTAACTATCAAACCATAAAATACCCGCTACTCTATTGCATTACCACGAAATGTAACTGCCCATTAATCACCTCTTAGCTCACCGCACCACACCGCACCACTCTGTCCACACCACACGCACCACACGGCACTATGCCACGCCTTATCTGTCCACACCACCCCACTACACCCCGCTACACAACACCCTACCATACCCCATCACACCTCATAAAACTTACCAAGTTCACGATGAACATATTTCCCTTGAGAGTTCGAGCTAAAGCTGCCGCTCCTTCGCCCTCAATGCAATTATCGCTCAAGTCTACTTCTTCGCAGACGGTGTTCTTCTGTTCAACGTGAAGTGTACGAGGAACATTAATCGATTATGGATTATTGTAGAGATATAACTTGATAACTTGATATAAATAACGTTAAAAGTTTGTAACAACACTTTGTTGTTTTGTTAAGAGAAATACTAAATAGTAATATAGATGATATTTATCGAATGCCCTTTATTTAATAAATTATCTTAGTGCTAGAAAATTAATAAATATGTCCAATATATACATTTCAATATGTATAATTCGTACATTATTCATTTTACAAACTTCATAAAGTGAAAGAAAATGGATGAATACTATGTGAGAATAATGAGATATCAAAAATTACATTTATTTCAAAGGTATTATTAAATTGCATATATTATTATAAAAATTAGAGAGAATGAAAGAGAAATTTAAAAATAATTACATTATTAAATAGTATTTTATTTAACGATTAGTGAGCGTTGTGGTGACCTCTATTGACCTTAAGTGCTGCGGCGAGAGGTCGAGTTCCGTGACCTCCGAGGTATCTGTATCGCATACGAAGATTACCTTCTCCCAGGTTATCCATGAGGAAAGAGACTGGAACAATAGCTGCACGTTGGCAACATACCTCGTATTCGTGGGCACCCGACGCATCCACAATGGGAGACGGTTCTGATTGGCGGATAATGCGATTGGGCGGGGCGCCATAAATAAATTGAAAAAGACAAATTGTGGGTTTAACTTTATAAGGTTACTTGATGGAAATGTCTGTTATTATGCATGTAATATGTTTCATATGGATTATATAACCTTGTAGTTAGTCTATCTAATGTCATTGCACACATAATTCAACATGTAATATTACATTAACAAAACCGCACCCACATTACATACACTACGTATTAAATATATGAGTATATTCCTGACATATAAACCTATGAGTACAAAACTATGAATAACAAGTCCTTTAACTACTGACCGAATACCAAAGCTACTCATGGTAACTAACCCGGTGGAAAGTCCTCCTCGAGATCTGTATCATACTCGTCAGAAGCGTAAGATTCTCCCAACAACCAACGCTCGAGACTAAGGTCTTTGGTAGGAACTCGGTTCCCTTTGCCCACCCTATCGGTGACCCTTTTCAGTAAATCGTTTTGCTCACTTTCATTATTCTCGAGTTTCGCAACTGGGAGGGAATTAATGAGTAAAGCAAACATACACACGCACACATACACACGCACACATACGCACGCACGCCCACACATACACACGCACGCACACATACGAATGCACACCTGCATGTTCACACATAGTCACACATATACACCCATACACATATACATTTATACACAGATATACAAATACATCACCTACACATATAAACGTACTATAACATAGATGTAATATTATATATATTATATTCCAAACGATAACGCCATCAATTACTGTAACTAAATTATGTATTCTATATAATACTCTGCAGGGTACGCGTACTCCATATTATGATAATATGGGTAGGGTTTAAATCCCCAATTTAAGGGTTTAGTTGTAATCTCAAAAATGCAACCAAATAAATAATACTTCGTAAGCTTTATAAAACTATTGCAATATATAAAAAGTAAGAAATATTACTTTTTAAATGGGATAACTTCCTGTAACCTCTGTTAAACTCCAATTAATAACTATATATATATATATATATATATATATATATATATTATATATATGTATAACTATTGAATAATATGAATTTCATTATTCTCAATTATATAATACGCAACATTTGCAGTACAATTATTGAAAAGTTATAAATTTATCACTGCAGAAAAAGTTATTCAAAGCAAAATTTACAAAATAAGCTACAAATAACATACTATAAAATATTAATAGTAATTCATAAAAGATTAAAGGGTTGCTTTAAAAAGTCTATACCTTTAAACTATAAATCAGTATATATATATATATATATATATACATATATATATATATGTCATCTATGCGTCTACAGTAGTTATAAATATTACTTATAAGGTTGCATTTAGAGAGTAGATGGGCTGGCATAACTACAAATTTTGAAATTATAGCCATAAAACTAATATAACATCCTTGAGTAATTAGCATATTTTAGTTACATATGTATGTCAATTTTTTAATATTTAGTTTATATATATATTTAGTTATACATACATTTAGTTCGGATATACATATATATATTTAGTTATACATACATTTAGTTCGGATATACGTATATTTATACATTTATACATTCATATTAAAACAGAAATCCAAATACAAATAAATTATTCTTAATTGATGTATAATTATAAATTTTAAATTGAATAAAGTGAGCTATTCACTAATAAAGATGATGTATATATTAACATTGCATATATCGCAATTTTAATAGGCATATTATTAAGTATTAATAATACATTCGATGTTAGCATAACACTGAGTTATTGACGAGCTTGAAGTAGGCCAATATACAAACCTGGAGGCACGGAGGTTAGGAAAATATGTTTAGGGTTTTGTCTTTTTAATCTATTAAGCATTGTCGAACTGGAAACATAATCGAAATCACTATAACTGAAAATTCGAATTCGAAACTATCGAAATACGAAACTATCGCAAGTGAAAACGATATTTAAATAGATTGATTATATATTAGCAATGCGTAAGTCAGATTGCGGATTGCAAAGTAAAGCTAGACTTGAACTTGTTTTTTCAGGAAAACTTCGTGTCGAATTCTAAGAAAAACGTTTATATTCATCCATCGATTATCGGTGCGTGGAATTATGTTGAGAGGAGTAGAGTAGAGTAGAGTAGAGTAGAGTAGAGTAGAGTAGAGTATAGTAGAGTAGAGTAGAGTAGAGTAGAGTAGAGTAGAGTAGAGTAGAGTAGAGTAGAGTAGAGTAGAGTAGAGTAGAGTAGAGTAGAGTAGAGTAGAGTAGAGTAGAGTAGATTAGATTAGATTAGATTAGATTAGATTAGATTAGATTAGATTAGATTAGATTAGATTAGATTAGATTAGATTAGATTAGATTATAGTAGAGTAGATTAGAGTAGAGTAGAGTAGAGTAGATTAGATTAGATTAGATTAGATTAGATTAGAGTAGAGTAGAGTAGAGTAGAGTAGAGTAGAGTAGAGTAGAGTAGAGTAGATTAGAGTGGAGTGGAGTGGAGTGGAGTGGAGTGGAGTGGAGTGGAGTGGAGTGGAGTGGAGTGGAGTGGAGTGGAGTGGAGTGGAGTGGAGTGGAGTGGAGTGGAGTGGAGTGGAGTGGAGTGGAGTGGAGTGGAGTGGAGTGGAGTGGAGTGGAGTGGAGTGGAGTGGAGTGGAGTGGAGTGGAGTGGAGTGGAGTGGAGTGAAGTGGAGTGGAGTGGAGTGGAGTGGAGTGGAGTGGAGAAGGATAGGGATAGGGATAGGGTAATATGGGGTAGGATAGGATAGGTCAATGTAGAGTAGAGTAGAATATAGTAAAATATAGTGGAGTATAAAGGATTGGAATTAAGTTTAGAGGAGTGGGATATAGTTTAGTAGAGTGTAATATAGTTGAATTGAGTGAAGTGGAATAGTGTGGTTATTTGCTCTAAAATACATTCATATAACTACGCGCAAAAAAGATTTGCATACATTTCTTTACAAGAGATTGCGTTAGATTCGAGTAGGTGTACTGTTGTCATACTAGTGAGCATCGAACAATGCGATGGTAACGTAGGGGATTAATATGCGAGTATGTGCGGAGGACCGTGACACTGTTAAATAAACATCGTCCGTGAACAAACAACGAACAAAGAACACCGAAGTTACACCGTCGAACTTTTCCTTTTCCCATTGTTATCGTAATAATCAATCATTTTTGAAAGATTTATTGACATTTCGTAGCTCCGATATTAAGGAAAGGAAGCAAATCACCGTAATGAACACAACGGGTAAGATACAACAAACCGTTATACACAGCTTTATTGGGCATCGATTGCATAGTAATCGAATGCTCTTTAGTAAACATATGTATAAGTTTAAGTATTACGATGCACATATTGATTCTCCGTTATTTCGCTAATAAATCATCGCGTATCAAACGCCACTTACGATAGCATAACAATATGGAAATTATAACGAACGGCCGTTGAGTTATTAAGCACCAATCAAGGTAACAATACAACTATTGTTTTCCCCAATCAGATTAGTTGATTAGCGATTTAAAAGTATTGACTGAAACTTCGACGAATTGAATTATGTATACATACACGTACTGCTGTTTGTACTATAGTTTACATATATGCTTGTTTTTTTTAGATTTTCCACATAAATGCTGGTTATTACGAAATTCTTGTAAATGTAATTATATAATTTACTTTTGGTTAGATCTTGACGAAATAAAAATCTCTAAACAATAGAACATATATAACTTAATTAAATAATATATGATTATAATGTCAATAATTATAATTATTTACAATAATTTGCACATGTAATTAATACGAATATATATATTTTAGATTTTTAAACTATTAAGATATTTATTAGTTTTCATCTATAAAATTCAAAAGCAAATTTACAAAGGTCAATAATAATAATCAAATCAATTTAATTTGCTAATTGATAACATAGACTTTATTAACTACTAGAAAGGTATATTTTGGTAATACCCCCACGATATAGGTCCCCAGATTGTTAATAGGCAATGTGTCTATTTATTATTGTAATATCGCTAGTGGGTTCTACTTATTCCAGAAGAATACACATATTTCTAGCATATTTTACTTTATATCATAATTTGACAACAATAATATTAACATGATATTATAACATGCATTCGATAACTAGTTATTAATATAATATTTGTAACATTGAATAGATAATGTGCTATTATTTTAGTGTAATTAATTATCTAACGAAATAGTTCAATATATCATCACAACATTAATATTAATATATATTATTTACAGTTACTATATTCTATTGTTTCTTGAACATATTGTATTCATTACGGACTATGACAATTTATAATTTAATTAAAGATACAATTTAAAATATTAATTACTAATATTTAATTACTTAAAAAATATTATACACTATTTATATAATTAAGACATTTAATATTTAATAAGTTATTTATTTATACTGATATTATAATGGAACTCTATTTTTGAATATCGTTTTTTTATTTAACTGGTTAGAAAGATGTATTCGTATGCACATTATAGTACCAACACCTCTATGTACCTGATGGTACAATACACATATTATATATACATATATATATATATATATATACATAAATAAATACATATAAATATATATTTGATGTAAGTATATACGAGTATATGTATTTACTTGTATGACAATTGTTCGATGACCTTTTAGGATGCGATCTTTTAAACTAACTAATATCAGCGGCTTCTTCATCTGCATCAAATTCGTCGTCGTCGGAACCGAAGTCGCTACGTACTTCGGAGTCAACTTGACGTGCTTCTGTTAATGACCACGAAGTGGGCTGGGCGTCGTCTAGGTCATCTCGCTGCGCAACTCGGCCGTAGGCGCTATTGACCGTAACGGTCTGGGGGTCATCGGGATCAAGTGAAGTGCTGCGTCTGAGGTAGGAATGATATTAATAACGTTGTATGCCTCTGATGTAAACCGCTATATTCTAAAAGGTTCTATTGACATCACTCACCGTACTAGGGATTGTATACTATACATTATTATGTCGCTATACACATAACACGCACACACAATATATATACACACACACATTATATTATTATATATATATATATATATATATATATTATATAATGTTATAATATTATAACATTATATAACACGGATTATTTAATACGATTCACTTTGTAACTAAATTTTATACATTATTATAACTAAATAATATATTATATCATATGTAAATAACCTAATTTAAACATGTATCTATAGTTACGTAAACTGAACAGGAGGTACAAATGTACGATATCACCACGAAGATGTACCATTAGTAATCCTTTGTTTAGAATATTACGGGGAAACATTACCTTACCTTACCTTGGCTTATCTTCACGAGAATAATAGAAACATAATAATAATAACGTATGTCATAATTTATTTATTTCATGAGATACAAGTACTATCTTTAATGTTTATCTGTTGATGATAATACGATATCACAATTGGCTAGGAAACTAACTTGTTAAATATATTATAGATCTAGTTATATAGTATATATAGTAGACCTATTAGACCTAGCATAGGAATATAATATCCTATACTACTTTTGCCCACTTAGCTGTATGATGAGATGTGGTAGAAACTTGTGTACCTAGAACATACACTAGGTACACCGTACTAGGTACACCGTACTAGGTACACCGTACTAGGTACACCGTACTAGGTACACCGTACTAGGTACACCGTACTAGGTACACCGTACTAGGTACACCGTACTAGGTACACCGTACTAGGTACACCGTACTAGGTACACCGTACTAGGTACACCGTACTAGGTACACCGTACTAGGTACACCGTACTAGGTACACCGTACTAGGTACACCGTACTAGGTACACCGTACTAGGTACACCGTACTAGGTACACCGTACTAGGTACACCGTACTAGGTACACCGTACTAGGTACACCGTACTAGGTACACCGTACTAGGTACACCGTACTAGGTACACCGTACTAGGTACACCGTACTAGGTACACCGTACTAGGTACACCGTACTAGGTACACCGTACTAGGTACACCGTACTAGGTACACCGTACTAGGTACACCGTACTAGGTACACCGTACTAGGTACACCGTACTAGGTACACCGTACTAGGTACACCGTACTAGGTACACCGTACTAGGTACACCGTACTAGGTACACCGTACTAGGTACACCGTACTAGGTACACCGTACTAGGTACACCGTACTAGGTACACCGTACTAGGTACACCGTACTAGGTACACCGTACTAGGTACACCGTACTAGGTACACCGTACTAGGTACACCGTACTAGGTACACCGTACTAGGTACACCGTACTAGGTACACCGTACTAGGTACACCGTACTAGGTACACCGTACTAGGTACACCGTACTAGGTACACCGTACTAGGTACACCGTACTAGGTACACCGTACTAGGTACACCGTACTAGGTACACCGTACTAGGTACACCGTACTAGGTACACCGTACTAGGTACACCGTACTAGGTACACCGTACTAGGTACACCGTACTAGGTACACCGTACTAGGTACACCGTACTAGGTACACCGTACTAGGTACACCGTACTAGGTACACCGTACTAGGTACACCGTACTAGGTACACCGTACTAGGTACACCGTACTAGGTACACCGTACTAGGTACACCGTACTAGGTACACCGTACTAGGTACACCGTACTAGGTACACCGTACTAGGTACACCGTACTAGGTACACCGTACTAGGTACACCGTACTAGGTACACCGTACTAGGTACACCGTACAACAGATTAGCATGGGCTAGTAGGCAACTAACCTTCCATTTCCATATGAAGTCCAAGGTCGTATCCTGGTAACGTTGGCGATGGCGTTTCCAGTTTCCGCGTAATCCGAAGTATCGTCATCGTCTTTGTAATTATCAGCATGGAGAAGATCACTTCCGGTGTCTTTATAATACTGTCACGTCGGTGTTAGCATAGGCGTTATGATATAAACGACAACTCAAGATGCACGTAGCGTATTGCAGTGGTTGCTGGATTCATTGGGAAATACAGGTACATACCATTAAGGTTGTGAAATGTGTACTCGGGTGTAAATATAATGTATAAATACACAACTCATACAAAGTTTAACTAACGGTGTGTGTATCTCCTCCTCCTGTAGGCATGTTCAGTGGGTTATACTTGATAGGAGTCGGTATTCAGAGTTCATGTACCTATAGGTATGCATATATATCTATAGGTATACATAATACATTAAGTATATATATGTATAGTAACTCAATGCGATACATAGCTTGTGGGAACTTTGAATTATAGTATTAGAATATCATACAGATACCCACATATTAGTAATATATCTCCTATTAATAAATAGTTACAAATAAAGTAAAAAGTCAAAGGTAAAACATAAAACACAACATTTAATAATAAACAGTTGTTAAAAATAAACCTGAATTACAGATTTCTAAAACATATCATAATTAATTTGGTATATCAATTGAGAACACTGACAATAATGAATTTATATTATAATATATGATTATGCACACACACATACACACACACATATTTATATATATATATATTATATATATATATATATAGGAATAATGTTAATAGGTTAGTTTATTGATAAGAAGTTTATAACATATCTATTATATATAATATATATATATATATATATATATATATATATATATATATATATATTATACGTATTAGGATTAGATAGTTTATATTTACTAAGGGACGTTATTTATATATATATATAATAAAATTACTATTATTTTTAATATTTGAGTACAATTATATTTTATAATTTTAAAATTTGATGTCCAAAAAGAATGGGTCATATTGCATATGAATTGTGAAATTAATCTTATGTTAAAAATCTAAACATTTGACTAAATATTTACCTGAGTACAAATGTCCATCATACATTATGCAATTATTATATAATAATATAAATTCCCTAATACAATTGAATATAAAAATGACTTACTAGGTTTCAAGTTTTTAAGAAACATGTATTTGAAATACTACTTCTAATATGAATATAATGGGTATTCTTAAGTGTGTACATAATTAATATTAACAATGCAATTCATATAAATACTAATGTTATTCGTATTCAAATACTATATTAATATTCAAATACATTAATTTTTTAAATACATAATTTTGAACTATGTATATTTTCGTTTGTAACGATAATTCAATTATTAACTCAATGTAAAACTCGGATGCTCATACCTTAACAATGTAACGTGTCAATTAAACTTACCTTGATAAATATTCCAAATATCTATTCTCTGAATAGATTCGTATTAATTACCCAGTTTAATCCAGCGTTTTGTAGTACGTTATTACATGGGGTAGTTACTACGTAAATTATCGTATTTCTTACGTATCTAGTTAGCTCGATAACAATGGAGATAGTCGTATAGTTAGGTATCGATCATATGGTACGCTATATACCCTGAAGTAGTTACGGCTCTCGATACAGTTGAGTTGAACTGGGTATGTTGAATAGGCGTTTGCAGACGATATCTTATAATAATGCGTTCAACGCTTGGTCACGCCCCGTCGACTGTATAACCACGCCCACTCGACTCGAATAACCACCTTACGATATCGCGGCAATTCGACAGGTTGCGTCGACTGACGTCACGGTACAGATAATAAAAGACTACCCACGACTCGAGTCGTGTAGAAGCACAATTTCTAGTGTAAATGAAGCTCGTGACAATAACACTACCGGTCAGTAATACAATACGGCTATTGTTTCTTCGGAGTGTGAATCTATACAGGTACTACGATTCCTAATTATGTAATTACGACTCGACGCCATTGTTTCTATGCGACCGGTAATTAAGAGACAATGACTATTTACTAAATTACGCGGTAATTGTAATGTATCCACGTATATATGATTTAATTGACCTATTCTATTTATATTTAATTATACATAAGTATGACAATTTTAGATGTATTTATAGTTGTGTTATTTCAAATAATATGCATCCGTATTATAGAAATATGTTCGAATGTATGCCCACATACATTACATACAAGTATAAGTACATATCAATGCCATAGTGATGCTTATATGCATTTAGAATATAGTACTATTATTTAAGGTATTCAATTAGTTATTCCTATTCCGGATTCGATATAAAAAGAAATGTTCTCACGTAATGGATAGTTCATATATTACAGGTCCCTACCTGTTGCTCATTATTCAGCCAATATGTGTATTGTTGTTATCGATATTAGTATGTGTTTTTTTCCACGTCTGAATTGTTTTTATCCTGATTCATCGATTAGGAAGATTGCATCTTATATGCATGTCTTCTTCATACCAATACACTTTTTATTTAATGTAATATATATCTTACAATTTTCATTTATTAATCGGATATCAAATAAAAATGGCGAAGCTAGTCTCTAACAATTAAAAATGTTATCAAAGATTTATTTTCCTAAACTACTAGTGCCATAAATAATCACTTTTCACAGTACATTTAAAACAATTGTTGTTGATGCACGATGCAAGGAATTATAAGAGAGTAAAGGTTTTTTTAGATATCTTCTTGTTAGTTAGTCATTATGGCATACCCATCAAGATATTTCATAAATACAACGCATTACATAAGTCCAGTCAATCTATAAATAGATCTGATCATTTATTCTAACTATCTTCATGATTGCAACTTCAAGTAAAAAAATTCAAGTTGGTAAACCTTGAAAAACCACGTGACGTTAAATTGCTGGAATTTCTTAAAGATTATTTTATAGCATATATGGAAATAGCAAATATACTAATTTGTATACCTGTGATATCTTAATTATGGGAATATCATTAATACATTTCTCATCAATTAATATTTCTTTTTACTATATTCACTTTTTTATTAAATTAACTAAAGTATATAGTTTAAAATGAAGTCGTTATTATAATACATATGCACGTATACAATCTATATAATAAATATAGATTTATACATATAATTTGTAACAATGAAGTAAATATAAAAATAATAAAAACAATTCAACAGTACACAACTACAGGTGTATTGTAACACTGAAAGGTATTGAAATATACAACGTGAAATATTGCTAATAATAATTTAATAAATAACAAAGATAATAACTTTCTTGGCAAATAAATATATCCTGCTATTTATATCCAATAGAAATTGTAAATACTAACAATGAGATCAATTATAAAATCTACAAAATCTTTAATTATCAGAAATTTAAAATAATAATAATAACTTCCCCACATATAATAACTCCCTTACATTATCAATCTTATTATAATTTAATCTATGTTTTAAGAATAGAAGTTAATTCATACAACCATTCAAAATAGAAAAGATGCAATAGTTTGAAATTAACTTTATTTTGCAATTTACAATTATCAAGTAGTCGAAGTACGTTGTAAATAACATACATATGTTTAATATACTGAGGTTCCGATTTCAATTTAAAATACACATTTCAATCTATAACAACCAAGACCAACCTAAAACAATTAATATGATTTCTTGATTATGATTGACTAATTATTTCAAAGAAAATATACATTTTCCTATACAATATAATAATTATGATTTAATATTTTGTTATCATATAGTTTTTGACGTAGTAGACCGCTCGATTTTATTTTAAAACTGGGTAATTATGGTATCCGAGATAAACTATTAACTCCATTAATAACTCGATAAGAGTCTCTAAGCATGAGATAAAAAATTTCTTCGATCTACTGGTATTTAATTAATTTATTATTGATACAAATATAGAAAAATTAGCAAACAGATTTTAGAATATAATATCCAAATACAAATTAACAACTTAAAATTGGCTAGATATGAATAAATTTAAAATATACGCATCTCATTTAAAAAAATTATAAAATTAATAATATTATTGACACAAATTATGAAAGAAACACTTAAAAACATTGTATTATAAGTAATGCTATACTCTATCAACCTAATGTTTATAATTAAAATATGGGGTACGATGTTTCAATTTAATATCAACAAAATTACTATCCTACAAAATAAAGAAATCAAAGAAGTAAAGAAATAAATAGCATATGTATATAAAAATAATAATAACATTGAATTATTAAAATTAAGTATTAATATTTTATTTAAATACCATAACATGCTAAAATTAAATATTTACAAAATAATTATATTTGTGAATACAGAAATATTATAGAATCTAAATTAAATGATATTTTCCATTATTGATCCATAAGTAAATATGTACAAGACCCCGGAATAATTTAAATTACAATATAAAAAATTAAAAACCCAAATTCTTTCAAAAAACTACTAATTAAATAATTATTTAATAAAATTACATTGTAACCTTTAAATATATACTACATTTTTATTTGTATTTAAATGTTGTTAATTGTTTTCATCGTATACATCGTACATATATGTTATTTGTATACGATATCTTATTTACATTCGATCTTGTTAACAGTTTATATCCTTATAAGGTTATTATTATTCACATATATTATGTATCCTATATAATCTAGGGATATTTAAATTCCCCATCATACGGTTTTATACTCATGGTAGACAATAACATAAAGTAAAACATATATCACTAAAGGAAATCAATATATTGCTACTTAATAAGGATACATTGTAGTCAAATGAAAATCCCTTATATAATAAATCACTTCACATTAGTTAATTTGACGTAATATTACTTATTATAACAAATAATTATTATATTAATTCTATTCAAAATTTATTAATGTGAAATGATAATAATCGAATACATAAAAAGCGTAATGTAGTAGTTTATAAAATCGAGTTTATAGGATTCTTTATTCAAAAAGCGTATACTAATATTTGCATGTTAGTATTTATTTATGTGCACTCATTTTATTCTTTTAGATAATAAAATCCACGAAGTTTACATAGCAGTTTTAAAAGTTTATATTAGCAACTACTTTAATATGGGATTTGAAAATCCCTCTAGATTAGTTCATCATGGCAATTCAATAAAGATTCTATGTATGTGTTTATTATAATAAAGGATACATTGATAATACAATTTGTGTTAAATTAGCTAATTTAGTTCAAATTTATTTAATATAAGTTATTGATGTCAGGCTTTTATATATCTCAGATATAATTATTAATATACTTTACTAATTTCTATGGCAAACTTTTGGTTTTATTCTTTTCATTTACTTTATCAGTTCAATAAATCAATTACTAATAATAATTAGCATCACTTATAATATCAATAAGCATATAATAAGCAATAAGCATACAATAAGCGTATAATACGACAAATAAATTAAACTAAAAGTATATACTATCATGTTACCATGACCTTCAAATGCACTTATTATAGATTAAATATTTTTAGTTAAATAGTTATAGATATATTATTATTTTATTAACTATTTAATTACAATTAATTACATATTTAAAGTAATATAATACAAAAGTTTAGAAATTAAAACTATAATAATTTAAGGGTTAGATTACAATTTTCTTAATACAATTAATCATTATAATTATAAATAACTTTAATTAGTGAAATATTTCAACACATTACATAAATGAATTTATTGAAATATAGTATTAACGAATGTTAAAACATTATTGATTACGTACAATGAGTATTGTCTCGAAACTTAAATATCGTAACGTCATCGGCGAATAGGATATCTGCCTAGCTGAGAATCTTGAGAACTTTCTGAACTCGACTCGTCGCTCTGGGATCAGAGTAAGTGTGTGTAAGTGTGTGTAAGTGCGGGTAAGTGTGTGTAAATGTGTGTAAGTGTGTGTAAGTGCGGGTAAGTGTGTGTAAGTGTGTGTAAGTGTGTGTAAGTGTGTGTAAGTGTGTGTAAGTGCGGGTAAGTGTGTGCAAGTGCGGGTAAGTGTGTGTAAGTGTGTGTAAGTGTATGTAAGTGTGTGTAAGTGCGGGTAAGTGCGGGTAAGTGCGGGTAAGTGTGTGTAAGTGTGTGTAAGTGTGTGTAAGTGTGTGTAAGTGTGTGTAAGTGTGTGTAAGTGCGGGTAAGTGCGGGTAAGTGCGGGTAAGTGCGGGTAAGTGCGGGTAAGTGTGTGTAAGTGTGTGTAAGTGTGTGTAAGTGTGTGTAAGTGTGTGTAAGTGTGTGTAAGTGTGTGTAAGTGTGTGTAAGTGTGTGTAAGTGTGTGTAAGTGCGGGTAAGTGCGGGTAAGTGCGGGTAAGTGTGTGTAAGTGTGTGTAAGTGTGTGTAAGTGTGTGTAAGTGTGTGTAAGTGTGTGTAAGTGTGTGTAAGTGCGGGTAAGTGCGGGTAAGTGTGTGTAAGTGTGTGTAAGTGTGTGTAAGTGTGTGTAAGTGTGTGTAAGTGTGTGTAAGTGTGTGTAAGTGCGGGTAAGTGTGTGTAAGTGCGGGTAAGTGTATGTAAGTATGTGTAAGTGCGGGTAAGTGCGGGTAAGTGTGTGTACATGTAGGTAAGTGTGGGTAAGTGTGTAAGTGTAGGTAAGTGCGGGTAAGTGCGGGTAAGTGGGTAAGTGTAGGTAAGTGCGGGTAAGTATGTGTAAGTGCGGGTAAGTGTGTGTAAGTGTGTGTACGTGTAGGTAAGTGTGGGTAAGTGATGGTAAGTGTGTGTAAGTGTGGGTAAGTGTGTGTAAGTGTATGTAAGTGTGTGTAAATGTGGGTAAGTGTAGGTAAGTGTGGGTAATTGTGGGCAAGGTGTGTTTAATTGTTTTTGTTGAATTATTTGTATAATGTGTTATTCTAATAATTTGCGTTTTTTAAATATTATAAATTCATATGCAAATTTATGATTGCGCAATTAAAAATCAACTTAATTATTTAATAATTCAAGTATTTTAGAAATTATTGTTTTTTCAACGTAATATATCGGATATCTTGATAACTATATTTAGGAACATATAGAGATCTATACTAACTTTTTCTAAATTTGTGAACACATGTTTACTGGTTATTTGATAAGTTGCTATACATTGAATGTTTTATGTAAATTAGAAAACAAATGTTAAAATAATAATAATGAAGTTATATAATTGGTAACTGAGAATTTAATAATTTTAATAATACGTATCATATATTATGTATCAAATGAATGTCTAACCATAATTTTTAACATTAATTTTACTACTTTTCCTTGGAGGAGGCGACGGGGCATTTATTCCTATTCCAGTATTTGATATATATATATATATATATATATATATATATATACACACATATATATATATATATATATATATATATATATACATATATATATACATTTCTTATTAATTAATTATACTATAATATATTTAAGAATATATTATAACCTAGTTGTTCCTTGGTTGGACTCAATATCATAGATGATGTTAATGGTTGTTTATCAATGTGTCCAATCTATATAGGTTATTATAATATTATAATGTATTCATTTCATTATATAAACCAATAATATAAAAATAGGTATAGTCATAATTCATGATTATAAAAAGGTGATCGTAGATTTAAAGAAATTTAATATATTAAATATCTTATGAGGCCAAAATCAATAGCAATAATTATCTATACATGATTTAGTTTATTATTTATCTTATATTGTAATATATGTATATTTATATTTATATAATATATTTATATATATATATATATATATTATATATATATTTGTTTATAATCATGTATAGTTATCTATATAATATATACCTACCCCAGAGTTGTAATCACTATATATTATGTCCATCGATTGTTTCTCCCTTTCCTTAGCCCTAGCCAAGTAATCTGTCTTCTTCAAGCCTTGCTTGGCACCTTCTAGATGCATCAGAAACTTTCTGGAATCGGCTTGATTGCGAATCTTATGGAACCTGCGTCGATGGAATAGTGTACAAAGAATTAATATATAAATGTAATACATAACTATAAACAGGTATACATATAGATTAGTTTTTTCATTCGAGGTATTGTTGTATACATTATTATTATCATATACATTATTAAATACATAATTAAAAAATTCACGAATATTTTATTTTAATAATGTAATTTATATAGAAAATATTTTATATTACCATATATTGTAAATAAATAGTATTGTCATTCGTTAAACCAATACATTTATTTATATTTCCATATTATATGTAGAAGATATATCATTTATATACTAATAATTTAAATAACGTCAACATTTAGTGAATATTTATAAGATAACTTGTTATGGTATTTGGTATTAACTATAATTAACATGTTAACTATATTTAGAAACTTATAACAAGATGACTTTAGTTTATTTTAAGCTCGGGATATGCATTTAAATACTAATTTGCAAAGGCTACAAATAACATATTAATAATTTGTATCAGAATATTGTTAAGTTTTCAATTACTGCAGTA
Organism: Osedax frankpressi; assembly: GCA_964035775.1. NCBI lineage: Eukaryota > Metazoa > Annelida > Polychaeta > Sabellida > Siboglinidae > Osedax > Osedax frankpressi. Next base: position 21,704,820 of record OZ038313.1, read on the forward strand.
TAATAATATAATAACTGTAGTTTATTTACAAATTATAGTTGTATTCGTAGTCGAACATAAATACGTTTGTTTTAATGAGAAGGCGATTCAAACTACTACCGGTCGTTTACAGTCATGGCGTGGTTTATAGAGGACAAGCGTTCCTGGTGATTTGGTAGTAAGGATTTGATATCCTCGAGAACGTTAGCTCGCAGTACTTGGTGCGATGTACTCGGAGAAATAAAAATCACGGCGGGTTCTGACTTCTGAGTCTCTTGAACTCTCGATAACCTACAGTCGAGTATATCCTTATAATGTGGGTATCGATATCGATACGCATGAATACATAATATAATGTGGGTATCGATATCGATACGCATGAATACTTAATATAACGAAAGTTGTATCTATAAATCTGTTTAAAATAATGTCTTACTTTAGTAACTCATTATTACGTTTACATAAAAATGAATAATATATTATAACTTATGCATGGATTATGTTAAATGATAATTTAAATGATAACTAACTTTTTCAATGTAAATAATGTATTAGATAATTTCTTGCAAATTTTTAAAGAGCTATTTATTTCACTAGGTTCATCTTTAAGAAATCTACATTTACGATCATTATATTTATATTAGTTAAAATATATTTCCGGGAGATTTTATAAATAAGTAAATTAATCTTAAAATAAAATCACATATTGACCTTTACTACCTTTCAGTTTCAATTGTTTGTTCCAAGTCGAATTGCATAATATATTTCAAAGAAAGTTTCAAATCTGGAAACCTTTCTAAAATATGAAAAAATAAATTGTTCATTTAAAATAAATTACAAATAATTTTATTAATAAAATCACATACAAAAAATAAAGATATTTGCCTAACCTTTTAAAGCTACCAAATTTTTACTTATTGAACTTAAATTAATCGCAAAAATTTCCACATCATTTATATTTACTTTACACTTCTTAGATAAAATATCTTCTTTGATAAATTCAATAGATGAATCAAGATTACTACGATGTAATTGGTATTGTTTAAAAATGTGGAAGTATAAATAAGCTACAAACTATATTGTTAATGATCGGTGTTTAATAATAAGAATGGAAGAATTATATAAGTTATGATATAATATAATAATTACAAATTAGAATCAATGTATATTTTACATAGTATACTATTATTTAGCATGTGAAACATTAAATCATCATTAATTTGTTTAGCTTTTTCTTTGTAGTCGTGTTTATCCATGAAAATTCGAGCTTTTTTATTTCTTATTAGAATGTTATTAGAGTCCGGCAATCTCGTCATAGCTTCCTGCCAGAAAATCAAATCACTTTAATTATATGACTAGCAAATATTTATAAAATGTTTTATGGTAACAAAGTTCAATCTAATTTAATATTATATTATAAATCATATTCAAATTGAGATAGAATCGTATTATTTATTTATCAATACGTTGTTAAATCATTGTATAGTCAGTTTATTCAGTAACGTTTGATAATATATATGGCATTAACTTTTAAATTATTAAGTGTTTCTTGAAAAATAGATTTTGTTATCAATGAATTACGTATTTGTATTTGTCTCAAATCATCTATCTGAAATTTAATAACTAAAATGTTATATATATAGTGTTGCATATATGTTATACTCTGTATATATAATATACGTAAAATATGATATATAGGTAATAATAAAATAATATGTTTATATACAATTAAACGAATGCATATATTTATATATGTTTATGTTAGAAGCAATTTGTTATAAATCTATGACAATGGAAACACCTCCTTTTTAATTAGTTTCACTTCTCTGCGAAGGAGATGAAGCTTGTCACATCGACATCGAAGATTTTTCCCTTGAAAAAATAAAAAAACAATATACTTTATCAATAATATATTAAAAACACACATATATATATATATTTAACATATATATGTAGTCAATGTGAAAATAAACTGCGATTATATATTTATATCAAGATAAAGGAAATACCTCACACAAGTACAATGTATTTAAATAGAATAATGATTTATTAAATAATAATGGTATACTAAAGGTAAATTAATACTAACTACTAATATTAAAATATATGTTACCTATATGTTATCAATCATAGTTTTGATATGACACGAGCAATGTAAATAATATCAATATGATATTGGGTTGTAACTATCTAGACCTTAATTTATCTATTTTATACATTTTTATATTATTCAATTGGTGGTTTAATTTTTTTAAAAGAAAGACCAGTTATTTTGTTTCACATGATCCTATTATAGAAGGAGCATGTAAAATAATGGAATTTAATTAGATATTTTAATATATATTATGTAAAAATCAATTAAAAATAAAAAAGTAGTTTATTTAAATGTTATTACGTAACAGAGAATTACAAAAACTGTTCTGGTCAGTTTAGTTTTTTGATATAAAATCAAAATATTTGTATTTCAAATAATTTATAATATTATCAGTTTCTTGGGTAATTATTAATTATGCAATATAATTAACCGGCAATCAAAGTGATGTAATATTTGGTTACAATCATAAGTTGCAAAAATAATTATAATTATTAACTATAGTTAAAATAAATATATTATGCAAAACATTCTTGATTGTTTACATTTTTGAGTGCGTAATTAATTTTATATTAATAATTAATTTTGGTAACACATGAAATAACTTAATAACACTATTGGATGATAAATGTAGCCGTGATGTTCATTGTTGTATTTATATCGGTACATACTCCATATTATTAAACCTTAATTAATGTTAATACTGTGAAATTATATAAACTTATTTCTATGTTGTGGTTGTGAGTTTGATTAGCTTGCTTTGCAACTGTATTTTCCACCCAGTTTGCTAGACATTCCAACTTATTCTCCATACAATTGATCCTGGTGCTATATTAGAAAATATGAGGATTTACCAAAAAACCATTAAATTTACTTCATCTTTACATTGACTAATGTATATAATATTATTTTATATTCAATAGCATATCAAAGGAGTTTGCAAAACTAATACTTCACTGGGAATGTAGGGCGGTCAAATTTGTTTTATTACGATACGAGTAACAATATTAATTTTAAATAAAATTAAGTTTAAATAATATTAATTTTAAATAATATTAAGTTTAAATAATATTAAGTTTAAATAATAGTAAGTTTAAATAATATTAAGTTTAAATAATATTAAGTTTAAATAATATTAAGTTTAAATAATATTAAGTTTAAATAATATTGTTTAAATAAAATTAATTTTAAATAACATTAAGTTTAAATAAAATTAATTTGAAATAACATTAATTTGAAATAATGCATTATTTAAGGTATACAAACTTGTTTATATTGGGAGATTTTTCAATTATATTTATATTCTCTTTATCTATAACATTGCAAATAAAGAATAACATGTAATAACAAGTAAAAGAAAATGTTATTTATGCTATTCTATATATATAGTATTCAGCAAAATGCGAATTTCGCGAATTAAAAATAACTCATAATTACGAAATTATCTTAATTAGTAATTTAAATAAATTATTACAATATTATTTAATTAATTATTAATTATTTAGCAAATAGTAACCAGCAAGGTAAGGCTTTGAAGTTGAAATTATACGAGTTCTTATTTCAAGGATACATTTATCGCAAATCAACCTATTTTCGATAATTAAATAATCCATATATTATTGATACATAGCACATATTATAGTCTTAATCATCACAACTCAATTAACATTAGAAACAATACGCATTTCTCTATTATAACCAAACAAAATATATACGATGTCCCTATACGAATTATGATCCTATCGATGTAATCTTTGTCTAAGGTAGTATCTAACCTAGTATCCCTGAGTTTCGTGAACTCGTCACCGTCGGAAACACGAATGAACACCATGCAGTCGTTTCGATCAAACCAGACGAGGCTCAGCGATCCCGGAAACGAGCGCACAAACAAAGCCTTCACGGTATCCATCGAGGTCACCTCGTTAGGTAATATCGCTTGCCGCGATAGACCCGCGAATCTAAGAAACACTATACCTGGATGTTGCGATGGAATTACATTTCTATAATATGGCCACTATAAATTTCAAAAATTAGTATAATATTTTGTAATTATAATTTGTTATCCAAATGTTTATATCCTTTTTGTTTCTTTATTGATACAAATGTGTTAAATACTTTAAAACTTTCTGCTCTATAATTATTAAAATGTAATCTAATGTCTATGTATTACTCTAACCCATCGTTTGTGCTCTGGATTTATTAATGGTTTTAACTATCGGCATGCTTTTTCTTAAGTCGGATTCTATAATGAAAATAATGTGTATTTGTTTTCCAAAGGAATATATTTAATTTCGATGTAATATCATATAATATTATGTAAACTATTAGTATATTAATATGCTAACCTCTATTGAATGCATTTCTTACCGAGTAATCCTATATAAGCACATTATAATGATCATGTATCGTACTTCTTATTACATAGTAAATCATATTAAACGTGTATTGAATACTAATTATTGCAAAAATAATATATAATTATTATTTTAAATCATTTTTTAAACAATAGAAATATTGTTTATACAGAAAATGTATTTTTGGCATTTGTTAATTGTATTTATAACGTTCAAACCTTGGATGATTGCTTGCAATTTAGAGGCCTTTCTGATTGATCTAAAAGTATTTTGATTAGTTTTAATCGTCCTATTATATAGCGTATATGCTATATAATATCTACTTAATGTACCATACATAAACTGAGTGATATCAATATAATATAAATATAATTACTATAAAAGTTTAAATTATTAATAAATGATATATAAAGAAATATATTTTTAAAATTATTACAAACTATAAAATCACCTGGATCTTGTCAATCAAAATACTTTGATTTTTTAATATTGCGCAATTTCAATATTATTATTTATAAAAATAGTTTGAAATTAATACCATTATTCATTATATATAATTATATATTTGATATATATATATATATATATATATATATATATATATTTGTATATTTCCAATGTATGCATCTTCAGGTATACTATTATTTCTTGGTGTTTAGCATAGTACTATAAATTACGTAACATTAGAATAGAATGCTGGTAATCAATGGTATTCAGCTGTCGTATCCATCAAACTACAGAGTAACTAAATATGTCTAGCATATACATGTAAACTGGATCAACCTATATTAGCATCGTAATTATCCCCCTATTTGACTTAAAATCCACGAATAGAATAACGTATACGAATGTATAGAAATATTACCGTGGAAAACTCATGTTCTAGATATTCTATATATAGATATATATGCAAGTGTATTTTTATATATTAGTTATCTATTATATTTATAGTTTGTATACAACATATGTTATGATATATATATATATATATATATTTATATATATAAACAACATGTGTTATGATATATATATTTATATATATATAAACAACATGCGTTATGTAATATATATATATATATATATATATATATATATATATATATATATATATATCATAATAATGATTGTATATCAGAACATTAAATATTTTGAAATAATAATAATTTCAATGAATATATATCATTAGGTTTAATAGATTTATAATTTAATTGTAAATCTATGGGTTTAATAAATATTATAAAATCAAAAAGATCAAATTAATTGTAGACAAATACAAATTCTATATATAAAAAAGATATAAATGCTAATATTTAATTTATAAAATTGTGGTATTAAAAAATATTTTGTTTGCATATCATTCTTTCAAAACTAATTATATATTGCATTAGTACCTATACCAATATATATATATATATATATATATATATATAAACTAAAAGTATAATATATTAATATAGAATAATATATATTATATTTAATAATATACCTAGTATTATCATAATTAAATACTATATAGAGGGTATAGTAGTATACTGATCAGTAACTCGAGTTATGTATTTTAATAATATGATGATACTTGATAATGAAGATAAAATATATATATTTAAATAATTTATACCATATAAACAACTAATATATATATATATATATAAGCTATAACTATGTTATATGAAAACTGTGTACAGTAGACTATATAGACTATATAAAACTAATACATATAAATAAACGCTATTTATATGCTAGAACCTAGAACTTCAGCTAGAGTTGAAGTTACTAAAACGTTTATATTAATAGTATTATATGTTATAGATATATCATGTTAATGATATGTATACTGTTACTGGACCACCAATATAGTATTACTAACAAGTATTCAACTCTTCTTTTGATTTACTGACAATCTGTTAAATAATGAAAAACTAATCATTCACAGGTAAGATAATGAGTAATCATTAAATATATATATAATATATATATATATATATATATATATATATAAATATATATATAATTATTGATAATAATAATTTGTTAGATTTTCACAATAAGGATCCCGATATAGTATTCAGACAAGTTCAAAACATTATTCGTATAAGGGTATATTGTTATTAATTGCAATGCATTTAAATTATGTAAACAATATCGATACGAAAACAAATCAACTAATTGTTAGTAGGACTAAAAACAAAAACTATTTTTACTTCAATATTTTGTAAAATCAATTTTAAATTAGGTATAATTTGTATAATAATAATATAATAATAATTAAGATAAAACGTAATCGTATGCTTACGTTTTTATTTTAATGTTTACATGTATTTGTATGTATACTACATTTAAAATTCAAATTATGAAATATGATTTTTACTCTAGTGAATAATCGACACTTCAGGATATAAGATATTTCTTAATTGCATATTTCATTTAATATAATTATTAATATAGGCAGAAGATAAGTTTGAAACCACATATTGCCACACATGCTTGCATGTACTAAGTTAACATATATTGCGTAATGCTTCTAACCTTAAAAGAAGTAATATCGTCTACGGATTTATAACGGGAATGTTTACTCGCAACTCCCGTCTGCATTCTAAACTCTGGTCTAGTTTCAGATTGGCTCTGCGATCTAGTATTATGCATACGTGCCTCCGACCGGAGAACTTGGGAGTTGCCAATGGCGGTTTGTGAACGACTAGGGATCTTCTGACCAAGGTTCCTCGTAGTTCGGACAGAATGTTGTTGGGCAGTTAGTGGATCGTTACTAATCTCGACCGAGTAGAGGTCATTGGATCTTATATCGCGACTTTGAAGCTTTTCTGCGGAATACGTTTGTTGTTTTTGTTGTTGAATTGAATCGGAATCCATGGAAAGTTTTTGTTGTCTCCTCTTAATTAATCGTGACATCTTGGAAACCTGGGCGGTGATTTTATTTAATAATACTATTGATATCCAATTACATTCATACAAACATATATATATATATATATATATATATATATATATATATATATTTATATATATAGATATATATATATATTTATATATATATATATATATATATATATTTATATATATAGATATATATATATATATATATATATATATATATATATCCCTATGTATTAGATTCCCTATGCATCATAAGTTATTCTATTATGATATACAACGTTTGTGTATTTCGTAGAATAACTACTATCTTTAAGGAGAGAGGTTCATTTTATCGGGGAAAGTAAAACAAAATACATAGAAATATATGAAGGTTTCTTAATCTTAATAAATATATATATATTTATAGTTATACAACAGTGCATATTGTAAAGTGTATACTGTACAGTATATATTATACAGTGTATATTATATAGTGTATATTTACAGTATATATAATACAGTGTATATTGTACAGTGTACACTGTACAATGTACACTGTACATTGTACAGTGTATATTATACTGTGTATAGTATATATTATACCGTGTATATTATACAGTGTATATTATACAGTGTATATTATACAGTGTATATTATACAGTGTATATTATACAGTGTATATTATACAGTGTATAGTATACAGTGTATATTATACAGTATATATTATACAGTGTATATTATACAGTGTATATTATACAGTGTATATTATACAGTGTATATTATACAGTGTATATTATACAGTGTATATTATACAGTGTATATTATACAGTGTATATTATACAGTGTATATTATATAGTGTATATTATACAGTGTATATTATACAGTGTATATTATACAGTGTATATTATACAGTGTATATTATATAGTGTATATTTACAGTATATATAATACAGTGTATATTGTACAGTGTATATTATACAGTATATAATATACAGTATATATTATACAGTGTATATTATACAGTGTATATTATACAGTGTATATTGTACAGTATATATTATACAGTGTATATTATATAGTGTATATTATATAGTGTATATTTACAGTATATATTGTAGTGTATATTGTACAGTGTATATTGTACAGTGTATATTGTACAGTGTATATTGTACAGTGTATATTATAGGGTGTATATTATAGGGTGTATATTATAGGGTGTATATTATAGGGTGTATATTATAGGGTGTATATTACAGGGTGTATATTATAGGGTGTATATTATAGGGTGTATATTATAGGGTGTATATTATAGGGTGTATATTATACAGTGTATATTATACAGTGTATATTATACAGTGTATATTATACAGTGTATAGTATACAGTGTATATTATACAGTGTATATTATACAGTGTATATTATATAGTGTATATTATACAGTGTATATTATACAGTATATATTATACAGTGTATATTATACAGTGTATATTATACAGTGTATATTATACAGTGTATATTATACAGTATATATTGTACAGTTTATATTGTACAGTGTATATTATACAGTGTATATTATACAGTGTATATTATACAGTGTATATTATACAGTGAATATTATACAGTGTATATTATACAGTGTATATTATATAGTATATATTATACAGTGTATATTTACAGTATATATTATACAGTGTATATTATACAGTATATATTATACAGTGTATATTATACAGTATATATTATACAGTGTATATTATATAGTGTATATTTACAGTATATATAATACAGTGTATATTGTACAGTGTATATTATATAGTATATAATATACAGTATATATTATACAGTGTATATTGTACAGTATATATTATACAGTGTATATTATATAGTGTATATTATATAGTGTATATTTACAGTATATATTGTAGTGTATATTGTACAGTGTATATTGTACAGTGTATATTGTACAGTGTATATTGTACAGTGTATATTATACAGTGTATATTATACAGTGTATATTATACAGTGTATATTATAGGGTGTATATTATAGGGTGTATATTATAGGGTGTATATTATAGGGTGTATATTATAGGGTGTATATTACAGGGTGTATATTATAGGGTGTATATTATAGGGTGTATATTATAGGGTGTATATTATAGGGTGTATATTATACAGTGTATATTATACAGTGTATATTATACAGTGTATATTATACAGTGTATATTATACAGTGTATATTATACAGTGTATATTATACAGTGTATATTATATAGTGTATATTATACAGTGTATATTATACAGTATATATTATACAGTGTATATTATACAGTGTATATTATACAGTGTATATTATACAGTGTATATTATACAGTATATATTGTACAGTTTATATTGTACAGTGTATATTATACAGTGTATATTATACAGTGTATATTATACAGTGTATATTATACAGTGAATATTATACAGTGTATATTATACAGTGTATATTATATAGTATATATTATACAGTGTATATTTACAGTATATATTATACAGTGTATATTATACAGTATATATTATACAGTGTATATTATACAGTATATATTATACAGTGTATATTATACTGTATATATTATACAGTGTATATTTACAGTATATATTATACAGTGTATATTATACAGTATATATTATACAGTGTATATTATACTGTATATATTATACAGTGTATATTTACAGTATATATTATACAGTGTATATTAGACAGTATATATTGCACAGTGTATTTTATACTGTATATATTATACAGTGTATATTTACAGTATATATTATACAGTGTATATTATACAGTATATATTGTACAGTATATATTGTAATACTAGCATCAATGACACCAATGACCATCTTGTACATTGTACAATTTACATATAATAGTCATAATATATGTATACGGCATTGAGGATAATTCATAAACTATATATGTACATTGTAAATAGATATCGTGAGTATTATATGCAATACACATAGAACATTGTACGAAGTGTATTATGCAGTGTATACTATACACTATACGTATGTAAATAATTACACAATTCGTATATATACTCTATATTTTAAATTGTAACCATAGCTGGTGAGCATTATCTACTGGACTGTATTTATGCGCAGAAAAACTTAGAGTTTGCATATAACTTAATATATTCTATATTGCTGTATTATGATGTATAATATATTGCATAGATGTAAATGATATGCAAATTAAACTATATCATATACAAATATACGTATAGAATACATACGTACGTAGTAAATAAATGGAAAACGATGTAAATTAAGCTATTTTAGTTATACTTTACAATATATTTTGTACGATTTATATTAGACAGCTATATATCCAAACTGATTGCCTATCTATACTAACCCACGACGCCATGTCTGTTAAGAATTCCGCTAGCCGTACTAGTTAAAGTAAACAAAGTATGTTTGAAGCAACGGACCTAAAGTCTCGGCAGATAAGTAAATGGAAACATAGTGAAAGTAAGATAATGCAGGAGAGAAACAAAAATGAAACAGAGGAAATGTTTTGCATGTTAGGAAAAAGTATCAGGAAAGGTAATTCATGAACTGAAAGAAGAAAATGTTCTAGGGAAGGAAAAGTACCCAGGGAGGATATTGACAACAAAATTATAAAGGGGAATAAATGGAAATTTGAAAAGAAAGAGGAATAAGCGATGAAAATTAATCGATTAAGAAAATGCGATAGAGAAGTAAAAGGTGAGAGTAAATAAAGGGAGTTAGGAAATTAAAGGGAGATAGGACATTAAAGGGAGATAGGAAATTAAAGGATGGTAGTATAAGAAAGGGATACAGTGATGAAGAGAGAAGTAGAAGAATACATAACATATGTTAAATCAGATAAGCAATACAAGTATAGGCATATATCTAAGAAGAGAAAGAGAGACAGAAAGATAAATAATGTAAGTATATTACATACTTCGAAGTAGAGATAATTAACATTGTGATATAGTAAACACATCGAGGTTTCACGATACTAACACAATTATCAATTGCTTATTAAGATGGATAATTCTAGATGCAACGATAACCAAGTATGATATAAAGGCATAACTTTTATGCACTAGATGGGAAGGAAGTTAAATATGCAAATGTTTAAACGCGTGCCTGGAAGATTATAGCACGTCGAATGAATCTGACAATAACTATTCCGTTAATGACAGTTTGCGAAAATTCTCTAGAGGGCGTGGCTTAGTCTTGCGAAAGCCTAGGATAAGTTCGTGAGAGCGTTATACCTATTCTAGTCATGTATGCACGTTGGGGAGTTTCTGCCGAGTAAACAGCCCGCCTCGTAATACGTATACGAGTGATACATTTGATATTAATATTGCATGTATACAACTGATTATGTATGTACAACTGATTAGGTATGTATGTACATTGTACACTAGTAGTATTCTATATTATACTCCAGGCCGTCTTTTATTTTATGAACTGATGCATGAAATTACAACGTAGCTTTACCCAAGGACAAGAATAATATATATATATTTCAAGATATTATTTCAATAATATATATTTCAAGATATATATATATATATATATAATCTTAAAATATGTTTTGTCGTATATGAAAAATATATTCAATTAACCATTAAAATGTGTATGTTTATATAATATTTCTATTATATTTATTATGTTAATTTATATATATATTAATTGAAATATTATATAATTGTTCATATTAAATAAAATGATGAATCCATTATAGGGGGGTCTTAATAGTTTTTTTTAATCTTTTGATTCACAAAAATAAAAAATAATATAAAGGAAATTATGAACTGCGAAAAATGAAATAACACAAATTGTTTGCTGTAAAGGTTTTGTAATATATGTATAACATAATTGTTATGTAAGATGCAATTATATAGTTGTAACAATGAAATTACCTGATTACAGCCAATTCATTATATATATATACTTTTTAACGAAGTTATATATGTATATATATAATATATGATATCTCACATATATATATATATATATATATATACATATTTATATTTATGACAAAGAATTATTACTAAGTTAGCATATATACATTTACGTGTATATTATTAAATATATTATATAATTATGTATAATACTTAACTTACGTGAAATACAATTAATTGAATACTACGTTATCTAGCAATATATTCACCATGCAATACATTAAAATAACCTACTATAGTTTAAATATATTGAAAAATAATATATTATTTTTAAAATTGTAAAAACATTCAAATTTACCACCAATATTTTTGAACTTTGACTTTACTATGATTTTAAAATATATTTAATAAACAAAGAATAACGAGGATTTTTATCAAGATATTTATAGATTCATATATTATTGTAAATATGTTTGTAAGTCAGAGACACTTATAGAGAGTATATGTTTAGTATAATAATAAATAAATGAAACTAGATAGATGATATATATAATAGTTTCGGTAATAAATAAAATAGAAATATGTTATTATTCTCAGAAATAAAATATAATAAAAGAAGATAGTATAATATAGTATAATATAGTATAATATAGTATAATATAATAAATAAATGAAGATAATATATTAATACTACATATCTATATTTTATTATGCGATTTAAAAAACCCAATAATTACCAAGTAGTAGAAATCATTTTTAATGAAAGATAATGAAATAATTTTAAAAATTCATTATATAAAATTGTAAAAAAGTAATACAATTTAAATGTATTCTATAAAAATCTTAATAAACTGCGAACAATTCCAATAAATATTATATTAGTTGTAAGTTCATGATTTAGGGATTTATATTAGATATACATTATTATAAAACTATATAAATATAAGCCATGTAGAATAATTGACATAAGAATATCAATTACCAAGTGAAAAGAATAAGTTTAGCTTATTAAAAATTATCGCTATATTTTCTACAATATAAAATAAAGATTAAAAATGAATAAATCAGATAAATAATGCTATCATTATATTCATTATAAAAGATAAATTATAATAAATAAAAAAGGAAGGATTTTAACTTATATAATATGTATATCTTTTATCTTCATTTTATTAAATATTAGTAGGTTATAATCATTCAGCATTTAATTAAATTTAAATGACTATTTATTTGGAATTAATAAAGTATGTAATAATGTAATATATTTATGAATACAAAGTTATTAGCAAAAACATTTCATCAATAATATGACTAGTTTTTTAAATTGAAAACCAATTTAATTTCGTTAAATATCACAGTCAAATAAGTTTCAAAATTTTTTTTTGATTCAGAAATAATGGCACTTTAATTATATTCATATATTACATAAATCCGTAACGTGACTAATTATATGATAAATTATTTTAAAGAGGTAGAATAAATAGTTCTAAATGTATATTTACAATTCACAAAAGTTGCAAGCAATATTACTCCATGAAATTTACGATTATTCATTTTATTAGATTATTATACTTTTCCAGTAAAGGTATATAGTTTTCAACACAATAAAATTATAATTACTTAGAAATTTAAAATATCAGGAAACATTATATTTAAGTGTTATAGTAAATAATACAAATGGGTTACTATATATAGTTACTACGTATATGTTAGTCCTGCAGGATTCTGGTCAACTAATATTTATATTTATTATTTTAAATAATTACTTATATAATATCAAAAATGTTCTCACTTAATTTAGTATTAATATAGATTGTTGAGACCCCACTCTACTATCTTAAAATAATCAATAGAGTTCGCACATTATGTAATTTATTTTTAAAGTTATAATTATTTATATATATAAATATAATTATTGATTACTATGTTATAACGAACCCATTAATTTACTATAGTGGATTATTTTCTAAATTGGCTATTAAGAGTTATAATATATTATATTTATTCTAATGATATTACACTTATAAACATATATATAGTACAACATTTTATTTTATTATAACTTTAAATAGTTTATTAGTGAATATCTTAATTATAACTAAACATCGAATCATTAACTAATCATCTCAAATTTATAAAGAATCATGAGTAATTATTTAGAAATTTTTATATAGGTATTATATATATATAATAATAAATATTCTTGATGAATATAAGTTTTAATTATAAAAGAAAATATTTGAAGAATGATGTATTAAAACTCTATGAGTTATTTGGAACATTTTACTTTAATACGGTTCAAAAACTATAGTTTGATACATAAGTTGTTACTATATACTATATGTTTATATTTTCAAACTATTTTAATGTATACTTATAATCAAATATTTTACAATACAGATATCGATAACAAATAACTTTAATTTAATACACCTTCAATTATCAAATCTCATCATATTTTGATAATATTTACCTACTATGATATATATAATAATAAGATATTTATTTATTCTATTTACCGTATATCAGTATCATTTTTTGACAATTCTGATTTGATTGTTTTACTCCTAGATAATTCAACAAATTTGAACTAATCTTGTATTTATGATAATTTTAGTTAAATATATATATTTTTTGGATAAAGTAATATTTATTGTTTCATAATTATTTGGATTTGTATCATTAGATTATATATAATTAAACATTTTGGAAATATACTTTACATAGTTAGTATATATATATATATATATATATATATATATATATATATATATAAATATATATATATATATATACATATATACAAATATATATATATATTATTTCTTAAGTATCTAATACTCGAATGTATAGAATTATTCTTGTACATCAAACACACATTAATTCATTAGTGAAGTAGTGTATATATCATTGATCTGACAAATATAATTGATGATACGAAAACTATAAAGAACACGGAATCATGAAAATATCTCTCTGAAGATGTGAAATGAGAAATTCCAGAATATTAGATTAAATTTAGAATTAGAATTACCAAATAATACTTAGATTAATAGATAGGTACCATATCATCGCATTGTTCATATCCTTGATATGTTTTTAAATGCTTTTACATTCTATATCAAATGTTATCACACGATGAAATGATATAATAATTATATTGAATTATAGAATAATGAAATATGAAATTAACGAGTATCATTGGTGGAGGCCATATTTTAATTTGATCAAAGTTAGCGATATGTGGAAAATAAAAAGAAGATTCAGATTAAATAGTCATTTGTATTTTTTAATTTAATATAACAATTATACATATATAACTATACCTTTCTATCCTATGTATATTGAATACTTTTTCATTAATGTGAACTAAAATTGTATATAAATTGAATTATATCGAACAATGCTAAACTAAGTTATTATTTCCATATTTTGAATAGTTCTGACATCTGTATATTAACAAAGAATATTTATAAATGCATATTATATATATCACTATAACATATATTGATAATTACGTGAATTATTTAATTGCTCATGATATATAGTTCTTAATATATCATAACGTTAATTGTTAGAACCTACTATTTAATATTATATACTTGTATAACATAATCGATATTATTTATCTTGTCATTTAAAAATATAAAAATTCCGACTTAGTTAATACAACATGATTTTATGTTTAATAAATATTAACTGCTTAATTCGTGAAACTAAAATTTTAATAAATATAATTAATAAATTCATGTTCAGAACCTGACGCCATATTGTCATAATTAATAAAATATTAAATAGAATTATTTTATATATATAAACATAGAATTGTAATTGACAAGGTTACACTCACATTTGCTGGCCGTATAGTAGTGGTACCACATTATTGTTATAGAGACCTTTTAATGTATTGACCTCCCGTTTCAACTAGTGTGGTCTCTCAGTGAATCCTTCTTAATTTATAACAATACATATTATCTTAAACCAAAAATAAGGGGTGTGGGTATGCTAAAGTCAACTATTCCCGTATATATATTGATCGGGCAAATATCGGCAAGTTGCAGGTATGACTACAGATATATCATTCTAGAATAAAATTATGGATTACCTTTTTATCTTTTTAAACTGATACATTTACTCATACAAAAAGAAGTTCACCATATAGTTACCTTCTCCAGGCGATCTAATACATTTGTATACGTATGCCTGTATACTAGATACACCACTTACCTTTAGAACTATAACCATCATCTTAATTTCAAGATGAATGTTAAAACTATACTATTTAACTAATATTATATTTACCTTTCATTATACGATGATTTTTTATATTTAATTCTGTAAATTAAAGTATTATTATAAGATCAATTAAATGTATACTCTATAAATTATGTTATGATAGTTAATTTGTCTCTATTATGTAATGTTATTTAATCGTAATTCCAGTTAAGTTAATTTAAATGACATACTATTACAAATATTTTGAATAATAATTGGTATATACAATAAACTATAATTTTTCCAAATAAAATATATTCGCTAAGATGAAAATTAGAATGATAAACATGAACGTTAAAAATGTATCTAAGTTGTATGTAGATCATGAAATGTTATGTTCATAAAATGATATTAGATGGAATAAGTAGGATTCTGATCCGAAATTTATATTCCGATTAAATATAATAGGTCATGACGAATACCATCAATATAATCTATTGGGATCATTATGTTATGACCTTTTGGCAGAGAACTGTATCAAGTCTTTTCTTTATGATATTTAATAACTATCTATCAGAGCAAATAGTTTAGCATAATATATCAACAGGCATAGTTATATAAATATGCATCAGTGACTTCTTATTGTAGGTTTATAAGTAATATATTAAGTAAGTGTATAATCAGCGATATTCTAGATTCTGATGTTGCATATAGTACAATACCTATCTTGAATAAATACATTATTCTTACTAAATGTATAATCAAGTTAATGTATTCATTCGGACGATTTGATCAATATATTAAGGCGAAGTAAAACTTACAAATTGATATTAAATAAGGCGAAGTACATTTTCAATGTATATATTCGCAACTGAACGATATTAGAGTATCATAATAAAATGCTATTTAATATTACATATATATAATTATTATAATTATATACTAGTAAAAAACTTAACAATAAAAGTTATCTCAGATCATTATTTTTAATTATTTAATTTACATATATTATAAAATCGTATTTCTATAATTAAATCTGGCGTACAAAATAATTCGAAAGATCTGCTCTATTCCGAAAATAGGAATATAATATGGTCTAATTTTGTCGGGAGTTAACATAACATTGAAATTTTTTGAGAATAGTTCGATTAAATTTACATTTTGTATTCTCATGTATTACTATTTAAATGTTCAAATGATATTCATTACAGTTAATTAGATTAGTTGGAGAAAATAAAATATTATGAAATTCAAAATTGAATTTATATTCATTTTCAATTTTTTAACTAACCATAAATAAACATTTCATTTTTTATTATAAGTTTTAGTATTATTCAATTGTTAATAACTATAAGAGTATTAACTGTTTCCTCTACATAAATAATTCATATTTATATTCAAATATTTTATATATTTAACAATAAAAAATAGAGTGGTCTATTAAATTAATATAGGGTACTCTCTATATTAGTAACACGTGAATTTATCATATATATATATATATATATATATATATATATATATATATATATATGTGTGTGTGTGTGTATGTGTGTGTATGTGTGTGTGTGTGTGTGTGTGTGTGTGTGTGTGTGTGTGTGTGTGTGTGTATGTATGTATGTGTGTGTATGTGTGTGTGTATGTGTGTATATATAGATATGTGTGTGTGTGTGTGTGTATGTGTATGTGTGTGTGAATACGTTACACTTATTCACGTATCATCATGATAATAATTTTTGTAAATCAATATCCATTCACAGAACAAAGTTTGAGAAAATTAAATATACCTACGAAATATACTTTACTATATATATATATATATATATATATATATATATATATATATTGTATTAATTATTTAATTATAAAGAGTTATTATAATAGTTATTCAGGAAATACTAGCTTTTTAATTACCCTTCACAAATGTCTTAATATTTATAATTCAGAAATTATGAATTTTAGATATGTATTATACATGACTATACATTGTATAGTATATAACAAAGTCTATTATAAATGCATATACGTATAGCTAATAAATAATATATTTGATGATTGATATATTACAATTTTGCGTGTTATTTGGAGTAATTTACTTAAATACATTTGCACAATAAAAATAAATTGTTATAATGATTGTATTTTTAAACTATTATCAATATGTAAATATAATAAAATATTGTACAAAATCTTTATTGATAACATTTATCAAAATACGTCATAAAATATGACTTAAATTGTAATGAATACCATTTAACTCAATTGGTAAATCTAATTCGATCTTTGATGATATTCATTGTCTATTATATACATGAATATACATGTGTATATGAATCCTAATTTACTTATCTACCACTCTAGTGGGTATATCAATATAACTAGTAAGTATCTTAGAGTATATATACTAGATATATTAGATATATGATTTTTATATTAAGCCATATATGTTGTTAAACCCATTGTTCTATTTTGGTTATTCTAAATAAGTGTCCTTATTAATGTTAACATATTTGATTATTAATAATATATAATATATAATTGCAAATAAATTACGATTTTTTTTATTTTTCACATTGATATATATTTATCATAAATAGAATTAGTAAAGATACAAATTGTATTCATTATACTTATAATATATAATCCTATTTAAAATAAATATAGACATTAATTAAATAACACAATATATTAAATAGTTATGGCGACATAATATTTAAACTGTATTTGTTATGTATTACTCGACATACGATATGTATTACTCATATGTATTCATATGTATTTCTCATATGTACTCATATGTATTACTCGACATACTCGACATTGTGTTACTACGTGTAATTGTAATTAACACGGACTTTTTAATACTAGTTCTTCTAGCACCAGGCTATTGTTGTGTGTTTGTTTAATTCTAGTCAAACTTCCATTCAAAATAGTTATCAAAATTTATAAATCGATTTAATATTTTTTATAAACTTTTATTTATAAATTAGATATTATATAATATTTTTCTGAATATAAAATATTGAAAATTATATATAATATCGATTTGAATAAAAAAAATGTAATATATATAGTATACTATATATATTAAATATATAGTATAATAGTAATATATAGTCTAATAGTATACTATATATAATTACGTTTGACGTATATATTGTATTAACATATATACATTAGTAGCATAAAACATTTTGAAATTATATATACGATTAACATATAAAATAATGTAAAATTATTTAATAAATTTAATTAATTATATTTATAAGGTAAAATTTATATAATATCTTTCAAAAAATCGGTAATATAAAACAATACAAGCACTATTATATAATTATTAATGGTAGAATTAAAAATAAAATTCCTCGTGTTAAATTAATCAGATTAATATATTTTATACAAATGTTCAGACAATTTAAACCCATTTTTACATCATAAACTAATAAGATAATACATATATTATATAAATATATTACATTGCCATACGATAAGCCGCTATTTTAAGTTTGGTGTAATTATTGATTATAAAAGATACTTTATAAAATAAATAATTTATTTTAAAAATAATATTCATTAAATTATTAATAATTATTATTTAGTTCTAAAAATATCAACTATATAATTGAAGATAAATTACGATTTTTTTATTTTTCACATTATATTTATATTTATCATAAATAGAATATATTAATGGCATAGTTTAAAATTATAATTCCACAATAATTAATTTGATAAACTATTAATTTGATTAATTATAATCCCTGCACTTAGTCTAAAATATAGTTTAACTTTGATTTTTTAATTAAATATTATAAGATAATATATTAAATATTTAACTATATTTTTTGTATAAATTATTCAGTATGGTTAGTATAATATTCATAATTGTATTGCATATTCTATCTTATGTATACATGTATTTAAATTATGTATACGTGTATTTAAATCTAATAACTAAACTGTAATTTTCCACTAAGTAGGCAACATATTCCGTAGATAGAACGGTATAAAAACGTGAATATAAAGTGCTGCACAAACGAGGAGTTGTTACAATGTTTTATTTTGTATCTTATCCTACATGCTGATATATACGGTAAGTAGTTGTCAACTTTATGTTATTTGATCAATAATTGATGTCACGATTAGTTCTCGAAAAGAAGCCTTGTCTAGTCATCAAATATATAGATCAATTGCTGAGAATAATTGGGTAAAGAATACAAGTTTTCGTCATGCTTAATTGCACATCATAAGGTATTTATATATAAAGACTAAGTTTAAAATTTTATATTGAATTCAATTTCACAATTTGTCTTAAAGGTTTGTTTTTATTTAATTAATAAATGAGTATATATAAATATATATATTATAATTATATTAACAACTATATTAAATGAGTTAGACTTTTATTTACTTTTAATTATTATTTCTTATGACTTTATCCAGATTTTATTCTAAATTACTATTTATCTGTACATATTGGTAATTCACATTTAGAATATTCTTAACATTGATTTACACATACATACATACACACGTATATCTATGTATATATATATATATATATATATATATATATTTATATAAAAATTTAATAATTTTATAATTTAAGATTACGGATTAAATATGAAATTTGCAAGTATCTTGATATTGTTGGTGGTTATTTTATTTATCTCTGAAGTTAGCGATGCATGTGGTAGAAGAAGAAGACGAAGACGTCGACCAAATGATAGTTTGTATTTATTGAATTCAAATTTTTTTAGAACAATTATATAGATTTAACTATATCTTTCTTGATTGTGTATATACAAGAATGGATGACTAGTGAGCTAAAATATAAAGAAGGTCCTACATGCTCTAAAATGTTAAGGATATAATATATATTTTTATGTTATTGTTTATTAATAATTACTACTTAATAAAAACTAAATTATCACATTTAAGTATGTTATATTTTCGATTTTAATTATAATTATAAATAAATGTATGTTCTTAAATTAATCATATTTTGTTTCTAATCACTTTAAAATCATTGTCATGATATTTGAATAAATATTATTTTTTATAAAATTAATTATTTATTATAAAATTGTTATCTCATGAATTAAAATAAAATGCAATACAAATATGAATTTTAATTCCATTTAGTAACAGATTTAAGTAAATAATACTTTATAATTATATTATAAAAAATGTATTATAATTTTCAAACATTAATAAAATCCTTTTTTCAGAATGTGGAAATTACAATACCCGAACTAAGATATGTTGCGATGGAAGGATTTCTACCAAACGCTTCTCGGCTGGTTGCTGTGGACGTACATCATACAATACCCGAACTCAAATATGTTGCAGTGGAAGAATTTCTGTCAAAGGATTCTCGGCTGGTTGCTGTAAAAAAAGAGCTTATAACACCCGAACTCAATTATGTTGCAGTGGAAGGATTTATGTCAAAGGCTTCTCGACAGGTTGCTGTGGAAACAGAATCTACAATTCCCGAACTCAATTATGTTGCGGTGGCGTGGTTTCCAGTAAAGGATTCTCGGCTAGATGCTGTGGAAACAGAACTTTCAATACCTTAGTCCAAATATGTTGCGGCGGCAGGATTTCTACTAAAGGCTTCTCGACGCGTTGCTGTGGAAACAGAAGTTACAATACCCGTTTTAAAATGTGTTGCGCTAATCAAATAAACATTGGAGGCTATAAAAACGCATGTTGTTCTCGACAATCCTACAATACAAGAATTCAGAAGTGCTGCTATAATAAATACTTACGTTGGGTTCATGGTTTTTGTTAAACCATAACTTATAGTTTCTTAATCAACTATGTAATATATTAAATATATTTGCAAAATATATTCGTTATTATTTGTCATCCTATTTTTAAAATATGATTATTCCGAAATCATTAATACAACATGATTTTATGTTAAATAAATAACTTATAATAACTAATTAATTCGTGAAAAAAAAATTATAATTTGAGTAAATATAACTAATAAATCCATTTTCAGATCCTGATAAGATTTTGGTGTAATTCTGTCAATATATGCTATATCCAATTATACATTAATTATATTTTAAAAATTTAATATCTACACAAATGTTCATATGAGGGGTTTAAGTTAATTAGAATAACATTGAAAACATAATATTAAATATTAAATATAAATAAATTATATATATATATATATATATATATATATATATATTTAAAAGTGTATATAATAAAAACGTAGATATTTTCAATCAATTCAATTTCACGAATATGAAGATCATTGTATATTAATATATTAATAATATTAAATCTAATCTTAGACTAAATTTAAACATATATGAGAAAATGTAATTATTAGTAATTTCTTATAATTCATAAACTCCAAAAAGAGTGTAACAGAAAACGTCTGTAAAACCAATGATATCAATATTTTCAATATTAAATGAAATATTTTAGGCTATGAAATACCTTTGAATAATCACTATTTTTAATAAACAAATCAAATTATAATATATTTTTATATTATACGATTTATTTAACTAATTATATCATTAACTTTATATATTACTCACTCTCACTAGTTATTGTCACTAGTTATTGTAAATAGCCATTGCTAAGTCCGACATATCTGATCCGTTTTATATGAGAATCAAATCAACTTAAGTTAAGTATTGCAATTATAAAAATATTTATATCCTGAGATTCATATGATATAATTAACAAATTAGTTGTAAACTAAACTCAGTTCTTTATTAAAAGGCCATAACAGAATAGCCATGGCAAATTGTATTTAATATATTTTATATATATATATATATATATATATATATAAATATATATATATATATATGTATGTATATATATGCTATATATAATAATAATTATATTAATAAACACTTGAGTTTGTAAATATTGTAAATACATTTATAATGATTTACATTTTGCTTTAATAATATGTCAGATTTTATTGTATACATATATAAAAGTACTCCATATATTATATATATAAATTTAATAGAATATTACGTAATACAGTTTGCGATATATTATAAATATTGACTTTAGTATGCTATTCAATGAATAGTAATCATCTAAAAATTTATATTTAATATATTACAATAGATTATTAATAATATGTATATTTAGAGTATATATATGACGTGTGTTCTGATGGTATATTATAAATATACATAGTACATTGTATTCCTATGAGATTATATAGATTCATAAAATAAAATAACAATATTTTATTTTGTGTTACTTCTTGAATTATTTATTTTGGATTAATTGAAGAATAATACATGCAAATAAAATATAACTTTTGATTAGTTGTTTGAAATGTTAACCGCTATTCAGGAATTTCGATTATATAATCATGTGATAAATATACATTACGTCCCTATAGGTATTAATATAATCATTATTTGAAAATATCTAGGATATAATATAGTATATTTTAATTTTGATTAAGTACCGTTATTTTATTTCATATATTGTTTAGTGTGGAAAAGTTTCAATTATTTTCAAAAGTAAATCATTAATTTATTTTTGACCGTATCTTATTTTTTTATATTTTATATCTTAATATTTATTAAAATGGTAAATAAATGCTACCTAACTAAATATTATAATAAATTTTGAATATATATTTGTTCTATATGCAATGTTTTAGAAGATAATGGGTTTCCGGTATTACGTGCTGGCCGTTATTTGGCATATCCCCCTAATATTATAACAAAAATACAATCAATTAATGGATATAAGACCGGGAGAAGAAAATTGATGTATATTATTAATAGTGAAATTTAGAATAATGAAATCATTTTTAGAAATATTATTGCAAATAAGATTTAAACAATAACCAATTCATTACAAACATTAATTATACTATTATATTAATAAAGATTAAAATTAAAGGTAGGGCATACTTTATATTAAATATATATAATTTAATTAGGTCTAACGAAATAGCTTGGTTTAAAAAACTATGATTAATTAAATAGTACGTAAATAAATTTACAATAATAGTAAATATGTTGTAAACTTATCTTTCTTGCATTAGTAATGACTTTTAATAAATATAGAATATGTAATTTAGCATTTAGAATATAAATAATATATATTAATTTAAATATGATTATAATAGAGATTTAGGAATTAGATGACAAACAGAAAATTAAATTGAAAATAAACTAGAAATTAAATTGAAAATTAATTGAAATTTAAATAAATGTGATACAATCTATACATATATTGTATTATCCATTAAGAATAATAATTGCGTATACTTTAATGAAATTCTCGTATATACATATACATATATATATATATATATATATATATATATATATATATATATATAAATATATGTATATTATATTTATTACAAACAAATAGTTCGTAAAACTTGCAATTACATATCTGCCAATCTTTACATGGAAACTATTGTTTATATTGAATACATTATTAATATTTATTGATCTTTTATTTCAAATATTTCACCAGAATCCAAACTATAATTTATTAAATATATATTTATAGAAGTTATGAACTTATCTCGGCAGTACTTGTGCTTGTAGCAAAATTTATAGTTTAACAAATGTAAGTAAAAATAATTAATAACAAATTGAATTATGGGATTTATATAGGACTATATATATTAAACTCTAGAGTAAATTAATTAAGAATAATAAACTATATTTATCAACTGATAATAGTAAATTATATAATATTGGCGAAGTAATATATTCATACAAATAGTTAGAATTTATTTATAAATATGATATCAGTATACAAAAATAACTAAACAATGTAGTAATGCTTCATATGCGTAGATTTACAATCTGGAAAATATATATTAATTCAAAAGAGCAGTTTATTAAATATAAATATATTTATGATTATTTTGTTGATTTCATCCTAAGAATAGAACTTCTGAAAATCATGTTCACTTACTGAATAGTTAATATATAAACTTTATATTAAACACGAATAGATTAATTAATAGTAATGATAGATTTTCCTACCATCCCATCTCTAACCACTACATCTCCTACCATCCCATCTCCTACTACTACATCTCCTACCACTACATCTCCTACCACTACATCTCCTACCACTACATCTCCTACCACTACATCTCCTACCACTACATCTCCTACCACTACATCTCCTACCACTACATCTCCTACCACTACATCTCCTACCATTACATCTCCTACCACTACATCTCCTACCACTACATCTCCTACCACTACATATCCTACCACTACATCTCCTACCACTACATATTCTACCACTACATCTTCTACCACTACATCTCCTACCACAACATCTCCTACCACAACATCTCCTACCACTACATCTCCTACCACTACATCTCCTACCACTACATCTCCTACCACTACATATCCTACCACTACATCTCCTACCACTACATCTCCTACCACTACATCTCCTACCACTACATCTCCTACCACTACAACTCCTACCACTACATCTCCTACCACTACATCTCCTACCACTACATATCCTACCACTACATCTCCTACCACTACATCTCCTACCACTACATCTCCTACCACTACATCTCCTACTACTACATCTCCTACCACTACATCTCCTACCACTACATCTCCTACCACTACATCTCCTACCACAACATCTCCTACCACTACATCTCCTACCACTACATTTCCTACCACTACATCTCCTACCACTACATCTCCTACCACTACATCTCCTACCACTACATCTTCTACCACTACATCTCCTACCACTACATCTCCTACCACTACATCTCCTACCACTACATCTCCTACCACTACATCTCCTACCACTACATCTCCTACCACTACATCTCCTACCACTACATCTCCTACCACTACATCTCCTACCACTACATCTCCTACCACTACATCTCCTACCACAACATCTCCTACCACTACATCTCCTACCACTACATCTCCTACCACTACATCTCCTACCACTACATCTCCTACCACTACATCTCCTACCACTACATCTCCTACCACTACATCTCCTACCGCTACATCTCCTACCGCTACATCTCCTACCACTACATCTCCTACCGCTACATCTCCTACCGCTACATCTCCTACCGCTACATCTCCTACCGCTACATCTCCTACCACTACATCTCCTACCACTACATCTCCTACCACTACATCTCCTACCACTACATCTCCTACCACTACATCTCCTACCACTACATCTCCTACCGCTACATCTCCTACCGCTACATCTCCTACCGCTACATCTCCTACCACTACATCTCCTACCACTACATCTCCTACCGCTACATCTCCTACCGCTACATCTCCTACCACTACATCTCCTACCACTACATCTCCTACCACTACATCTCCTACCACTACATCTCCTACCACTACATCTCCTACCACTACATCTCCTACCACTACATCTCCTACCACTACATCTCCTACCACTACATCTCCTACCACTACATATCCTACCACTACATCTCCAACTACTCTAATTTCTACAATTACATTACCTAATAAATAAATAAATTCCTATAAATTGTATTTCTCTTAGTAGAATTGACAATCCTTAACATTTATTATAATATTATTATCAAATATATTCGAAATAACTATTTTGAGCTTATAAGCTTATATCTATCCTATCTATCCTATTTATACTTTATTACATATAGATTACATACATATGTTATTTATTTATTGAATCCACTAATTTATCTATTATTTTACATTTAAGGGAGTAATTGATGTAATTGAGGTAACCATGAATACATTAATAATTATAATTAAATTATTTATTTAAATAATATTATGTGAATTTATATATGCTTAACCATTTGTACTATCTCTTCTTCGACATTGAAGAGTGTTGATATCAGTTATTCAATAAATTAATACCGCATGCAAGGCATAAATAATTATTAATATATTAAAACCGTATAAAATAAGTAGGTCGATCTCTGTTTCTAACAGGTGTGATAAGCTGATCTTCAAAGTTAATTTTCTATTTTATCGTTGTCTACTTAATATGTAATTAAATATCTTGATCATCTTTACGAGGTGAAACTGATTGTCTATTATTATAAGTCTATATTTTGATTAATATCAAATAATTTTCTATTTTCTGAAGTATACAAATTAATTTAAATCTAAATATATTATTAACTCATGAATAATTATTGGATATATTAATATTATTAAAGTAGTTGTATTTAACACATATTTAAAGTATTTCATCGGGCTCCGAAGTCGAATTTATTAAATAAATTGACTCAAATTGTAATTAAGTTTTCAATACATTATTAATTAACATTCGAATTAATAATAAATTTATTTAAAAAAAAATTACTTTAGATTTAACAACGTCCAAGTTATGAACACATTGCGACAGTATTGTTGATATCTTCAATTGTAGGATATTCGTCCTCAGCATCTGGTCGAATATCTTTTGGAAAGAAAGCCACCGTTATTTACTTAATATGTTGTAAGTGCTATACCTCAGCAGCTTTACCAAGAGCGTTTAATAGAAATCACACTTTCGCAGCAAATCTGAATTTTCATATTGTTTTTTTATACCGCAAGCTAAAATTAAGATTTTATTGAATAAATAATTTCATTTTTAAAATCAATATTATAAATTATAATTACACCTAATAACATTATGTTCTTCGTATTCTTAAAAAATATTAAATATTGTTATAATAATACAATATGATTAAATATAAATGTCATATTTAATTATTTAATTTAAATGAAATTTTGCTAAATCTATATTTTGAATGTAAATTTAATTGAGTCTATTACTCAAAAATATTAATTTATAAACAAAATATACTGTATAATAAGGTACTAGTGAAATATTAAAAAAAAAAATAAGTTATATAAAAATAGCTTTTAAAAAAATGCTACTTTATTGTGATTAGTCAGTTTTGTTAACGTTTAAAAGTTACGCATGATAATAAATAGACAATACGAATTTTACATATAAATTATTAATTTTAATTATTAACTTCATTTTTCCAAACATCATGAGCACTAAATATTCTTGTGAGTATTGTTTGTTCCTAAGTGTAAAAATACGACAATTATTCAGCCTAAGTGTACAAATATACTATTACTTTTAAGTAAATAATGTATCTAATAATTAATAATAATATATTATATTGTAATATATTATATTCATTAAAATATATTGTTTATTCATATATGATATCAATTTATATATATATATATATATAAATGTGAATATGTTACAAGCATATATATATCATTATATTAATTTTTATAAATAAATATACATTCTCAGATCAAAGTTTGAGAAAATTAAATATACTTACATAGGTATACTTATATATATATATATATATATATATATATATATATATATATATATATATATATATATATATATATATTGTATACATATTATTTAATTATAAAAAGTATTTAATTTAAAATAATACTTTTCATTGATATTTTAATTTTATAATATACAATAAATTAAAACAATGTATAAACATTTGTATATATAACCATTTTATTATGATTACATTATCAAATGTATAATAATATTATATAACTATTTATACAGAGCTTAGCTATTATCAATGAAATATATATATATATATATATATATATATATATATATAGCATTGAAAATATTTCATTTTAGAAACATATCTATAATTATTTCTAGTATATTAATATGTATGCATAATTAAAATAAAATGTTAAAATTGTATTTAAGCAAATAATAAGCAATCAGTAATAACAAAGTCTTACCAACGATCTTGGATTGCGATAATGTGTTTAATCCATTTGTTTCGATCATTATTATTAAAACTATTATTTAATTTTATATATAATTAATTATATTTAGAAAGATCATAGATTATGATCAATATTATTGACATTGGAATATTCGCCGTAATATTCCTCATAATCTAATACATTATATTTAAGTAAAATTACATAAATGTTATAATTAAATAACTCGTTAACATTTTAATAACTTATTTAAATTAATTTAAATTACTTAGCAACAAGTATATCTCTAAATATATATATATATATATATATATATATATATATATATATATATATATATATATATATATACATCTGCTATCACCGTAATTTTATATTAGTTATATCATACATATAATTATTATTCATATATCAGCATACCTGTAATAATGAAATTTTACGAAACATAAATAATACATTTATATTTAATAAGGAATCTAATACATATGAATTTCGATACTCCATAATAATAATATCATTTATTTATATTGATTTGAAACCACCCTTTATCCATCAACTATAGATATCAGAAATTGGAAACAGTCAATTATTCAGATGAAGAAAATTCAACTTGTACATCCTAAGGAGGCTTGACTAGACACCAACGGAACATTGCAATTACAATTCCATGCCTCAAGCATGTAGACAATGAAATACACATATTATATATTACTGATAGATGGACTCAATACATATTATTACATATTAACTCAATTCTCCGTCAAACCTTGACTTTTATATTTGACAAATCTTGTTCACTCTTTTTTAACTTGGGTTCGTGTAAATATAAATATTGATTCAAAAAAAGCCATGGTACCTCACTATTTATACCATAGGAATATGTTTTTAATATTATTTATTCCAATGTAAATTAAACTTGCACGATATAATAAGTTTTAAAATATCATGTTCGCTTGTGTTTATTTGAAGTAATTTTAATTTGGTAACTATTTTGAAACATAATAAAATGAAGTTATTATATCATTAATATGTAATCACTGCTCATTGATCAGTAAGATTGCAAATAATAAGAATAATAATAATAATAATGTGTATACTAATTGTAATATAAGTTATTATAACGTTTATTAATACCAATATAAGTATATAGACATATCATATTATATAATATACATATCAATAGTAACTATACACTAACCATAAGAGTATTAATTTATATCCAAAATGATATTTCTTGTATCATTATTTTATGTAAATATATTAAATAACTCGTAATAATGATTAATAAAAATTATATAATTTATTCAATTTTGATCAATAGTTGAACAATTTTAATAAATAAATTTGAATTGTAAATAAAATTAGCTTTATAAGTAGATACATATTTCTAGTGGGTTAAATACTAGAACTGAGTTTTTAAACATATATTAAATTAATCTAGCATTCGGTCCAGCTATATTATTGAAACACCCCAAACATGGTCCACACTTGTTTTTCTGGGTAACCAATGTATATAATATACTCTTGACTCTTACATAACTCGATTGTTATTTTAGACAAATCGTACATTACAATACTCTAGCCATAACACACTTACCTGAATCTGTACTTGGCATAATAAAAGACTACATCTCACTACTATCTTGATACACTATTTGAGTATGTATGTATTTATTTTAACACATCATATAATATTAAATCTAATACATCACTGAATTTCACTAACTTAATAAAATCATATTAAGATTAATATTTTAGTCCTCAAAATGTCTAAAATAACTAAATGTATTCAATTAATGAAGGACCTCATTACTATAACTTCGTAATGATATTCGTAACATATTAATTAACTACCGACCTCTACAAATATTCCTAATTCTCTAATGACCCTTATAACTTTATAATACTGAACTATTCTAAACTAGATGTCATATGATAAACTGAATGAACATCTAATGATATTACTAGATTCAAATACTACTATAAAACAAATTAGAGTATAAAATAAATATAACGGTTGTTGAATAATTATATATGAAAATTATCTATGTAAGATAAGATAACATAACATAAGATACATTAAAGACTATTTACTGAAATTGCTATTAACAAACATTATATCCTGATTTTATTATATTTAAGATCCGATTTGAATTGTTAAATGACCACATTATTCTTGAATATAAATTAATTACAATGTAATTATAATATAATATAATATAAATTAATAAGTATCAATTAACATCTATTTAAATAATTGATATAGTAAAATTAGAAAATACTATACGAAAATTAAAGAAATTTCATTAATGTATTCTTATTATAATCATTAATACATTATAAATTCCTTGACTCTACGTAATATGATATTACTTATGATATATAATAACAAGCTATATCTTGTTATATCCCTTAATAGTTTCTATTTATATACAAAACAGATCTTCCATATTCAAAAATATTAATCAGAAATATCATCTTTACATCGACGAAACCAAATTTTATATTAATTTTGGTAAATAGGAACTATATATTAAAATGTATGCTATTAACTATTATTATTAACTATAGTTAACTAATAACAATATAGAAGTAATTATAATAAATCCAAATAATTAAACTATCTCTTAATATAATCTGCCGATGAGTAGTGCCTACCGTTGAGTAGATTAAGTAATAACTTCAATTTAAAAATATGATTAGTAGTCTCGGAATGGAATATTAGAAATGGAAACTACCATTCTTGGAT
>OZ038313.1:21741795-21746027 GCA_964035775.1 Osedax frankpressi
ATATATATGTATGTGTGTGTGTGTGGGTGTGTGTGTGTAAGTATGTATGGGTGTGTATGTTATTACAGGTATATGTTATATACATTTGCGATCTTTTATTTATGAAAAACTATTATTGAAATTAATATACGTGTTATGGATATTAGGTATAACATATGATTAAAATTCAAATAATTACTTTATATTTATTATATCAAAACTAGAGAAAATTAATACAAATTAAAACAAATACCATAAGTAATTAGTGTTATGGTCATAATAAAGCATTCTAATATATTAATTATAATAACTAGTATTGTATTTAATATAAACTATTTATTCATTTCATTAATAATATTATAACTAAGTTATAAAATTAACAATATAAAGTTGATAACTAAATAATCTTTATTCAAAATAAGATCTTATCTTTTTAGATAAATAAATACTAATCCCTATTTGGGATTGCCAAGTATGATAAATAAGCATAGATTTAAGTGTTTCTAATTATAATTCGTCTTCGTTTATGAAACTCTTTCGTAATTCAAATATCTTTATCAATTACGAGTGTAATATATTAAAATATACAGAAATATTCACCAATTGCATTTCAATCCCGATGGACGTAATTAGTGTAATTAGTGTTAACAGTTATATTGTTTGGAAATACTTATTTAACAAATAAGTATATTTATGTGAATACATTTTCTATTTGAATGCATGTAAATCGTTTTCTTTCGTAGAAATATATCATACGATATATTATCATATTATTATTACCATAAAACAGCAACGTATATCAAATATGCATTCATACACTGATATATACTATTTATTACATTATTTGACACAAATACCACACTTCTAATATTATAGCTTCATATAACTATTGAATTCATCTTCTAAACATATGTTATATATAACATTCTATTCGATAAGTGAATGGAAGTTTATTGCAATCTAATCTTAACTATATGTTTCAATTGTTAACCGATTTGGTAAAAAACAGTGTTCACATATTCACGGGGGGGGGGAGGGGGCGGTATTGTTATACTAATGAATAGAGTGTATCCTACATTATGTACTTACCGTATACTTCGTTTTCTGACATATAATTAACATATACATTTAATTATATATTTAAAATATATTATAAATCAACAATTGCTGATTTTAATAATGTATATATATGGCCAAGTTGTTATCAGTGAACCTACTTTACAGGTGAATTTATACTTAATTAACTGAATACCCATAATTAATATTTAAAGCTGCAATAAAATGTGAAATAAGTTGCTCTCATTATATAATTGAAGTTATTTCAAAAAGAATACGCCTTTATTTCAACATTGACGTGTATACATTATTTTGTGTCCCTCGTGAATTTCTCAATATTGCATTAATACAATTATAAGTTTTATCTTTATATCACCTCGACATTGAAATAATAAAGTACGAATAAATAAATAATAAATATTTATATAATTATTTATATACTGTATAATATATAATAATTATAAATAATCTATAATCTAATTCTATTATTGGTATAGTTATAATAAAACTAATAAGTGTGTGTAATATGATATAACATATATATGCACATGTATATCTATACATATACGTTTGGTTTTAGTAATCAATTGTAATGAATTTATTCTTTTATAGATTATAAGATCTAAGAGATATATCCCAAATAATTATAATAATATTATTTATAATATTATCATTTAAATATGAATTAAAGTCGGAATACATTTGAAGCGATATAAATATGCAGTATAATAACTCAGTTATAATTATGATCAAAACATATTTTAACTTAAAAATAGAAACAAATATATACTTTATTATTTAAATACGCTATTTTTATCTATAGATCTTCACGATATTTAATATAACTAATACATCTCACTTTTACAAATAAGAACGTAAGAACCTTTGAATGTATTTTAAACTTTAATATATATTATATACTATAATATGTATATACATAGCTATATATACCAATATATGTATATTATATATATATATATACATACATATATATATATATATATATATATATATATATATATATATTAAACTAGATTTAGAACAAAATATGTTATAAATGTATTATAAATTAATAAATATTAACAAATAATTCAATTATTATTTTATAGAATATGGAATTTTAGTAAAATGAATGTACGATTGTCTAATGAGATGTATTGCGTAGTTATATCATATTATTATCTTATTAAAATGAACATAGACCAATTGGACCTTAGCCTCATTTAGAGAGTTTAGTTTCATGTATAGTAGAACTATAGTGACATATTTATATATGTGACGTATTAAAAATCCATAACTTAATTTGAATATCGGAATAATAAATTAAAATTATATAATAACAAATCTAGCAATTGATTCGAGACATTTCTCATGGGAACCGAGTAATAATAATGATTTAAGTAATAATAATGATTTATGATAATTATGAACATTTAATTCATAAATATATTTACTTATTATAATATATAATAAAAACGACACAAAATAAAATTCTAAACTCTGTTTGATATTTATACAATAAACGGTAAGTTTTAATAATATGTACATTTTAATGCATATTATTTATTAATTATATTTTCCAATTTATTCATAAATCCTATTAACAATTAAAAATAAATAACGTCATCGATTACCATAATAATAAGATATTATTAATTTTTTAATCTAGCCCAAACCCAAACCAAACATAGCTAAGTGTATAACATTCTGTATATATGTGTGTGTAAGTGTGTGCGCATGCGTGTGTGTGTGCGCGTGTGCGCGTGTGTGTGTGTATGGGGGTGTGTGTGAGTGTGTGTGGGTGTGTGTGAGTGTGTGCGCGTGTGTGTGGGTGTGAGTGTGTGCGCGCTTGTGTGTGAGTGTGCAACGTGTGTGTGTGTGAGTGTATGTGTGAGTATGTGTGCGCGTGTGTGTGTGGGTGTGTGTATACTATATTCTATATATTAACATATTATAATATATTATAGTATACTGACGAGAATGCACAATGTGCATTGCACATTGATGAGTCGTCAGAATAGTTTTAAAAATTATTTATATAAATTTTATGTATACAAAATTGTACAAAATCACTGTTATAATATGATTTCAATATCTATAATTTATAACTTACTGGTAGATTAACTATTTACTTAATTACAGATACTATCAATGAATATAAATTACAAATTAATAATAAAAGTAATAATAATCTAAAATCAGTCTATAGTGTCGATTCAACTTCCGTTTTAAGCGAACTAACGCCATAGATCGCGGCGATTTATTGTCAAGGTCGTCGCTGTTTCCGACTGACCAATGACCACTCAGTGGGTGGTCGATATCGACGTAATCGGTCGTTAATTGGATCAGAAACGGCTCCTATAGGAACTGCACATGTAATATACGATATAGAGGACACTCGACTAATACAGTTGTTTATAACGGAATTAATCGGCATGAATATAAGCACGACTCCCTCTATAGCTAACGGACGCAATGTTAGAACAACGCTAACACAGCAGCTTGTGATATAGCATCTGATAGCAGCCTTATAGGTTACTGTACAGTGTACACTGTACAGTGTACAGTGTACAGGTTTATAAGTTGTACAATGGGACCCGTGTGGTGCCGTGGGCTCCAGGGCGTAGGGGTCTAGGGGTTTCTGTTGGATTTGTGGTCGTTTCAAAGTATCCAGATGTCGCATAAATAATCGGATTTGCGAAAATTAACCAAATAATCAAATGCGCGTTTTATAATAATACAATATTAATGAATGTATTGTTTATATGCCAGACTAAATATGTATCATATGTTATATTGTAGACTTTTTAATAAACGAATTACATAACATCATAACTTATTGAGGTAAATACGATTTTTAATCAACTTAAACATTCTATAGAAATGTTAAACTAGACATTTAGCAGATTATGTAAGCACGTATGTTAAAGGTATTACAATAATGATAATGTATTTACTAAGCGTATATTATAGTGTATAGTGTATGTATCAATGTGTGTGTGTATGTGTGTGTGTGTGCATGTATTGAGTTTAAGTGTATACGTGTGCGTGTGTGAATGTATATATTGTATAATGTATAGAATGATATGGTAATTTATATATATATACTGTCCCTTGTTATTTCACAACGGGGATCTATTTATTATATATTGCCAACGTAACTATACAACTTTTTTGATTAAACGATATATCGTTAT
>OZ038313.1:21746227-21880960 GCA_964035775.1 Osedax frankpressi
ATACTGTACACTGTACTGCATATATAGTATACCGTATACACACTACACCGTACACTGTACACTGTACAGTGTACACTGTACTGCATATATGGTATATGCTGTAAGATAAACATAATATTTCATATGCATGAATGAATTTTCGATTATTCTTAAATTGCCATCTGCAGCTGTGTACAATATTATAGTGTATGCTATTGTGGAATTAAGGGGTAGGATAGTAGTGTATAGTGTATAATGTACATTATATTATAGGTATATATCAAGAGAAATATCTATATATTACTAGAAATATCTATATATTACTAGAAATATCTATATATTACTAGATATATCTAAATATTACTAGAAATATCTATATATTACTAGAAATATATAAATATTACTAGAAATTAATAGAAATTTCTATATATTAATTCTAGTTTTTACACCGCGTCACCAGTTATAAATTACAGTTGTTTACGCATATTAATGCAATACGGAATGCCTTGATATCCAGGTACTACCGTGGTAGCGTATCTTATCGCAATGAAATCTACACGCGGGTTATAACTGAATATTGCAAGGTCGCAGATCTGCCAACGTGGTAATGGCACTCCTTATCTAGATAATGGAACTAATCTAGTTATTATATATGTGGT
Source organism: Osedax frankpressi (assembly GCA_964035775.1). NCBI lineage: Eukaryota > Metazoa > Annelida > Polychaeta > Sabellida > Siboglinidae > Osedax > Osedax frankpressi. Next base: position 21,746,866 of record OZ038313.1, read on the forward strand.
CAGTGTAGTGGTCAGAGAAATAGTCCCTGTAAAGGTCAGCATACTGGTCAGAGATATAGTCCTGGTAGGGGTCAGCAGTGGTCAGAGAAATAGTCCTGGTAGGGGTCAGTATAGTGGTCAGAGAAATAGTCCCTGTAAAGGTCAGCATACTGGTCAGAGATATAGTCCTGGTAGGGGTCAGCAGTGGTCAGAGAAATAGTCCTGGTAGGGGTCAGTATAGTGGTTAGAGAAATAGTCCCTGTAAAGGTCAGCATACTGGTCAGAGATATAGTCCTGGTGGGGGTCAGCAGTTGTCAGAGAAATAGTCCTGGTAGGGGTCAGTATAGTGGTCAGAGAAATAAGCATTGTAGAGGTCGGTATAGTATGTCAGTCATGTAAGGTAATATGTCAGTTCTGTAAGGCAATATGTCAGTTATGTAAGGCAATAGGTCAGTTATGTAAGGCAATATGTCAGTTATGTAAGGCAGTATGTCAGTTATGTAAGGCAGTATGTCAGTTATGTAAAGCAGTATGTCAGTTATGTAAGGCAATATGTCAGTTATGTAAGGCAATATGTCAGTTCTGTAAGGCAGTATGTCAGTTCTGTAAGGCAGTATGTCAGTTCTGTAAGACAATATGTCAATTCTGTAAGGCAATATGTCAGTTCTGTAAGGCAGTATGTCTGTTATGTAAGTACTGTAAGGCAGTATGTCAGTTATGTAAGGCAATATGTCAGTTATGTAAGGCAATATGTCAGTTCTGTAAGGCAGTATGTCAGTTCTGTAAGGTAATATGTCAGTTCTGTAAGGTAATATGTCAGTTATGTAAGGCAATATGTCAGTTCTGTAAGGCAATATGTCAGTTATGTAAGGCAATATGTCAGTTCTGTAAGGCAATATGTCAGTTCTGTAAGGCAATATGTCAGTTCTGTAAGGCAGTATGTCAGTTATGTAAGGCAATATTTCAGTTATGTACGGCAGTATGTCAGTTATGTAAATCAGTATTTCAGTTCTGTAATGCAGTATGTCAGTTCTGTAAGGCAGTATGTCAGTTATGTAAGGTAATATGTCAGTTATGTAAGGCAATATGTCAGTTCTGTAAGGCAATATGTCAGTTATGTAAGGCAATATGTCAGTTCTGTAAGGCAATATGTCAGTTATATGAGGCAATATGTCAGTTCTGTAAGGTAATATGTCAGTTATGTAAGGCAATATGTCAGTTCTGTAAGGCAGTATGTCAGTTATGTAAGGCAATATGTCAGTTCTGTAAGGCAGTATGTCAGTTATATAAGGCAATATGTTAGTTATGTAAGGCAGTATATCAGTTCTGTAAGGCAGTATGTCAGTTATGTAAGGCAGTATGTCAGTTATGTATGGCAGTATGTCAGTTATGTAAAGCAGTATGTCAGTTATGTAAGGATGTATGTCAGTTCTGTATGGCAGCATGTCGTTCTGTAAGGCAATGTGTCAGTTATGTATGTCAGTTTGTCAGTTATGTATGGCAGTATGTCAGTTATGAATGGCAGTTTGTCAGTTATGTAAGGCAGTATGTCAGTTATGTATGGCATTATGTCAGTTCTGTATGGCAGTATGTCAGTTCATTATGGCAATTATTTGATCTTTGCATAAGTATAAGCATGTCTTATTGTACATTAGCATGTGTTTGTGTATATATGTATTTGTGTTAGTGTGTATGTGTATGTGTGTATTAGTGTGTGTGTGTGTTAGTGTGTGGGTATGTGTATATGTGTATGTGTAAATGTGCATCTGTGTTAGTATATGTGTGTTAGTATTTGTGTATATAATTATATGTGTGAGTGTATTCATGTGTGTGTGGATATGTGCATGAGTGTATAAGTATTCATTAATGTGCATTAGTGTGTGTGTTTGTGTGTGTGTGTGTTTGTGTGTGAGTTTGTATTATTCTATATTAGTAGTGTATTTTTGCGTGAGCAGGGGGTATTTAATATTTAGTTTTTATTATCAAAGAAAACTAAATTAACTCCGGATATACTACGAACTTCAATTGTTGATTATGAATTCCATAAATCTATTTAATAAATTGTGACGTCAATAATTTAAATAAAAATATTATCCATAACTAATTTATTTCAAGGATAAATTAAATATATAATTGTTATCTATGACGTTTGTTAATAGGATTACACACTAGATACTATATATATATATATATATATATATATATATATATATATATATATATATATATATATATATATTATTTAGTGTTAATATTACTACTTCGTATTATAACTTATCTGGATATTTATATATTCGTAATTTTCTTGGTATTTAATTAGAATTTGTATTCATTTACTATTCAATTGAAGATTTATGAATTTTTTAACTTAATATATGTTATAAAAAAATATTATGGGAAACAGTCTTAATTTGGTCAGTGTAAAGGTCAGTGTAATGTTCAGTGTAATGGTCAGTGTAATGGACAGTGTAATGGTCAGTGTAAAGGTCAGTGTAAAGGTCGGTGTAATGTTCAGTGTAATGGTCAGTGTAATGGACAGTGTAATGGTCAGTGTAAAGGTCAGTGTAAAGGTCGGTGTAATGGTCGGTGTAATGGTCAGTGTAATGGTCAGTGTAATGGTCAGTGTAATGGTCAGTGTAATGGGCACTGTAATGGTCAGTGTAATGGTCAGTGTAATGGTCAGTGTAATGGTCAGTGTAATGGTCAGTGTAATGGTCGGTGTAATGGTCGGTGTAATGGTCGGTGTAATGGTCAGTGTAATGGTCAGTGTAATGGTCAGTGTAATGGTCAGTGTAATGGTCAGTGTAATGGTCAGTGTAATGGTCAGTGTAATGGTCAGTGTAATGGTCAGTGTAATGGTCAGTGTAATGGTCAGTGTAATGGTCAGTGTAATGGTCGGTGTAATGTTCAGTGTAATGGTCGGTGTAATGGTCGGTGTAATGGTCAGTGTAATGGTCAGTGTAATGGGCAGTGTAATGGTCAGTGTAATGGTCAATGTAATGGTCAGTGTAATGGTCAGTGTAATGGTCAGTGTAATGGTCAGTGTAATGGTCAGTGTAATGGTCGGTGTAATGGTCAGTGTAATGGTCGGTGTAATGGTCAGTGTAATGGTCAGTGTAATGGTCAGTGTAATGGTCAGTGTAATGGTCAGTGTAATGGTCAGTGTAATGGTCAGTGTAATCGTCAGTGTAATGGTCAGTGTAATGGTCGGTGTAATGTTCAGTGTAATGGTCGGTGTAATGGTCGGTGTAATGGTCAGTGTAATGGTCAGTGTAATGGTCAGTGTAATGGTCAGTGTAATGGTCAGTGTATGGTCGGTGTAATGGTCGGTGTATACATTATGTATACAATTATAGTTAGCAGTATAGTAGATCAATGTGAGTAGTAATCAGTATAGCGGACATTGTAGCTGACAGATGATTGGTGTATTTGTCAATGTAAAGGTTAGATCAGTGGTCAGTTTAGTGTATATGGTCATATTGGTAGTAAATATTATGGGCTGCCTATTTTCCTAATAACAATTATTGTTATCTAGTGTAGTGAACAGTGAGATGAGCTATGTATTGTTTAGTATAATGGACAGTAAGATGATCAGTGTATTATCTAGTGTAGTGGACAATGAGGTGGTCAGTGTATTATCTAGTGTAGTGGACAATGAGGTAGTCAGTGTATTATCTAGTGTAGTGGGTAGTGAGGTGGTCAGTGTATTATCTAGTGTAGTGGACAGTGAGGTGGTCAGTGTATTATCTAGTGTAGTGGACAGTGAGGTGGTCAGTGTATTATCTAGTGTAGTGGACAGTGAGGTGGTCAGTGTATTATCTAGTGTAGTGGACAATGAGGTAGTCAGTGTATTATCTAGTGTAGTGGGTAGTGAGGTGGTCAGTGTATTATCTAGTGTAGTGGACAGTGAGGTGGTCAGTGTATTATCTAGTGTAGTGGGTAGTGAGGTGGTCAGTGTATTATCTAGTGTAGTAGACAGTGAGGTGGTCAGTGTATTATCTAGTGTAGTAGACAGTGAGGTGGTCAGTGTATTATCTAGTGTAGTGTACAGTGAGGTAGTCAGTGTATTATCTAGTGTAGTGGACAGTGAGGTGGTCAGTGTATTATCTAGTGTAGTAGATAGTGAGGTGGTCAGTGTATTATCTAGTGTAGTGAACAGTGAGGTAGTCAGTGTATTATCTAGTGTAGTGGACAGTGAGGTGGTCAGTGTATTATCTAGTGTAGTGGACAGTGAGGTGGTCAGTGTATTATCTAGTGTAGTGGACAGTGAGGTGGTCAGTGTATTATCTAGTGTAGTGAACAGTGAAGTAGTCAGTGTATTATCTAGTGTAGTGGACAGTGAGGTGGTCAGTGTATTATCTAGTGTAGTAGACAGTGAGGTGGTCAGTGTATTATCTAGTGTAGTGGACAGTGAGGTGGTCAGTGTATTATCTAGTGTAGTGGACAGTGAGGTGGTCAGTGTATTATCTAGTGTAGTGGACAGTGAGGTGGTCAGTGTATTATCTAGTGTAGTGTACAGTGAGGTAGTCAGTGTATTATCTAGTGTAGTAGATAGTGAGGTAGTCAGTGTATTATCTAGTGTAGTGGACAGTGAGGTGGTCAGTGTATTATCTAGTATAGTGGACAGTGAGGTGGTCAGTGTATTATCTAGTGTAGTGGACAGTGAGGTGGTCAGTGTATTATCTAGTGTAGTAGACAGTGAGGTGGTCAGTGTATTATCTAGTGTAGTGGGTAGTGAGGTGGTCAGTGTATTATCTAGTGTAGTAGACAGTGAGGTGGTCAGTGTAGTGGGTAGTGAAGTGGTCAGTGTATTATCTAGTGTAGTGGACAGTGAGGTGGTCAGTGTATTATCTAGTGTAGTGGACAGTGAGGTGGTCAGTGTATTATCTAGTGTAGTGAACAGTGAGGTGGTCAGTGTATTATCTAGTGTAGTAGACAATGAGGTGGTCAGTGTATTATCTAGTGTAGTGGACAGTGAGGTGGTCAGTGTATTATCTAGTATAGTGGACAGTGAGGTAGTCAGTGTATTATCTAGTGTAGTGGACAGTGAGGTGGTCAGTGTATTATCTAGTGTAGTGGACAGTGAGGTGGTCAGTGTATTATCTAGTATAGTGGACAGTGAGGTAGTCAGTGTATTATCTAGTGTAGTGGACAGTGAGGTGGTCAGTGTATTATCTAGTGTAGTGGACAGTGAGGTGGTCAGTGTATTATCTAGTGTAGTGGGTAGTGAGGTGGTCAGTGTATTATCTAGTGTAGTAGACAGTGAGGTGGTCAGTGTATTATCTAGTGTAGTGGACAGTGAGGTAGTCAGTGTATTATCTAGTGTAGTGAACAGTGAGGTGGTCAGTGTATTATCTAGTGTAGTAGACAGTGAGGTAGTCAGTGTATTATCTAGTGTAGTGGGTAGTGAGGTGGTCAGTGTATTATCTAGTGTAGTAGACAGTGAGGTGGTCAGTGTAGTGGGTAGTGAAGTGGTCAGTGTATTATCTAGTGTAGTGGTCAGTGAGGTGGTCAGTGTATTATCTAGTGTAGTGGACAGTGAGGTGGTCAGTGTATTATCTAGTGTAGTGGGTAGTGAGGTGGTCAGTGTATTATCTAGTGTAGTAGACAGTGAGGTGGTCAGTGTAGTGGGTAGTGAAGTGGTCAGTGTATTATCTAGTGTAGTGGTCAGTGAGGTGGTCAGTGTATTATCTAGTGTAGTGGACAGTGAGGTGGTCAGTGTATTATCTAGTGTAGTGGACAGTGAGGTGGTCAGTGTATTATCTAGTGTAGTGGACAGTGAGGTGGTCAGTGTATTATCTAGTGTAGTGGACTGTGAGGTAGTCAGTGTATTATCTAGTGTAGTGGACAGTGAGGTGGTCAGTGTATTATCTAGTGTAGTTGACAGTGAGGTGGTCAGTGTATTATCTAGTGTAGTGGACAGTGAGGTAGTCAGTGTATTATCTAGTGTAGTGGACAGTGAGGTGGTCAGTGTATTATCTAGTGTAGTGGACAGTGAGGTGGTCAGTGTATTATCTAGTGTAGTGGACAGTGAGGTGGTCAGTGTATTATCTAGTGTAGTGAACAGTGAGGTGGTCAGTGTAGTGGGTAGTGAAGTGGTCAGTGTATTATCTAGTGTAGTGAACAGTGAGGTGGTCAGTGTATTATCTAGTGTAGTGGACAGTGAGGTGGTCAGTGTATTATCTAGTGTAGTGGACAGTGAGGTAGTCAGTGTATTATCTAGTGTAGTGGACAGTGAGGTAGTCAGTGTATTATCTAGTGTAGTGGACAGTGAGGTAGTCAGTGTATTATCTAGTGTAGTGGACAGTGAGGTGGTCAGTGTATTATCTAGTGTAGTGGACAGTGAGGTAGTCAGTGTATTATCTAGTGTAGTGGACAGTGAGGTGGTCAGTGTATTATCTAGTGTAGTGGACAATGAGGTAGTCAGTGTATTATCTAGTGTAGTGGGTAGTGAGGTGGTCAGTGTATTATCTAGTGTAGTGGGTAGTGAGGTGGTCAGTGTATTATCTAGTGTAGTGGGTAGTGAGGTAGTCAGTGTATTATCTAGTGTAGTGGACAGTGAGGTGGTCAGTGTATTATCTAGTGTAGTAGACAGTGAGGTGGTCAGTGTATTATCTAGTGTAGTGGACAGTGAGGTGGTCAGTGTATTATCTAGTGTAGTGGACAGTGAGGTAGTCAGTGTATTATCTAGTGTAGTGGACAGTGAGGTATTCAGTGTATTATCTAGTGTAGTGGACAGTGAGGTGGTCAGTGTATTATCTAGTGTAGTGGACAGTGAGGTGGTCAGTGTAGTGGACAGTGAGGTGGTCAGTGTATTATCTAGTGTAGTGGACAGTGAGGTATTCAGTGTATTATCTAGTGTAGTGGACAGTGAGGTATTCAGTGTATTATCTAGTGTAGTGGACAGTGAGGTGGTCAGTGTATTATCTAGTGTAGTGAACAGTGAGGTATTCAGTGTATTATCTAGTGTAGTGGACAGTGAGGTATTCAGTGTATTATCTAGTGTAGTGGACAGTGAGGTGGTCAGTGTATTATCTAGTGTAGTGGACAGTGAGGTATTCAGTGTATTATCTAGTGTAGTGGACAGTGAGGTATTCAGTGTATTATCTAGTGTAGTGGACAGTGAGGTGGTCAGTGTATTATCTAGTGTAGTGAACAGTGAGGTATTCAGTGTATTATCTAGTGTAGTGGACAGTGAGGTGGTCAGTGTATTATCTAGTGTAGTGGACAGTGAGGTGGTCAGTGTAGTGGACAGTGAGGTGGTCAGTGTATTATCTAGTGTAGTGGTCAGTGAGGTGGTCAGTGTATTATCTAGTGTAGTGGACAGTGAGGTGGTCAGTGTATTATCTAGTGTAGTAGACAGTGAGGTGGTCAGTGTATTATCTAGTGTAGTGGATAATGAGGTGGTCAGTGTATTATCTAGTGTAGTGGACAGTGAGGTGGTCAGTGTATTATCTAGTGTAGTGGACAATGAGGTAGTCAGTGTATTATCTAGTGTAGTGGACAGTGAGGTGGTCAGTGTATTATCTAGTGTAGTGGACAGTGAGGTGGTCAGTGTATTATCTAGTGTAGTGGACAGTGAGGTGGTCAGTGTATTATCTAGTGTAGTGGACAGTGAGGTGGTCAGTGTATTATCTAGTGTAGTGGATAGTGAGGTGGTCAGTGTATTATCTAGTGTAGTGGACAGTGATGTGGTCAGTGTATTATCTAGTGTAGTAGACAGTGAGGTGGTCAGTGTATTATCTAGTGTAGTGGACAGTGAGGTGGTCAGTGTATTATCTAGTGTAGTGGACAGTGAGGTAGTCAGTGTATTATCTAGTGTAGTGGACAGTGAGGCTATCAGTGTATTATCTAGTGTAGTAGACAGTGAGGTGGTCAGTGTATTATCTAGTGTAGTGGTCAGTGAGGTAGTCATTGTATTATCTAGTGTAGTGGACAGTGAGGTGGTCAGTGTATTATCTAGTGTAGTGGACAGTGAGGTGGTCAGTGTATTATCTAGTGTAGTGGACAGTGAGGTGGTCAGTGTATTATCTAGTGTAGTGGACAGTGAGGTGGTCAGTGTATTATCTAGTGTAGTGGACAATGAGGTAGTCAGTGTATTATCTAGTGTAGTGGACAGTGAGGTGGTCAGTGTATTATCTGGTGTAGTGGACAGTGAGGTGATCAGTGTATTATCTAGTGTAGTGGACAGTGAGGTGGTCAGTGTATTATCTAGTGTAGTGGACAGTGAGGTGGTCAGTGTATTATCTAGTGTAGTGGACAGTGAGGTGGTCAGTGTATTATCTAGTGTAGTGGACAGTGAGGTAGTCAGTGTATTATCTAGTGTAGTAGACAGTGAGATGGTCAGTGTATTATCTAGTGTAGTGGATAGTGAGGTGATCAGTGTATTATCTAGTGTAGTGGACAGTGAGGTAGTCAGTGTATTATCTAGTGTAGTGGTCAGTGTATTATCTAGTGTAGTAAACAGTGAGGCTATCAGTGTATTATCTAGTATAGTGGACAGTGAGGTAGTCAGTGCATTATCTAGTGTAGTGGACAGTGAGGTGGTCAGTGTATTATCTAGTGTAGTAGACAGTGAGGTGGTCAGCGTATTATCTAGTGTAGTAGACAGTGAGGTGGTCAGTGTATTATCTAGTGTAGTAGACAGTGAGGTGGTCAGTGTATTATCTAGTGTAGTGGACAGTGAGGTGGTCAGTGTATTATCTAGTGTAGTGGACAGTGAGGTAGTCAGTGTATTATCTAGTGTAGTGGACAGTGAGGTAGTCAGTGTATTATCTAGTGTAGTGGACAGTGAGGTGGTCAGTGTATTATCTAGTGTAGTGGACAGTGAGGTGGTCAGTGTATTATCTAGTGTAGTGGACAGTGAGGTAGTCAGTGTATTATCTAGTGTAGTGGACAGTGAGGTAGTCAGTGTATTATCTAGTGTAGTGGACAGTGAGGTGGTCAGTGTATTATCTAGTGTAGTGGACAGTGAGGTGGTCAGTGTATTATCTAGTGTAGTAGACAGTGAGGTGGTCAGTGTATTATCTAGTGTAGTGGACAGTGAGGTGGTCAGTGTATTATCTAGTGTAGTAGACAGTGAGGTGGTCAGTGTATTATCTAGTGTAGTGGACAGTGAGGTGGTCAGTGTATTATCTAGTGTAGTGGACAGTGAGGTGGTCAGTGTATTATCTAGTGTAGTGGACAGTGAGGTGGTCAGTGTATTATCTAGTGTAGTGAACAGTGAGGTGGTCAGTGTATTATCTAGTGTAGTGGACAGTGAGGTGGTCAGTGTATTATCTAGTGTAGTGGACAGTGAGGTGGTCAGTGTATTATCTAGTGTAGTGGACAGTGAGGTGGTCAGTGTATTATCTAGTGTAGTGGACAGTGAGGTAGTCAGTGTATTATCTAGTGTAGTGGACAGTGAGGTAGTCAGTGTATTATCTAGTGTAGTGGACAGTGAGGTGGTCAGTGTATTATCTAGTGTAGTGGACAGTGAGGTGATCAGTGTATTATCTAGTGTAGTGGACAGTGAGGTGGTCAGTGTATTATCTAGTGTAGTGGACAGTGAGGTGGTCAGTGTATTATCTAGTGTAGTGGACAGTGAGGTGGTCAGTGTATTATCTAGTGTAGTGGACAGTGAGGTAGTCAGTGTATTAGCTAGTGTAGTAGACAGTGAAGTGGTCAGTGTATTATCTAGTGTAGTGAGTAGTGAAGTGGTCAGTGTATTATCTAGTGTAGTGGACAGTGAGGTGGTCAGTGTATTATCTAGTGTAGTGGGCAGTGAGGTGGTCAGTGTATTATCTAGTGTAGTGGGCAGTGAGGTGGTCAGTGTATTAGCTAGTGTAGTAGACAGTGAAGTGGTCAGTGTATTATCTAGTGTAGTGAATAGTGAAGTGGTCAGTGTATTATCTAGTGTAGTGGACAGTGAGGTAGTCAGTGTATTATCTAGTGTAGTGGACAGTGAGGTGGTCAGTGTATTATCTAGTGTAGTAGACAGTGAGGTAGTCAGTGTATTATCTAGTGTAGTGGACAGTGAGGTGGTCAGTGTATTATCTAGTGTAGTGGACTGTGAGGTGGTCAGTGTATTATCTAGTGTAGTAGACAGTGAGGTAGTCAGTGTATTATCTAGTGTAGTAGACAGTGAGGTAGTCAGTGTATTATCTAGTGTAGTAGACAGTGAGGTGGTCAGTGTATTGGACAGTGAGGTGGTCAGTGTATTATCTAGTGTAGTGGACAGTGAGGTGGTCAATGTATTATCTAATGTAGTGGACAGTGAGGTAGTCAGTGTATTATCTGGTGTAGTGGACAGTGAAGTGGTCAGTGTATTATCTAGTGTAGTAGACAGTGAGGTGGTCAGTGTATTATCTAGTGTAGTGGACAGTGAGGTGGTCAGTGTATTATCTAGTGTAGTGGACTGTGAGGTGGTCAGTGTATTATCTAGTGTAGTGGACAGTGAGGTGGTCAGTGTATTATCTAGTGTAGTGGACAGTGAGGTGGTCAGTGTATTATCTAGTGTAGTGGACAGTGAGGTAGTCAGTGTATTATCTAGTGTAGTGGACAGTGAGGTGGTCAGTGTATTATCTAGTGTAGTGGACAGTGAGGTGGTCAGTGTATTATCCAATGTGGTGGTATGTTTAATTGTAATGATAATAAGTAATTTATAATATGTGTTACAATAATATTATGCAATATATATAACAGGAATTAAACTATAGCGTTATATAACATGTTATAATCATTGCATAACAATGCATTGTTTATTGGTTTTTATTATTGTTATTGAATTTTATACATGAATGGTCATTATAAACCTTATATATTTGTATAATAAACCAACCTATACATAATTGTATTGTTATCAATGACTAGTCAGATGGGCTTAACAATACCATATTACATTACCCTTCGTTGTAATTTTCACTTAGCATTGGTATAGCATTGCTACTATGCTTTTTATATTCACATATGTGTGTATTATAATACATGTAATATTATACCATCTAATGATAACCGATTCATTAGAAATTATTATTAAGGTAACCATAATCAATAGATCTATCATCTATAGATAAGATCGCACAACCGAGCATATAACAGTCTACACTCCGTATGATATTGTTGTTATTTGAATAATGCCCACCCAATATCTATACACGATATCTGGATACAGGTGGCGTTACTGTAATTTATACCGATACTAATGTACCGATAAACTAGAATTATAATCTCGCCTTGCCTGCTAACATATCAGTCTACGTAAAATGCAGTTCTACATTAGTTCTAGAAGGTTCTGACTCATTAAACTAACATATGGTTAATAGGTATGATAAGAATATTCAAACATATCATAGCACATATTTTATGAAATATATAAATGAGTGCTTTATTTCATGGCATCAAAATCGTTGTACCTCGCAGATATCGTAATGTTCTGTGTGCTCGCAGATATAGTTATGTTCTGTGTGCTGAAAACAATATCGTATAACTATGGCAACGCATAGACACGACTAGAATCTCAACAATAGAATTAGTCCGGGGATTTTACCATCAGAATAATAGTTGGCAATGGCGATGGTTAAAATATATATTTCATATATTTAACTACAATAAAAATAGAAAAATAGAAAATATCGGTGTCACAGATATATAGATAGATATATATATATATATATATATATATATATATATATATATATATATATAGTATGATAATACAATTTACTATATAATGTTTGATATGATGTTTTCCATGACTTCACATAACAATACGGAAACTTGAATAATTGTTATGACCCTAGGAGCCGGTATCATTGGTATAGGTATTGTTGTTGGTGTTGTTATTGTTTATTGATGGTTTTTACACTAACATGGTAATATTGACCCCATATGAGTATGTAATATGAAACTTTCAAATATTGCCATCATCGAAAAATAAACAAAGTTTTAGTCATATGCTATTTAAATAATAGAGGTCTATGTGATATATAATTATATATAGATGTATAATGAAATTGTATAGAAGCAATTTAATAACATATAATGAAGTTACTATCTATTGTGTTTATCATATTTAATATCATTTGTATATAATTAATTAAAATAAAACATAGTTTCTCTGAGATAATGATCACATGATTTCTATGTTTATACTGCACTCTATTGTCTATTGTCTTTATTATCTACATCTTAGCTACATATCGACAGATTACGATATTACGTAATTAACTTACGGCCAAATTCGGCATTATGGTATATAACAGATACATGTAACAATAGAATGTTCTGTAGAATATCCGATTGTCACTTCGCCCTGTCACCAATAAGACTGGATATCGTGGTTTTAGAAAATCTCGTGATTACCGTATATATCTCTGCTGGTAAATTCAAATATTGTACCATCCGAATGCACCCAATCACTTGTGTTCAAATCCGCGTACGTCGGATGGAATATTATGGTGAAATTGGCCAAATATATTAAATCACCAAATTCACGGGCAATTTTGATCTGCAGCGAACTGACGATATACTAAAGAGATAATAAAGAGATAATATGTATTTATATTATATATAAACTATAACCAGGTGTTCACTTACATGAACACAAATATGCCTGTATATTATTAGCATCTGTAATAATAACTGTATATATAACAACAGTATATAGAGGTTACAGCCATACTATGAATTCACACACATATATATATATATATATATATATATATATATATATATATATATATATATATATAAGATATAATATACACCCTATACAATTATCTCGAATATACACGTTAACAACCCAACTTCACACACACACATACACACACACAGGTCTCCTGCAAGAGAAAGAAGGATTAAGTTAGATAACCACAATGGCTGATACTTTCTCCGCATTGTCCCTCATCAGTGTATATACTCCAGTAGAACCCATTGTTTTGTAAACAATAGCGTATCACGTTAGCCCGAACTCACTTCCGCGGTTCTCTAAAGAACATAGCACGTAATCCAGTAAGAATCTATTCCGAAGTACACATCCGAGTACATCTCCAACCAAACTCCTCGGTGTATTCCGACCATTCTCAACTCATTTCATAATTATCAAAATATTAATATAACTAGCCATTTTGTAAATTGTTGTAATAAACCCTATCGTAGTAATACCTAACATATAAAGTTATATTGTTATGACTTTATCAAATATATAGGTTACAAGATCAAATGTAATATGGTATCACAGAAACATATAGTATATATACCTATAGGGATATGGTATGTGTTTGGGAAACTACTATCCGGAAAACATTCAAGCTGAATTTAGGAAATTCGGTGGAATAATTGAATCATATAATCTAAAAAGAATTCAACCATAGTCGATTTAATCCAATATTAAATCTGTATTGTTTTGAAGTTAACAATGGTAATATAGTGCTGGTCATTTTTATAAGAAGCGTACTCATAGGCACATGTGAGGCTTCTTATAAATACTTATATACCTTATATATCTACTTTAAATATACGATATACGAAGTATTAGATACCGCATACTTATATAAACGAACATAGAACAAATGAGGTGTATTGTATTGTTTTATCATACAGACACTTGATTCGTCCTCTTAATGCTGTATATAAAATGTCTTAATGATCATGTTATGAAATTGAAGTACACATTTTATCATTTATAATCTAGCAAACTAATATATTATAATCCTATAGAGTGAAACAAATACGATAAAAAATGCTCTATTCTACCAGATATACCAATTTGTTAATGAATAATAATTAATTAATTAGATTATAATTAATAATTGTTATCAACATATTATATCGGTGATTCATTACAATGTTGAGTTCGTCGGATTATGTGTCGGTTTTTTGATCGATTGGGATTCTAGAACATCTACACGTGAAGATACGGGTCTCGGTTTGCGTAATTACCTGAAAACATGTGACGTACGTCATTCATAGCCGCATATGAATACAATAGGGTATGTGCACTTGGGGGTTTCCGACTTACTTTCATTATAATGTAGTATGAATGCATTTGTATGGATATCGCTATTGATATTGTATTATAAAGTAACATTCACAAGTAGATACTCGATTAAGATGCCATATTATTCTTTAAAGAGAGTGAGAGAATGAGAAAGAGAAAGAGAGAGTGAGAGTGAGAGTGAGAGTGAGAGTGAGAGTGAGAGTGAGAGCGAGAGAGAGAGAGAGAGAGAGAGAGAGAGAGAGAGAGAGAGAGAGAGAGAGAGAGAGAGAGAGAGAGAGAGAGAGAGAGAGAGAGAGAGAGAGAGAGAGAGAGAGAGAGAGAGAGAGAGAGAGAGAGAGAGAGATAGAGAGAGAGAGAGAGAGAGAGAAAAAATAAATCAACAAAGCACTTGGTGACGTCATGGTACAATGAACTTTCTAGAATTGTTGCTAAACAATATGGGCTTGCGTAAGCGGACTGGTATTTTGAGGGGTTTAATACGAGATGAGTCATGTTTTCGTTATGTCTTACATTCGATACAACTTAGTAAAATAGCGATGAGTCACTTACAGTAGTAGCGATTTCAACTCTGCATACGATAAAATACATTAAAATAATGATATTTAGAGTTTATGTAATATTGAAAAAGTAAAAACTAAATGAACATTTTAAAATAAATTGAAACTGCAAATTAATTAACATAACATATTATATAATTCAACTCTCTGGAAACTTGTTATATAGTACTGCGAACTAAATTGCCAGTGTCTACTATTATATAATATGATCTTATATAATGTATCCGTGTATTAGTAATTTATTTGTTTTTACTCGATGGCGATACTAAAAAATTAAATATATATTGACCGAGTGTTAGTTTTTATAGTTATAGAAATGTCGTATTATATGAGTAAAGCACCTTTTAAATCAATATGCCCCAAATCAACTGAAATAACTCATATAATGAATATTTACCATATATAATATTTATGAATATTGACATCTTTCACTATTTCTATTAATGGTTTTCTATATGCAATGCATACTTTAATATATTTATATTTTGTATACAGTAATATACGAAACAGACTTTTTATAAACATAATATCATAATTTTATAATAATATGATATATAATTAATACAATTATATTTCTTTTCGATATCAGCTCTGGTCCATATTATGATTCTCAAACCATTATCAATAAAAAGGTATATTGAAATATGATGCAGTATACTTTTTACATTGTGACGCGTGATATACATTGTTAAGTTTTTATGTACAAATTATATTTTACAGTATTTAATATGCAATGTATAGTCATCATTATAATCCCTCTCCCTCTCCCTCTCCCTCTCCCTCTCCCTCTCCCTCTCCCTCTCCCTCTCCCTCTCCCTCTCCCTCTCCCTCTCCCTCTCCCTCTCCCTCTCCCTCTCCCTCTCCCTCTCCCTCTCCCTCTCCCTCTCCCTCTCCCTCTCCCTCTCCCTCTCCCTCTCCCTCTCCCTCTCCCTCTCCCTCTCCCTCTCCCTCTCCCTCTCCCTCTCCCTCTCCCTCTCCCTCTCCCTCTCCCTCTCCCTCTCCCTCTCCCTCTCCCTCTCCCTCTCCCTCTCCCTCTCCCTCTCCCTCTCCCTCTCCCTCTCCCTCTCCCTCTCCCTCCAATTTTTCGACTCTAATTTTTATTACTAGATTATATATAAAATATATATAATACATGTGTTAAGATCTAAGCGCTGGATATCGATCATCCTTTATGAAGGTCAAATCACTTGACCCCTATGTTAATTGCGGTTGTTAATTACCGTCGGTCGTGTAACGTTCTCGTGTATGGGTGTGTATATGTGCGGGTGTGTATGCGTGTGCACGGGTGTGCTGTCACGAATTTCCATTGTTTAAGATTGATCCAATGCAAAGTGCTCTTAAAACCCATCAAACAGCGAATGCATGTCAATGATTTAAATTCAAATAATATATCACTATTTGCAGACTATAAGATATCTAGTAATACTATGCATAGTATAAATATATATAGTATATTTATACATTTTGCAATGTACTGTGTATACTATACATATTACATGTTCATTCTAAATATATACATGTATTATACATAAATATGTCGTTATAAATTAATATTATTATGTTAATATTTTTAAATACTTCTTATAACATGCAATAATGATAATATTTGTATTATTACATTAAACATTATATAAATATTCTGTGTTGCTAAATATAAAATATATCTAGATAAATAATGTTGATATGCTGAAATAAAATATTATATAATTAATTAAAATGACTCCATCCCCATGTAACCCAGAAATACTTCATGGTAAATCATTTCCGGTACAATAATGAGTTCTACGTTTGGTGATGGTTGAATTTATATAATGTAAATACAATATAATATATATTTTATATATATGTATATATATATGTGTGTGTGTGTATGCGTGTGTGTGTGTGTGTGTGTGTGTGTGTGTGTGTGTGTGTGTGTGTGTGTGTGTGTGTGTGTGTGTGTGTGTGTGTGTATGTGTGTGTGTGTGTGTGTGTGTGTGTGTGTGTGGGTGTGTGTGTGTGTGTGTGTGTGTGTATGTATGTATATTTATGTCTGCCTGTGTATATATATATATGTATTTATGTATATATTTTCTTTTGATATATACATCTAAGTCAATTTGCCCAATCAAACATGCATAGAACAATGCATAGATATATAGTTGCATTGATGTATTATCATGGGTAAATAGAATAAGAGAGAATAATAGCCGAGATTACCTAATGAGGTAATCTTGCATATTAGTGTTAAGAGATGAAAGTGTAGGGTAGATAAGTACAATTATATGTAATGAATTATAAAATTTGTATTTGACAACATAATTTAGTCTAATAGGTTTTAAATAAATATAAGTTTAAAATATTATAGATAGAATTATAAGAATAATGCTTTATATAACATATTGAATTATTTGAAAATATGAATCAAATTAAAATTAATTATATTACTACTATTATCATAAGTATATATATTTTTGTATCATTATGTTCTTCACATTGCCCAGAAATGACCATTGAATTAAAGAATATATGCATTATTTATTAAAGTAAATTAAATATAATGTTTATTTAGTACATATACTAATTATGCTTTAATTAATAGATTGCTATACCATAATAATATAGATAAACCTTTAACGCATAGAATATATATTATAAATGAATCCATTACATCTATAGATGTAAGTACCTTAATATAAGTAATAATAATAATATTCTATAAATATAAATAATGTATTAGTACTAGTATAAGTACTATCATAATCTTATAATATTACTGTATAGTGTATAATATAGAATAATACAATAAGACATGGTAAATATGTAAATATAGTATAAAAACGTATTACAACGATATAAATATAGGTCCTTTTCTCAGACTTGTTTACATTTCAATGAGCGATAAATAACATAACTATTCCAGCATATAATATCATATAATAGAGATTCTAGAACAGCGTATATCAAAACAAACCACGATAATCACGAGTGATAGGCCCTAGTTATCTCCATATTTGCTGAGCATTACGTGAAAGTGCGTGTGTTTGGGTGGTAGTGGTAGGTGTGTCTAATATATATTTAGATATTTGTAATCGTGTTTAGTTTAAAAAAAAGTGAATTGACCTAGTTTTATTTGTTCAGTATGATAACTCACGCCAGTCACATACTGAAAACACTCATTGCTCACCACGTAAATAAAAAGCTTTATTTATAAATGAAAAATCGTTTGGTATATTTTTATAAATATAACCTCGCTCTCATTTATCTCAGAGTTGGCTAGGTAATTGTAAGTTAGGTTATTATTAGGGTTGATAATAAATCAAATATTTCTATTAATTTAATTATAAATAATTTATATTAATTTATCGTGATCTGTGCAATCATTTAAATTGTTATTGTCATATAATTTTTATAGAACAAATACTTATATATGGATACCTATATGCGATGTAATTATTTGTTATAATCATTATGTTGTTAAATTTATTTAAAGTAATAAACTAAATATATTGTTTATAATCCATGATTTTAGATGATTGAAAATATGTGCGTAATACTATTTATACTATAAATTTATTTGTTAAATTATTACTAAAAATAGATAATAATTACAATACATATATAATAAAAGATTGTGTTATTTTCGATGAACTAATAATTAATCTATAAATGCGATGAATCGTATTCGATCTCAGCTTCACATGAGCCAAATATGACATATTAGACTGTATGGGGATATATAATAGCTAGTTATTATTATTATTAAGGTGGGTAAAAAGCTAAAATAAGGTCAACTATTTTGGAGGCACGTCGATGAATTATAAATATAATTCTGAATACATGTTATAACAGCTGGTATTTATCACAACATACCGAATTCAACTACTAGGAGACTATATATATTATTTAATTAATATGCAGACATATCCGTATGCTACACAATAATTGTTTGATTATGTATCCAGTATATAAATACTTGAATTAAATAGTATATTAAAAACAAGTATTATTATTTAAAATCTTATTTAGTATTATATTTTAAGGTTTATTTTTGTTTATTAATGTTTATTAACAATATACAAAAAAATACGATCAAACTATAATTTATATAAAATTAATTTCAATGCATTTTTACGCCATAATCATACTATATTATATATTAATATAATACATGTATAATATATATCGTATACTATATCATGTTTATTGATATACTAAATTAAAGTATTGGTATATGTATAAATACATATAATTTTATTCAGATTATATATATATATATATATATATATATATATATAATCAGGATACAATTATATGGAAAAGTACATTTTAAATGATTTTAAATCGTATGCATTGTTTAACCGTAAATCCATTATACAGTATTACATAACTAAATGCGTAATACTTTGATTACATAACTCAATAGAGCAATTGCATATTCCCAGTTCAGTGAACGTGTTATTACTTTCTCCCCTTTGTTATCGGTGCATTGTTCCCAATTTCAATTATGCTTCAGAATAATACATTGTAACAATGCAATATAATCATACAATGCCACGTCATAACCTATCCCACTTGCGATGCAGACTTTGAAAAGTACATTTTATTGACAATCTGTCCTGATCAAGCAAATTGATATAATAGTCTTTTAGTTATGTATAATTAACTGTATATATATATATATATATATATACTATAATTAATATAATAATTAGTAATATTCATTATGCAACCAAAAAATAATATATAATGCAAAAATGGATTTATTAAATAATAAGCACCCCATTATAAATAAAGTGAGATGAATTTGTGAATTTTATTAATATACTTTAAAATAATAATTATTATTATTTTAAGTAATTATATACTATATAACTTTCGTATATATATATATATATATATATATATTTAAGTTTTAGATTGCTAACTTTAGAACACGTTCAATAGATATAAATGTGTGAAAATACTATATACGGTGTACATTTACATTTATATTTTACATTGTGCTGTGTAAATGTATATTGTAAATGTACATTGTATATTGTAAATGTACATTGTATAGTGTAAATATACATTGTACACTGTACAATGTACAGTGTGCGTTTTGAAGAGTGAATGTACATTGTACAGTACAAATTGGTACATGGCATAAGCACATAAAAAGTCATTAAACATTTCCCTTGCTGATTTCTGCTGAAATTATATATATATATATATATATATATATATATATATATATATGCTTGCTGATTTCTGCTGAAATTATATATATATGTTTGTGTTTGTGTGTGTATGTGTGTGTTGTGTGTGAAAGTATGTGTGCGTGAAAGTATGTGTATGTGTGAGAGGATGTGTGTGTATGTACACGCATGAGTATTTATTTGCGTCCGTTTACATGTCCAGACATAACGTCTAAAACCATGGGAGGTATTAATTCAGGCGTGATAAATCTATGGGATATTATAGCTACCCAATATACTAGTTTGCAAATAGGTGAACTCATTATATGTATAGAAAATCTCTTTATTATATAATACGTATATATACTATTATATATACTATAGTATATTTATTAGATATAAACTATACACACAATGGCGGTGTTGTATACATAATACAATGGTGGTAGTTACATATGAAATAACACCGTTTCATTGTAGTCTCAGCATGTATACAGGTTAAGATGGCATTTCTCATAGTATGGGGACACAAGGAAATATGCAATGTATATACCACAACTATAACAACTAATAATTAACTACTATTGAAAATGTGATACGTTATAGCATATGTGTATCTATAGATAGCATATGTGTATCTCTTGACTCCACATTTGATGAAATAAGAGTAAAAATAGTAATTTATGTTAATAGTAATAAACTTAAATATTAATAACATATCCGATAACAATGCATATAAATATATATATATATAATTATATATATTTAGATTTTCAAATTAGTAAATAATCAATCTAATCAAAATCTAGATTAGAAATATCTGTTTAAAGTTAATTATAAATACTTCAGATACATAAACGTTGTATTTCTTCTTATAGTTTATGATATATTATTGTAATTCTATATTACTCCCTCGGGTGCATTCCACCCATGTAAAATTCAAGCATGTATTCAGGTTTAGGTACGTTGATAAGCTCTGAAGTTATTTATAGAAGTTATTCTTGCCTCTACGATTGGCTGGAATTGGGAAGATTGTGAAATGCAATGTGCGTATATAGGAATACACATAGGGATATGTTTTCTTGAATATAGTAAATTATGAATAGGATTATATAAATTTGTATACCTGATTACTGTATTACACTAATCTGTAAATTCATTATAACCAATAGCTTTTATATCTATTTCTATATATGTATGGTATTGTTATAACGATTGTATATGCACAATATACACTATATTATGGAAACCGTATATATATAATAGTTTGGAAATTCGATACAATGATTCAAAACAATATGATATATTAGTTGTTAGTTTTCAAATGTTATAATAAAAGCACTACTGTGTAAACTATAGTTTATATATGCAGTACATCATCTAATGTAAAACGAATGATATAATAAACGTAATGCTAGTATGGTTATATATGGCG
The DNA here is from genome assembly GCA_964035775.1 of Osedax frankpressi. NCBI lineage: Eukaryota > Metazoa > Annelida > Polychaeta > Sabellida > Siboglinidae > Osedax > Osedax frankpressi. Next base: position 21,767,974 of record OZ038313.1, read on the forward strand.
AGCTAGTGGTGTGGGTAGGAGGTGTCAATAATGCTGTGAAAGCCTGATATAATATGTGTATACATACACCTCGCGAAGATACGATACAGTATATATATACGATAAATCTTTGAAAGATTGTGTTATTCGAAAATATATACTGAGCAATTATAATATATATCGTGAAAAGTTATAAGTATAGTTATTTTAGATATTTATTAACAAATGAAAGTAATCAATATATATTTACATCAATACATCAATACCATCCCATATAATGTATACCAGTATACGGAAATATATACATCACTAAATTGAGTATATAACATTCTACAATACATGTGTTCATTAACATATGTTATGTGAGTAATATTTATATTTATATATATTTATATTTATATTTATCATATACATATACATATACATATACATATACATATACATATACATATACATATACATATACATATACATATACATATACATATACATATACATATACATATACATATACATATACATATACATATACATATACATATACATATACATATATATATTAGGTAATATATTAGGTAATATTGTGAGGCATAAGAATAACGTACATTTTATTATTAGTGTATAATATACATTAGTATATTATTGTAAACTTATATGAAATGTTTATTTATTTATTGACATGCTATTCGTGGGACTTCACCGTTAATTGAGTGTATGGTGAGTGAGTGAATTGAAACGGAGTGTGTGGGTCTTAATAGAATGTGTGAGTGAATAGACTCATATAATTAGGTAGCGCAACTTTAAATTATGCCACAATGCTTCATACGTATACGTTTTAATGTATTATATATATTTGTAGTGAATATATTAATGTAAGAAGTATATTCATAATTATAATAGAATTTATAGTACTTAATTTATATAGTAATTTAGTATTTATATTACTTTAGTATATATAGTATTTTATTATTTATAGTACTTTAGTATGTAGAGTACTCTAGTATTTCTAGTACTTTAGTATTCCTAGTAATTTAGTATTTATAGTAATTTGTATTAATAGTACTTTACTATTTATAGTAATTTAGTATTTATAGTATTTTAGTATATATAATACTTTGGTATTTATAGTACTTTAGTATTTATAGTACTATAGTACTTATACGACCTATAGTATAATGTACATATTATCTTAATGTTATATAATTACCAATTTTATTCTAGAATAAACCTAGATATTAAAAAACTAATAAATCAATATTACATAATTGTTTTATAATCCTTCGATGGAATAACACAATTAAAAATAATATAAGTTGTTATCTTTTGAATGCCAATATTCAAATGACCTGGATATGGTTATTATATTTTGGAATATATATAATTAATTATACATAATAATAGAATTATAACTATATAGTATTGCAATAAACTATTCTGATATAATATAATTATTATTTAAAAATATAATTATTATTTTAAACAAGTTTATAAAGGGTTAAAGTAATATAATATGTTAATTATTGCTGATATAATTTGAATTTGTGTAATATAATAAATTATAATATTATTATAATTTGTAACATTTGTGATATTAATGCCTCGATTGTATAAATATTATTAGTATTAGTACATATTATTATATGTAATCTTATTTTCATACTATATTATACCTTATGTATTCTATTATTTCAATTTAATATAATTGTGATATCATTGTAATATATTAATATCATAGCTACAACAGTAAACACAATCTTGTAAAATCACAAAAATAATTACACAATGCAAATAAAAATAAATCACATTTTCTGGGGTATTATAAAAAATATATTTTAGAATATATTTTTTATAAAGATACAGTATGAGTTATAGTATGCCATAAGTATAGAGAAAATCATATTATGGTATAACATTATTAGCTAATTGTTAAATTATTGAAAAATAATTCTTAAATGTGAATAATTCCTCGAGAACATAAATGTATTTGTATAAAAAGGTCAAAATAGTATTGATTATGGGACGATTCTAGAAATATGTGTATGAATTCTGAGTCGAATGTTAGATCATATTTATCATGCATTACTATAATGCATATTAAATGATGAGTAAATTTGTAATTATTATTTCTCAAAAATCCTATGATCGAAAGACATATTATAATAGAAAAACAGATATCAGCATAAAATTGTGTTTATATGTATGTCGAAATATACACATAAGAAAAGTGGTATGCTGATATCAGCCTGATAATTTAAATTAATAGGGTAAATTATAAAATATATTATATTTGTTTATAAATATTGAAATTATACAAGATAGAATTTTTTAAAATATATAACTATTTTGACTTATTTATCATCGGCGATATCTTATAAAGGAATAATATAATTAGTGTTTTAAAATTATAACATAAAGATTAATGATAGTATTATAGTGAATGTGTTAATATTAAAAAGTTGATGTTAAATATGCAAGGTACATTTATTAATAATTAATATTCATTGTCATTGTTTACCTTTTTTAAAAATATTATGTAAATGCACATTTCAAAAATATGCCTATTGTACACTATATACGCATCTCATACACAGAACAGCAATAGTTCAACTGCCTTTGATAATCGGCTGTATTTACAATTAGTTATTCAGAATATACAATAATAAAAGCCTTGATTTGGGTGGTCATAAAAATTATCAACAATCAACATAAAACTATATACGATTTCTGAATGCCTTGATATCTTCTAATACTACTCGTACATTAATATAACAGCATACAATTATGGTATCACAATATGGCGAATTAAGTGTGACCCATAATCATATGTTGTTTACCCGATCAATACTTTATAAACAAAAATATTCAATATTTCGGCATTCAATAAAAAATCGTGATAAAATACAAATGGCTTAACAATGGGGAATTGCCAATTTATGGTATAAATATAGAGATGAAAAATAAACTATAAACACTTGTGTTAATACAAAAGTTTGACCAGTTGAGAGATCCATCATATCACAACCTGGTTCTAACATAATATGGAGATCTATGTATCGACTCGATAATAAAGGCAGTGTCACTATTATTGATTCTGTGTATATATTAGCTGGATACATAGGCACTCAACATATTATGTGACTTCGGATGTTCTAATCGACAACGTCCATACTCGTAGACGGGCAAAGAAAAGTCGTGGTAAGAAGGAGGAGACGAAGACAGCGAAGACTGTTGACTACTGTAATCATCCTCACCATCCGAAGTCTGAGATTGAATAGGGATTCGGTGGGTATTGGCATTGTAGAGAACGCCGATGCTACCGTCTTCACCTATTCTATACGAAACTTCACTTGGGTCAATCCAGATTGTAAGTTCACTGGGCAGACAAGTTCGAAGATCGCGATCCGACAAACCAGACTGTAGTCCGGCCTTGATGAGAAGCGTATCCATCTTATTGTTGACCACACGAATACAACGATATCCGCTACCGCGGAAAGGTTTCGCAGGAAACCAGTGGTTGTGGTAATGTAACGAAAGTACCTGTATTATAGAATATATAATTAAAATATAATATTTTTAAAATATAAAAATATTTTACATTTTAATGCAAATCATGTTTTAATGACTAAAATATAACATTACATTTAAATAAAGGATTAAAATATGTATATACAGATAATATATTTATAATATACAATTTAATTCAAACAATTAAATAATAGTTTGTATATTAACGGTAATTATTATTATTTTAGAACATTCTAGAAATTTATCGTATTATTAAATAAAAATTAAGTTGTTATAAATTAACCTTATCTAAATTCTGCTTAAAACATTCCAATTTTGAAGGTTCTAAATTTCTACAACGTAATAAGTTTAATAGAAATTCAACAGCACTTTGAACTTCGCCTCTCATAATTAATAAAATTCTTGACAGGTTTTGTAAAATGTCTTTAAATACTGATTTTCTTCGATATACTGCAATCCAATACTGTTGATAAAATCTATTATATAACGAACTCTTCGATTTATAATAACGTTGTAATTTTTTTTGTTTTTATTTTGTTAAAACGAACGACTATACTACACAAACATCCAAGCGAGACAGGCATATATAGTGACAAACTCTTTGTATTAGTTGAGCAGTAAACAAGTTTGACAGCTAACCAATCAAAAACCGTATGCACCATGTGACTTTCTAGACCAATAGGATACTATTCATAATAAATAAAACATAAACGAGTGAACTATTTATAGAAAAGAACCTTGACAACACGACGTGCAATTGCATTAATGTTTTAGTTGATTTGTAATTAATTTGGTAACTAGAAATTAAACTGACCAAAGTAATTCAATAAGTGCATTCACATAAATATTCTATTATTAGTGAATTATCATTTAATAACATTCGAGTAAATTGAATGATTTGGTAATACTATTATGTATATATTATATATATGTGATTTTATTATACATATTAATATATAATATATAAATAGTTTAATCGTATATAGTGAAGTTTACATGTATAATATTGCTTTAATGTTCATATATAAAAAATAAAGCTCTTTGATAAGTTACAATAGTATTTAAGTTGTTAATACAAAACTACACAACAATATATTTTTATGCAAAATACAAATCATGGAAGTATGTAAAGAAAAGATATGTTCAAATTTAATTATATATTAATTGGGTATTAGCGATTTTCATATCCAAATATACAATACTATTTAAAATATAAGGACTCATATACAATCTTCTACATTCTACTCATATATCTCTTATACATACATACATTATTGTAGCTGTAATTTAATGTTTAATATAATTAAGATATAAAGCTACTTTATTAATTAATAAAACTAGATGTATTTGAAATATGAATACAATATTATTATTCTATTCTATCATAATAGCATTTTCCATTGAGAAAACTTTACAAATGACACCTGAAATGTATTTGAAATTAATTATAATATATAGAAAATTAAGATAATTAATGATTTAAAAATATAATTAGATGCTGAATTTTGTATAATGTTGTATCTCGTTTTCTCAATCATTATATAATAGTTGAAAGTTTACTTAGATTGTTATATTAATAAATGTATGATAATAATATTAACTGTAATTTAATTAGATTATAATTATTCTTTTATCATCTCATTTATTATAATTGTTTAATCAAATCTGTAAAAATAAGAATATTATTTTTAAATTCGAAACCATTTTTAAAAGAATATATATTTTAAGATATTTACTATGATATCATTCTTAATGCAATTAATATTTGAGAAGTAATCTTTTCTTTATAAAATATATATAAACATATAAATAATGATAGTCCAATATCTCTATTGCTACATATCAAATTATTAATAATTCATGGTCTTAAATCTAATATTAACAAAAAATATTAATTTCATTTTCAAGCTATTCATTTATAATACATTCTCATATATATAATCCAATTTGTAACTTAATTAAATATTTGATAATAAATATTAGTATTCCACAAGGATGATAAATATTTAATCATAATGAAATTCTCATAATTGCTAAACATAAACAGGCGATTTAATACATTGTGAAAATACAAAATAGAAATATTCTTTAATATAAAAATTAAATATTTTACAAGATACTTTTTAAAATTTTTATTTAACAATTTTATATAAATGTTATAATAATATTTTAATTATTGTTACAAAATTATTTTACACTTATAATAAAAAAAACTAAAACTAGATTTATAAGAATATTTAATAAAAATAAGGCTAGATATTTTGTAAAATGATCAAGTATTATTAAAATGTTGATATTGTTTCATAAATATATATAGCAACAACTCAGAATTAATTATTCTGAATTACCCTAATTAGGGTTCTTATCGAGATTATCACAGGTAGAATTATCTTAGAGATTACGGATAATCGGATGTTATTTAAATTTCTACATTAGTTATAAATTGTTCAAGGATATTGGTGTTCTCTAAATAAAATTTAAAATATGTATAAATATTAAATACTCCAATCAAATTAGTAGCCCTAAATTATGAGAATCAGCCGTGGTTTAAGAAACCAAATCTCCAAAAGAGAAGGACACATTACTTTTCTAAATGAATAAGAAAGTACATTTATTTGTGACTTTGTGGATAAAATGTAAAGGAAATATCTGGAATAACACATGAGATCCTAAAAGAAAGTTTACTAAATAGTTAAATTGATAGCTAAATAGCTAAATAATTAATGATGAGTATGATTGATATATATCAAAATATATATATCTGTATAAATATATAATTTATTTATTTATTATTATAATAAATTTATATTAATGAAACATATTCATACAGGTTAACAATTATGTTTAAATGAAATTTCTCTTAGAAAATGTTTAAAATCTTGATGGACAACCAAATCCGCATAAGGGTGTAATAGGAATTCTACCCAATAACTGTTTATCGAAGGCGGCCCGTAGCTTTATGGCCTAAGGTGAATATAAATTACAGCCAATCAGAACCTCAAACCTCGGTATCGATTAAGATTATTTGCGATTGAGAATGTGTAAGTTATAATTTTACAATTCGATCAAACCGAGATTACTCGGTGAACTACAAATATCTTCTAATGTTATGTTAAAGCAATATTACACGTGTGAAGTTAAAGAAAACAACAGTTTACTTAGACTTTTATATCTTATTTTTATATTATATATAAATGAATTTGAGAATGAGAGAATAAAAGAGCATTGCAGTTGTAATGGGTTAAATTATATATTATAAATATTATACATTGTAACCATTATACATTGTACATTGTAACCATTATACATTGTAACCATTATACATTGTAACCATTATACATTGTAACCATTATACATTGTAACCATTATACATTGTAACCATTATACATTGTAACCATTATACATTGTAACCATTATACATTGTAACCATTATACATTGTAACCATTATACATTGTAACCATTATACATTGTAACCATTATACATTGTAACCATTATACATTGTAACCATTATACATTGTAACCATTATACATTGTAACCATTATACATTGTAACCATTATACATTGTAACCATTATACATTGTAACCATTATACATTGTAACCATTATACATTGTAACCATTATACATTGTAACCATTATACATTGTAACCATTATACATTGTAACCATTATACATTGTAACCATTATACATTGTAACCATTATACATTGTAACCATTATACATTGTAACCATTATACATTGTAACCATTATACATTGTAACCATTATACATTGTAACCATTGTACATTGTAACCATTATACATTGTAACCATTATACATTGTAACCATTATACATTGTAACCATTATACATTGTAACCATTATACATTGTAACCATTATACATTGTAACCATTATACATTGTAACCATTATACATTGTAACCATTATACATTTTAACCATTATACATTGTAACCATTATACATTGTAACCATTATACATTGTAACCATTATACATTGTAATGGGTTACATTATAAATTGTAACCATTATACATTATACATTGTAATGGGTTACATTATACATTGTAACCATTATACATTGTAATGGGTTACATTATACATTGTAACCATTATACATTGTAATGGGTACTCAGTTCATTGTGAACATTTTACATTATAATGAGTTCATTGTGAACATTTGTTAGATGCCATAATGTGATCCTTTTTATACAAAATAGATTATTCCTATTATTATTTCTGGAGCTGATGATTATTATCAATTAATTAATCATCCAATGATCAGCTAAAATTACTGTTAATGTTTGATTATAGTTCCGAATATTGTATTCTCTATATTGATCTAATATTTCACTATTTCATTATTTAACAAATACCCATCTCGGGGGTAGTTGAACGCAACATAAGATTTGTATTACAAAACATCTCTAAAGTTAACCCATCCGGAAGTGAGCAATGATTATATTATTCATGTGAAACTAGATGAAAGAAAGCAATGCCTAATTTCTCTTTAGAATGTAATTTTATATTTTGATCTTTAATGAATTATATTAATTCATATAACATATTAATTCAATTTTGTAAATATATAATTTTACTTTTGGTTTTTTACTGTTTTTTTACCAACTAATAATAATTTTAATCTATGACCTTGATGTCTTTTAACTGACCCTTAAGAACTAAAACATAAAGCTCGAATTTAATATAATTATAGATATATGTCTAAACATTATAAATAAATAATATCTTCAGAAAACAAAAAGTTTAAATCTAAAGAAAAAAATAAACCTTGATAATCACACAAAATTCTTTTAAAAAATATGAAATATTATCAACTAATAGACTTTAAAAAATATATTAGCACTAATGAAAATAACTACAAATTATAAAAAATTAAAAATACTTTTTTAAAATTATTTATATGAATTATTTATTATTAAAAATGTTATTAAATGTAAACATAAAATAAAATATATCTGAAATTGTAACTATAGCATAATTGTTAAAATGGATAACATTACTTAAATTCAATTTATCAATTAAATAAATAATTTTGTATAATATTTATACAATAAATTACATTCATTTTTAAACTATTTAAAAAAAATTGATAAAAAATCCCATAGAAAAATATTTGATGAAACATAGTCATAAAAACTACATAGTTATAAAAACTAAAGATCCACTTCATAAGATATAGAAAACATTAATATGAAAATTAACTATTCAAAATATAATTAGTTAATATATATAATAATATTATAATAATTTGAGTATTTCCACAAAACTTACTATTTCATCGAATTTAAAAATATTACTAATAGATTAACTGTATTTATAAAAAAACTGATATTATAAATAAATCATATTTTGGGTTTTAGAAAAAAAAAGAACTCCATCCTAATTAGTGTTTCTCTTGAAAAACTCAAATAACTTTTCATTATCAATACAAAATATTTTTATAGATTGAAAAGAATTGTACAAATTCCTAGGAATACCTTTCATATAAACTTTAAAACACTTATATATAATTAATTAAATAAAAAAATACATATAAAATTGGCTTAAATATTTGCAATATGGGGTTGACATTGTATGACATTATATGACAGATAATAGGTTAATATAAATGATATTTAATAAGAACCTTAAGATAATTAAAAACATGTGATTAATTTATATCTTATCGCTAAACAATACAACATCATCAATAACAAAATATTTTGAAATTTAATAGAATTTGCTAAATTTAAAAAATTTCTAAAATTAAGTTTACTTGAAACAAAAAATGTATATTAAATTCATAAGACCTAGATTATATAATTATCTACCATCCATCATATACTTTATATATTCGACTAAATAAATAAAAATAGACCAATTAATCCGAGAATAATTCTACAATATTCAGAAAATAAAATACTAAAGAAAAATTATTGAAATCAAATAAAAAAAGAAAATTATGAAGATCAAGAGGATGAAAGTACATAGAAAAGATTATTATCTTTAACATTACACAAAAATAAATTGTAACTCCGATAGCCTCCTATTGATACTTTTATACTGATTTGACATCCCTTAGATATGTACTTGATGAAACTGGAGATATCCACAGCACAGTGTGTCACCCATGCACCTGCCACATACCTAAGTAACACATTTTTATAATAATAAACAATGTGAAATCTAACTTCTTATTGAATACATAATACCAGTCTATTAGATATCTCCAGATATCACTAAACCATTCAATAATCTACTAAATATAAGTATATACTGCATAGATAATCTATAGATAATCTATAGATAATCTATGATAATCTATGATAATCTATAATAATCTATAGATAATCTATAGATAATCTATGATAATCTATGATAATCTATAATAATCTACAATAATCTATAATAATCTATAATAATCTATAATAATCGATAATAATATACAATAATCTACAATAATCTATAATAATCTATAATAATCTATAATAATATACAATAATCTACAATAATCTATAATAATCTATAATAATCTATAATAATCTATAATAATCTATAATAATATACAATAATCTACAATAATCTATAATGATCTATAATAATCTATAATAATCTATAATAATCTATAATAATCTATAATAATCTATAATAATCTATAATAATCTATAATAATCTATAATAATCTATAATAATCTATAATAATCTATAATAATCTATAATAATCTATAATAATCTATAATAATCTATAATAATCTATAATAATCTATAATAATCTATAATAATCTATAATAATCTATAATAATCTATAATAATCTATAATAATCTATAGATAATGTGTAATTAGAATGAAGCCTATATGCATAATATATCATAAATAACGTATACGAAATATAATATGATTCTAATTCAGATATAATTATTTTATAGCATTTGTGTTAAAATCATCAATACAATGGATAAAATGTCGATTAAATATGCATGATCTATAAACAATTCTACAGGTAGACAATCAATGGGAACCCTTCATTGAGTCACTCAAAAGCATTTTATTCTATTAATCATAATATTTTGTATAATATATTATAATATAAATGAAATGGAATCAAAGGTAGTGTAATAAGTACCATTGAAATAAATACACCTGTATCAAATACAATAGAGATTAATATTAGATGGATCAGAATTTCAGCTGTTACCATTATCACAATATAGTGATGATCTAGCTTCATAAACATACTGTATTAGCATATGCACATATTCTACTTATATATAGATATTTCTAAATTTGTTTGATAAATATATTAACAATAAACAAAGATAAAATAAATAACAGTTCAAAAAAATATTTAATCAATAATTTTGAAATTGCTGCTAAATATTATTGTATTTGTACAAATAATTATTATTATTGTATACATTTTAAGTAATACATATTGAATACAAACAACATTTAAAAACTAAAATAGAATATTAATTATCCAGTTATCTTTAATACTATTTCATAAAATACTATAAATATCAAACTTAATAGAACCAAACAATATTTATCAAACTTATTAAATTTTCAAATCTCTATTAGATTGAAAAATATTTAATTGACTAAAAAAAATAAATAAAATATAATATATTGTATATTATAAAATATATACACCAGTATTATTTTCCTTTATAAATATAGACTTTTTTTTAGATAATACATTTAAAGAATCTTCAATATATATATAAAAAATAAAAATACAAGAACAATAAAATATTGTGTAACAAAAATTAATTAAAAAAAATATAGTACTACTATTATGTAACTAATCAAGAAAACTATGTTATTACATAATAAGTATTACATAATTATTGATAACTTTAATTTCAACTATTTTATTTAAGCTACTATAGATTTTATAAATTATTATTTAAATTGATGCAAAAAAAAATATAATAATGTTAAACTAAGACTAATTAAGAACATAATTAGTAATGCAAAAGTTAACACACATGACACTATAGTAAATATAAACTTTAAGAGATTCTTTGCAAATATTAAGGCGTTCAAAATAATATCTAGGTCTAAAGCATCAATTAACACAAATTTTACAAACACAGAGTTTAATTTTTCTGATATTATTATTGTAATTAAAGTTTTAAGGCAATAAATAAAGTATATCTATGATCTCGTAAAATCGCTAATCGAAATATTTAAGTCAAGGAGTAAAATTTGCAGCAATGAAATTTTAGTAGAAAGTATATTTCCTAAAAATCAATATATTAGAATAAGAAATTCTATATAATATAAATATTCTGTATATATATGATCACATGATCTAATTAGATATTATTATGAAAACTGTATAAACGGTGATCCTGCTCTAGCCTTTAAAAGTAGATTAATACTGATCCATGAACAGTATCAAACCATCACTATATGTACAAACAAATTGTAATCAATAAACAATAATAACCCTAGTTATACCATAGCAACAACCATAGCAACACAAATTACAAATAAATAACACTATATTATATGTATACATAACTTGTGGTATGTTTATCCATATTATATTCATATTAGACTACCATAAGAATTATTTTTGATTTCCTTTTATCCTGGTTTAACTTTCAGGAACACTGCAAATTGTGAAAAAAACTAAATTAGAGAAAATAATAATATATAATGATTCCATTCAATTTAAATGTGAAATCCTTATTACAAAATGAAATATAATATATATTTGATTCATTAATGTCTACTTTGATAAAGAGTAGAATAATTACTTATATAGCTAAATATAGCTATATAAGTAATCCGAATATACAAATGAAAAAAGTGTGATTTTTATAATATCTAAATTAAATTTAAAATTATAATATATAAAATATTATATAACTTTAAAAATGTTCTACTATATTAAAAATATTGTTTAAAATTACCCATAAACTATTTTAGTAAATAATTTGAGAAAATAATATTATGAAATATATACATACAATATTTATTATCGAATGTAATTTGCTGGGTTTTCTAGTACTTCCTGTAAATCAATTGATTATGAGTATAAAATTAATTGTGTATGTATTTCAAATTAGTAGTAATATGAATATAATGGTCATAAACTTAGACATATTTTCAATCATAAATTATATATTTTTACCTCTATTCTGAAAATTTGACAACATATATATTTGCAACTTATATTCTAAAAATAATATCATTTTAATAAAATATTTATGCAATGAATAATTTAATTTCAAAAGTAACGCAGTATTTGCTTTTTCTAAAAGCCATAGATGTTCATAACCTTATCTATATCAGACATAATGTAAAATATTGATGATGGAATTGGGTCGTCGGGGATTGCGTATTTAATATTTATAAATGTCAACTAATAAGTCGACATAAAACTACATACTGTGCGTACACAGTGCTGACACACTACAGGTCATAAGTATTATATACAATTTTATAAATAAGTATTTAATATTAACGTAAAACTAATCCATTACACTTTTCCAAAGGCGGTATATTTGAAAGTTTAAACGTATTAATAGTTTCACTTGGGGAGATCTGAAGAATTCTGAAGGGAAAGGAGTATTATTATATTCTAAAATTGTTGAATAAATTCACATCGATAGAGACGTTTTAGTTGAAATAAGATTTCAGATGATCTCCGTTTAGACTGTATCGATTAGGGGTGAATATAATAATTATAATATAATTAACGACTGCAGCAGAATACAAAAAGTTATTTTTATTCCGTAGTGTATCTATGATCACGGATATGGTACAAGGATGTACAATATATATTCTACACGATGAATGATAACAGTGTATGTACTAATCTATACAGCTCAATTTCCATATAGCTTACTGATGGCGTTACGGTTATAAATTCTTTCCCAACTAACTGCTTTTTCGACAGTTGCCCTGCCCTGGTGATGTAGTCAGTGTTCAGATAAACTATCGGCTATTTGAAATCCAGATCATGACCTACGTGTTTAGTATTAGCGTATAAAAGGTTTCTATTAGATTGCACTCAAAGAAATTATAAGTATTGGGGGGTTTATGGGTTAGACTTATTAGTAGTCTCGCTATAATTCGACGAATGCAGAGCATGGACATTGATACAAATCGTGTGATTACCAAAGTAATATTAGATCTAGTTTAAACAATTGTTATGAACGCGCACAACGTGTTATTTAGTTCAACGAAGCCACACATAACCACTCTTAGCAGGATCTATAGGAACAACTTACATACCGTACATAAAACAAGTATTAATTTTATTTAAAACTAACGGCATAATGACACATACCTTATATTAACAAGCATATTAACTTGGCATATATAATGTTTTACACATATAGAAGTATTAACTTATTTGTATCCTTATAGAATACACTATATAAGTCATATAATTAATTGTATACAATTATTTGTATTATCACATTCATTGATATATAAGTCTAAAATATATATATTGGAAAACAGTAAAATACTCTTAATAAATTCAGTTATTTAGTTGTTGGTCTAATAATATTTATTATTATATTGCAGTGATCTAAATAGTATAACATATATTTTAAATATACAATAATTGATTGATAAATTAATTTAATATTATATAAATAAAACATGTATATTATGTATGTATATTATATATGTATAATATTTGTATTCAAAGGTTTAACAGTATAATTACATACTAATAATTATTATTGATTGACTAATCAATTAAGGTATTTCCCAGAGATTATCTTCTTAGGTATTACTATGAAAATGAAAATATTACCAAAATTATAAATATAGAGTTTCAAATATATTCCACAATTGGATATTTAAAATAAATACACGGTAATAAGTAATTCTCTCATAAAATCAATCATAAAATGTATTTATATATCATATATATAAATATTTATTTTAAATTAGAATACAAAAATTATGGATATTTAAGATACATTTTTATGTGATTATTAAACATATAGACATTTAAATATAAATAATACTCAGGATAAACATTCGAGTAGTAATATTCACTTTTTGAGACAGTAAAAATACAAAAATAGAAGTATAGATTATAATATTACAATTTATTGAATACTTATTGTAATATATAAATGATATTTTATAATATAATTATATTATTATACTTTATAGATTTGTATACATATTTTCGATGTTATAAAAACAAATTATTGTAAATTTCAATATTAATTATGAAATCATATTTATAGCACATATATTTAACATACTTGTTTTACGTGAATATCATTAAATAAATTTTTTACTTTTGTTAGAACCAGCAATTATAATTTATTAAAAATGTTGTTATATAAATCTAATTATTGAATATATATATATAATATGCATTGCATATAAATATATTAATTTGAATAGAATATTCATAGAGTTATGGCGTATTATTTTATATTAATTTATTAATCATTTGTTTAATAGCAACATCTATAGATTTGTATTAGGAAATTATTTATGATATCTATTATGATTATTATTAACTGATATTGGTAGATAATATATATACTAAAGATAACACGTGTAATCCACCGGCCGGTATTCTATATCTTATGTATTATAGTATATCATACTACCTCGATAGTAGTAACAAGTAATCAGCAAGATAATATTTTTAAAAAGTATTAATAAATAAATAATATTGTATAATCTATAATCCCTATAATATATTTATATATTTCTCTAAACCTAACATATGGGTAATTTTAATTATTACCTATGATTATGCAATATCCCACATATAATATAATATATATATATACATATATACATATTTATATTGAGTTATTTATAATCAAAGTCTATGGGAATTAATTATAAAATATAACCATGACTATATATAGTTGATTATAATCATGGTTTCATATATTTTATCATAGAAGCAATATGAGGCATAGTTTATAATTTTCTATAGATTTAATATTTAATATTAATATTAAATAATCTATGCTTAGTTTTAATATTTGATATCTATTAATATAATATTTTGTAATATTATTGTTTCGTAGTAAACATTTTCATTGGCTATTAAATGAATTCAAATATTAAATAATTTGTTTTCCACCAAAGGATAATTTATGGATCACGAATGGATAACGTCCCGATGCAAATTAAGAATAGCTAGTAACAATTAAACATTACTGAATACAATTAATTGATTGAATGTTTGAATAGTGGATTGTAATGAGTCACTATA
Organism: Osedax frankpressi; assembly: GCA_964035775.1. Taxonomy (NCBI): domain Eukaryota; kingdom Metazoa; phylum Annelida; class Polychaeta; order Sabellida; family Siboglinidae; genus Osedax; species Osedax frankpressi. Next base: position 21,783,697 of record OZ038313.1, read on the forward strand.
TACATGAAAACTATTAATATATATTTTGTATTTAGAGCGACCCGATCGCATATCCTACTATAGATCATATGATACCAAACACTTCTTTAATAAATAGCTTTAAGGTGGTTATCGAAGGGGACTGTACTTTATGTATATTCAAACTTATCATAAACTATAAGTAATTCTAGAATCGCAAGGGATATAGAATTCACTGTAGAAGATATAGAAGATATAGAAGATATAGAAGATATAGAATTCACTGTAGGAATTAGAGGATGGTTATTTTAAGATTAATAGTGTTGCAATAAGTACCTTACATAGAAATAATAATATACATTGATGCAATATAAATTATACATAAGCTTGTTCTATGGAAAAGGAATTATGTATCGTTAAATTAAAACATGGTAAAATGATTTGACAAAAAAGATGGCTCACCATCATCTACAAATCTATCTGATGCTATTTCTATTAGGAGAAAACACCTCTTCTCAATAAATTTCTTCATTTCTCTGTATGAACATATTGGTTAACTCGACAGCCCACTAGAATTCTACTCTCCTGCCCCCATTTAACTCTCAATGGAACTCCTCTCTCCTGCCCCCTTTAACACCCACTCTAACCCCTACTCTCCTACCCCCTTTAACTTTCAATGGAACTTCCTCTCTCCTGCCCCCTTTAACAACTACTCTAACTCCCCTCTCCCCCCTTTAACTCTAAATGGAACTTCCCCTCTCCTGCCCCCTATAACTCCCACTCTAACTCCTACTTAAATACCCCATTTAACACCCACTATAATTCCCCTCTCCTGCCCCCTATAACTCCCACTCTAACTCCTACTTAACTACCCCATTTAACACCCACTATAATTCCCCTCTCCTGCCCCCTATAACTCCTACTCGAACTCCTACTTAACTACCCCATTTAACACCCACTATAATTCCCCTCTCCTGCCCCCTTTAACTCCCACTCGAACTCCTACTTAAATGTCCCCTTTACTACTCTTACTAACTCTCGCTCTAACTTCCCTCCTCCTGCCCCCTATAACTCCCACTCAAACTCCTACTTTACTACCCCATTTAACACCCACTATAATTCCCCTCTCCTGCCCCCTTTAATTCCCACTCGAACTCCTACTTAAATGTCCCCTTTACTACTCTTTCTAACTCTCGCTCTAACTTCCCTTCTCCTGCCCCCTATAACTCCCACTCAAACTCCTACTTTACTACCCCATTTAACACCCACTATAATTCCCCTCTCCTGCCCCCTTTAACTCCCACTCGAACTCCTACTTAAATGTCCCCTTTACTACTCTTTCTAACTCTCGCTCTAACTTCCCTTCTCCTGCCCCCTATAACTCCCACTCTAACTCCTACTTAACTACCCCATTTAACACCCACTATAATTCCCCTCTCCTGCCCTCTTTAACACCCACTCTAACCCCTACTCTCCTACCCCCCTTAACTTTCAATGGAACTTCCTCTCTCCTGCCCCCTTTAACAACTACTCTAACTCCCCTCTCCCCCCTTTAACTCTAAATGGAAATTCCCCTCTCCTGCCCCCTATAACTCCCACTTTAACTTCTAATCAACTGCCCCATTTAACACCCACTATAATTCCCCTCTCCTACCCCCTTTAACTCCCACTCTAACTCCTACTTAACTGCCCCATTTAACACCCATTATAATTCCCCTCTCCTGCCCCCTATAACTCCCACTCTAACTCCTACTTAACTACCCCATTTACACCCACTATAATGCCCCTCTCCTGCCCCCTTAAACTCCTACTCAACTGCCCTTTGCAATGCAAGAGTGGAAGTTAGAAAGAGCAATGCAAGCCTTGCATTGCTCTTTCTAACTTCCACTCTAACTCCCCCACTCCCCCACTCCTCGCAACGTCCCGTTAATCGGCTGCAATCGAGTCCACCTCTACCTTTATCATCCGCTCGAATGCTAAACTTTCGTATTATTTTCACATGCGAAACTTGCAGACGTCAAATTAGATGTGCAGCAAAATGCCGACGAGCCGGTGAGGAGATCTTTAAGAATCAGGAACCCTGTGAATAGTTAGTTGACGTCTGTTACCTCCGGTCTTTGCATATAGCTTACAGTTAATATAAACTTTCTGGACATCTATCTCGTTACCATTAACGATGGTTATTACGGTGTTAATTACCCTGGTTAGTAATTGAAACACCAAATCGTTTAAACATGATTTAAACTGTTTATTATTAACTATTTATTAGACATGAACTTATTTCATTTAATTTTATATTACAATAGTAATTATATTTTTCACATTCTGTGTAGTTATATATATCTATAGTTATATATAGTATTTCATTCACCTCTATAACTATGTTATAATTTGAATTAAACTGAGTCTATACAATTATCAACACATTTATTAGATATCTTATAATCTAGGTCAACATATTATAGTTTTGTTCTCGGAAGTAAACACTGCGAGTAATTTCATTTTTTTCATTGCATAATAAATTTATTATTAATATTATTGTTACCAGATAATTGGATTATCATATCAAAATTATTTATCACTGTGTTTACTATGCAATATGTCACATCACGTCGATATTATTATATATAAACATAAACATGAATATCGCTTGGAATTCATTGAAATTATTAGCATAAATATTTAATAAATAACCTCATTTACTACAGAATTTACGCAAGTTTTTAAAAGTGTCAAGTCTAAAGCTATATCAAAATCCACTAAGAGCAGCCTATCTAAGAAGCAGACAATAGAAGATAAAAAGATTTCCAAGTGCAAGATTAAACTCATAGAGAGTATTATTTCTGAAAATCAATGTAAAAAAATCAATGATAAATCTAGGATCCATTCATTGCAAAACGAAGACACACATCTCAAAAAACTTATTACCGCTAAGAGCAACCTATCTAAGAAACTGACAATAAAAGATAAAAAGATTTCCTTGTGCAAGATTAAACTCGTAGATAGTATTATTTCTGAAAATCAATGTAAAAAAATCAATGATAAATCTAGGATCCATTCATTGCAAAACGAAAACAGAAATGTAAATCTCGAACAACTTATTACCATTAAAGAACCTCAAAATAAAGAAATCAAATCTGTAAGGTTGGATGCAAGTAATTCACTTGCGCAAGACAAAATCGATAATGATATATTTATTGAGTGTGTTTTGAAAGAGAACTTCCAACTTTCCAAAGTGAAGAATAAGAGAAGAAAACGTCTTTCGTTGATTCCAATGTATAGCGGAGGGGATCCCAATTCAAACTCAAATAATCTGCCCCCACCGAGTCCCGTAACTTTTAAGTATCCACCCACGCGATCCTACTCCACCATCTATGAAAGCGACGAGGGCGAACACAATGAACGCGACCTCGCACCAAAGGTGAGGACTATTCAAAACTTTGGAAACTTGGATAATTTCGACTCCGGGCCGAAGTTAGTCATTGAAATATTCTCTAGTTCAATTTCTTTAATTTACACACAATCATAATATATTTAATTTCAGGATCGTGTCCAGGAAAATGATGAGCCAGAAAGCGAAATTAAAATTTGTCAACAGAAGACTTAAGATCTCAAGAAGAAAACATAAACAACAGAATGCTAAACTAAAGAAACTATTAAAAAAAAACTTGTAAATATTATCGATGTTCAGTAATAGTAATAAATAAAAATTGTAAGAATTAATCTTTTGGCATTCTTTTTATTAAACATTTTCAAAGCTTAATCTTCTTAATCTGAGATCAACTTTGTTTGAAAATAATGAAAATGAACGAGTGTGAAATCGGTGTTTACAATCAGTTTTCTAGAATTTACCATCAATAATCTTCTTTTCCGCTCGGAGTATAAAAACTCTAGTTCCAGATCCAGCAGCGACTTTTGGTCTACCTGCAGAGAGTTCAAAGTTCAGACATGGTTGTATATTAGTTAGTAGACTTTTATATTAGTTTTGAGCATTCAGTAAATTTTGTAATCTAAATAATGAAATAAGAATTTCAAAACTCTGCAATAATTTAAATAAATTGCTTTCTTCTTCCTGTTTTAGCTTTTTTAGTAATAAATAATGCTCTATTCTATAAAATTATTAGTTTTGTTATAAATATAAATTAACAGAAATAATCAAAATACAGTATTCATATTTTGACTTTAGTAATTGTCTAAGATGGTAACCTGGAGCTCTGTCGTTATCCAAACAATAAATTGCATAATGTAAATCGTAAATTTGTCCGATTGTCTGTTAGATTTGCAAATATTAATAAATCTCGCAAATAATTCAAAATCAAAATTAATGGTGATTCGAAACATATTTCTAAGCTAACGTTCAATGAACCGCGGTCAAGTATTCTACAAAGATTATAGTCACTACCACCGCAAAGAATGGCGTCCCTTCCTAGCCACTGACAACAATACATCTGCAATTAAGTTTTCGTTGCCAATTTGATAGTTTTGAAGAACATTTTTCGAATGGCAAGTTGTAATTAATTTTAGTAAGAAAAAGATAACTTACATTTTCTAATGGTACATGAAATAATGATTATGATAATAATATATAATGATATATAATATTAATCTCTACTTATCTACACCATTATATAATAGTCAAGTTTCATCTTCTCATTTATACTACTCTACTCCATCATTCTCTATTTCTTAATATTGTACTTAGTATTGAACCCACCGACTCCTCAATAACTAGAACTTAATAACCCTCAATAACTCAATAACTCAATAACCTCTCCGCTACTTCCTATTACTCCCCACTATCCCTACCCGCACCACTAATCCATATTACCCACCACTATCCATAACCTCACCACTACTCCCTATTGGCTACAACTACCCATAACCTCACCATTACTTCCTATTACCCCCCCACTACCCCAACTCGTACCACTACTCCATATTACCCCCACTACCCCTACATATACCAACACCACTACTCCCTATTACCCCCCACTACCCCTACCCATACCAGTACCACTACTCCCTATTGCCCCCCATTACAAGCACCACTACTCTCTATTACCCCCCACTACCCATACCAGCACCACTACTCTCTATTACCCTCACTAACCATACCAGCACCACTACTCCCTATTACCCCCACTACCCATACCAGCACCACTACTCCCTATTACCCCCACTACCCATACCAGCACCACTACTCCCTATTACCCCCACTACTAACACCACTACTCCCTATTACCCCCACTACCAGCACCACTACTCCCTATTACCCCCACTACTAACACCACTACTCCCTATTACCCTCACTACTCCCTATTACCCCCCACTACTAGCTCCACTACTCCCTATTGCCCCCCCCACTACCACTACCAGCACAACTACTCCCTATTACCCCCCACTACTAACACCACTACTCCCTGTTACCCCCACTACCAGCACCACTACTCCCTATTACCCTCACTACTCCCTATTACCCCCACTACTCCCTATTACCCCCACTACCAGCACCACTACTCCCTATTACCCCCACTACCAGCATCACTACCCCCCCCCCCCCCATTACTAACCTGTGACTTGTGTACATGATCTGGTGGTACGTCTTTGATCTTATCCCCGCTGCCGTAATCCCAAATCTGCAGGACATTGTCTTTACGCCAGGAAGCGGTCAAGATGTGGCTATGTTGGTAGTCTATGTCGATACCATCGCCGCAGATATGGGGTCCGTAGATGTGCCTGGGAAGGGAAGTGTAGGGTGGGGCCGTTAGGGTGTTAGTGTACGGTGAATATATTACTTAATAAACGGTGAGTGGGGCTATTAGGGCTATAGGGCAACATTAAAGCCTTCGTTAAGCATTTCATATATGCTAATAATTTGCATATATATTTTGGTTCAATCTCTTTTACATTACGATTTCTGCCAATATTGACCTCGCAACGTTAACTTTCCACTTTCGCAACGTAACTCAGGAAGCTGATACTTGAACTCGTCTAACCTCGCGGCTCTATTCTGTCTGACATCCCAGAACTGAACTGTATCGTCCCATCCTCCGCTGACGAATACATTGTTATCGGTGGGGTGGCTACAAATAGAAAATACCCTCGACTTGTGTCCATCCATTACGTCAAGTTTATCACTATAAAAGGTCAGAATGATATTAACGCTACTGATTTTAGTCGAGCATTACATTTATTATGATTAAGATATATCCTAATGTATATATATATATATTTTTATAAAAATATATGTTGCAAAGCAAATTCGTATTAATACATTTTAAATTGCATTTATTGTAATGCAATATAATAATACTGCGATTTAGAATTTACATTGATACATCAATGATGTTTATATTCTTGTTGGTTCTTATAATAGCTAATCCTATAAAGGAAATGTTTACCGCGAATTAGTCAGTTTCAGGCAGAATTGGGTTAATATCATTATTAATATTATTATTGTATACAATTATAATTTTGATATTATTTTTAATAATTATTTTATTGTAATAGGTCATCATGAGTAAATTAAAAAATACAAAAATACGACTTTCTTAAATATATATATATTTATATAATAATACGATATAAAGTATTATATTGTACATCTTATCTCATTATATCTTATATCATATTTCTCATATCTACAAACCTATTACACTATTTAGGTGACTAATATAATATACAATATAACAGGCCACCCTACACTGTAGGGACTACATACTGTTGAACCAATGCTTGTGACCTATAACCCCTGGCGCATAACTCCGCCGCTAACCCCACCGCAACCCCGTCATTAAATCCTAATCTCCATCCTACAACTAACCCGCTAACGAAAGTCTTTAAGAACTGTAGATTGGTCGAATCGTACATGTTTATTGCGGAAGTGCTACCTCCTGTAAACAACATCGTGCCGTCGCTAGAGTAATCGAGGGCGAGCACCTGGCGGCCGTCGTTTACAGAGTGCACGACCTTCAAGGACGAGTAGTGCCAAAGATGCACATTGCCCGCGGCGTCTGACGTTTAGGGTGTTTAGGGTCGGTGTGGTGAGTCAGGACGGAGTGGTGGGGTGGATTAGGAGTTGGGGATAGGGTGGAGTTGGGGATAGGGTGGAGTTGGGGATAGGGTGGAGTTGGGGATAGGGTGGAGTTGGGGATAGGGTGGAGTTGGGGATAGGGTGGAGTTGGGGATAGGGTGGAGTTGGGGATAGGGTGGAGTTGGGGATAGGGTGGAGTTGGGGATAGGGTGGAGTTGGTGATAGGGTGGAGTTGGGGATTGGGTGGAGTTGGGGATAGGGTGGAGTTGGGGATAGGGTGGAGTTGGGGATAGGGTGGAGTTGGGGATAGGGTGGAGTTGGGGATAGGGTGGAGTTGGGGATAGGGTGGAGTTGGGGATAGGGTGGAGTTGGTGATAGGGTGGAGTTGGGGATAGGGATGGCGGACGACCTAACACCGTAGCATTTGGTATGATACGGTAGTGATTATTTGCTATGGGATGAAGTGGAAATAGGTGTTTGAGGTTTGGTGATGCAGAGTAGAGTGAAGATTCGGAATAGGGCAGTTCAAGTGAGATATTAAGGTAAACTCACATATAATAATGTAGGTTGACATGGAAACGTATAGTTGAACGTAGAGTTCTCTTATATTCGCAATAAAATAGATTATTTCTGCACTATCTAAACAACAACCATGAGAGTTAAATTTACAATGTTTACTAATACACCAAACTCCAACTAACATCCAACCGCAAGTAATTTCTTATTGCTATCGGGGAAGCGAAGGGCAGTCACAGGCGATCGACTATTGGACAGGGCCAACGTCTGAAATTGCTGAAAATTGCTGCATTTGTGGATCTAGTCGTGTGGGAGGTGGAAGATGGCAATCTGTAGTAAGAATCTCTATGGAATTCGGCACCAATTTCACAGCGTATCAATAAATTAGAATATTGTTTTGAATAAGAAATTGCTAATTTTGTTAATTTAAATTAAAAATAAAATATTAACAAAATATTATTTTGATTTACAATTTCGATATTGATTAAAAAAATGATCTCGATTTATAATTATTATTATTTATTGATTATATATTTATTGATTATATATATATTGATTATATATAGGTATAATGATCGGTATATAATAATTGGGAAAATGAATTAAATCAATTTAATTCCGACTCATACCTAATTACACTACAATACTTATAGAATATGATTAATGTGTATAAATTATAAACCAAGGATAATTACACTCAATAAATCAATATATAGATTATCGTAATATTGGCTGCAAATTTATAAAAACTATTTTCATATTGTCCCATAACCAATTTATTGTTATGCTATTCATATGTAAATTGGCAATACACTGATTCATCAAATACCAACACAATGGTTCATAGTTCAACTTATTAATAATATAGTGTGAGACTCCGAGCTAGGAGTAGTAGGAAACCGATATCTATACCAACATTACATCCAGGTAATCATGTTAGTAAAGTGTTAATCATGAAAGGTGACCGATTGCGTTGTTGATTCGCTGGGTATTTATGTAGCGGCCAATTAGCAGACCATATTAATTTGTAACGATTGTTATTCGATACATTGATTTTCAGCGACAGTGATAGAAAGTAAAGTTCATATAGGGAGGTAAGAATTATGCTAGTAGTTATATTATCAATAACAAACCATTGGAATCCTGTTTTTGGATATTACATATATTTTAACATAAAAATTAGTATTATTATATCTTCATAATTGTATTTTCAAATTTTGAATACATAAAATTATTTATTCAAAATAATACAATATAATTATTATTAATAATAATACAATTGTTTATTTCAATATAAAAGTATGAATATTTTTGTAAAATAAAAACTGATATTTTATTATGGGTTATGAAAATAAAAAATAACGAGAATCATATTATAGACTAGTTTTTCGAGAATACTAAAAATTTGTATTGTTGTAATTCACTAGTTCACACAATTAAACAAATTCTAGAACAATGATTCACAATAATGTTCAAAAAAATTATAAATTTATAATATATATTAATATTATAATATTGAATGACTTAATTTATATTATCTAAAGTATATATAATGAATATACCTACCATTATAATTTTATGAGGGTAATTTAATTCTAGATTTATTAATTTTTAACATAAAGTGGTTTAGGATAATTTATTAAATCCCAAAAAAAGAGTATCCCAAAAATCCCAAAATTAATAATCATAGAATCATGAATTACATTACATAGCACATACATTATACTATCATTTAATAATATACATGTGTATTAATATCACAAAATTATACTTAAAATAATATATACTTTAACAATCAATATTATAATTTGATTAACTAGATAAGTAAATAGAAAATGAATTGCTTTGTAGTAATGTCAATGGTATAATCACTATTGTAAATACAAGCTAATTATTTACAGTTCCATTTGAAATAGAAATACAGAATTGTTATACTATATGCTTATAGTATATAAGTATAGTATAGTATTATAATATAGTATAATATAGTATTATATATAGTATAGTATTATAAATACTAAATAATATTTATTTTAATATTTGTGAATTTTAATTATTTAAATTTTATTTTAATTATTTCTAAATTAACTCAAATCAAACAAAATCAAAACATGTATCAGCACATATATTGATTATATAACAATTGCATTTGTGCTTAAGCTTAATCTTTTAATCATTCTACATTTGCTTTGATAATTAAACAAACACCTTTATATTCATGTCATTAAATCATATATATGATTTAATTATATTATTTGATATATATATATATATATATATATGCATAGTATATAGAAATTGTTCAAGTTTATATTTATTAAATATGTTAATAAAAAGGCCCATCTATATTAGAACATTTTTTTATAACTATATTATTAATTTGATTTTTTCAAACTAAATCTAAATAAATATATATATATATATTATAATTTGAATATATTAAATTAGGATCATTTGTCATTACTATTTATATAGATCTAACTTTTACTTGACCGTCACTCAATCCACATGCAAGTACTCTTCCGTCACTACTGTACCTTACGCATAAGACATCTTTACCACATTCTCTATGAGTAATATACATTAATATAATATTTATATATTTACTGAATTTTAGATGATATATCATTACATATAGAGTTTATATAGATAATATTATTATATATTAGGTTTGATAAATATATAGAAAATTTTTAAAAGGTAAAATTAATAATAAAATAAAACAAAGTGAATGAATTATCATAGTAATTAAAATTATATGTTATACATTTTCCGAGATGGATCATAATTAATAAAAATTATACATATATCAGGATTATTCTCTTGAATATTAATAACAATTCATATTTAATAAAAATATTAACATGATATCTAGAATCTTTAGTTGGCCGTCAACTGTATCACGGATTTCGCTCTGAAAGTCTAAGTTTCTACTGCCGGCGCTAGGTCTGTGAGAAGTTTGCGTGTTCGCTTTAAGTAACGTTCGTGAAGCCGAGTCGTCACTTGGCTTCAATAAAATATTCGAAGTGTTACGGTTAGTTACATTCTTAGTGATGATTATGTTCTTGTGATCGACTACGTCTATTTCGGAATCCTTTTTATTTGAACGAGCGCTACTCGTCCTATAAATCCGGTTTTCCGACATTATAAGAATTGGAATGGTAAAGAGTAATAACTTCCTTTTGGTCAAACCATAACTATACAAATAAATAAAATTTTATATCCAGGTTATTTAATTCAATAACAAATAAAGTTATGAAATAATTAAATAATTTCGAATAATTAAAAATTGTAAATATTTTAACGTTATATATATTTTCAAAATATATGTAAATATAATGAAGATATATATTATAAATATAATTATGTGATGATATTTGTAGGATAAGTTTTTAATGCCGTAAAATTAATAATTTCCTCCTAAATTTAGTATATTGTATTTTGTAAATAATGACTAAATTCAAAATTTGTTCAAACTTGGTTTCCAATGTAAACCTGATATTATTATTTTAACTGTAGGTGGCGAAATAAGAAATAATTTTAAATTTTATTATTGATATCCTAATTATTAATTTAATTTCACTACCGAATTCCATGATTAATATATATTTAATATAATGACTGAGTTATTTCACTTAAAGTTTGAAATTTCATCATCTGGCAATGATTTGGATATGGACTGCGATGGAAATACATCGGAATTTAATAAAAAAATTGGTAATAAATTATTAATATCTTCTAATAATTATATCATTTTACGTTGTATCATTTATAGTGTATTATTATTATAAATAATTGAATTATATTATAAGAGTATTTATTAGAAAGGTGAAGATTATATTTTATCATGATATAAATGAATTATGTTATTTGTTGTGAAGATCAAACATCAAACCAATGTTTTTCTGAATTATATTCTATATCATTATAACATAGTTTAAATATCGTTAGAATTCGTGTAAGCTATAATACAGAGTTTTTTAAAAATAAATTGTAATACCAATACTAATAAAAGTTAAATAAATACTATTTTTCTCCATATTTCATTAAAAAATAAATAGTTGAATTGAATAAATGAATACAGGTAACAATGTGTATAAATAAACTAAACTAAGTCACAAAATATATTTAATATTTCTCTAATATCTGGAGATATTATATAAATAATATGGTAAAATTACATCCAATCTATGGAACATTGTAATATATTTATGTCATCTTTAGTTATTATTAAACAATTTTTCCTGTTTTAATAAACCAGAGTATTGCAGTTACAATATAGATTACCCTCATGAGATATGCTATAATTTCTTTTGCGTTTAGATGGTTATCGAGGTATATTTAATATACTCATTTGATCAATGATACGATTCTTTCAGTTAAAGACAGTAAATGCATTTTAAATTTATTTTAACATTACAATTGTATATGACATATATATTATATATGAAATAATGATGTTTATACATCATTATGCGAATGGCGTATTTATATTATATGTCATAATATAAGTCTTTACTTTGGTCATATATGATATATGTATTAAATATATATATTAAATGTATTAATAATATAATTACCCTGTCACTGTAAAAATATCATAAATATAACTTATCAAGGTAATATACAAAAGTTCATAGCGATTAATTAGATAATTATTTATAATATTCTTTAGATTGTCTTTGTATAACTCTTGAAAAATTTCAATATCGTATTTATGGAATTCTGAAATAAACTTACATAAATTTATATATATGAATGAAATTACATTATAGTAAAATTTCTAGATTATTTAGAATAGGAGAATCCTTTATATCACTATCTTTATAGCCATTTATGAATGAATAATATCATATCTTAATATTCATTATATAAGTCATATTTTAGATAATGTAATTTTTAGATTAATTATTAGTATTTCTGTGTTATTACAAAATTATAACATTATTTAAAATATTTTGAATTATATTATATATATAAATCAATACAATTTTTGTTTAAACAAAAAAAAAACATGATTATTATATTAAATATATACATTTTTATTAAGATATCAATATGTTTATTTTATATTTTAGTTATTAAGAAAATCAACTAAAACAATAACTTCAGAATTAATATTGAAATTTTTTAATATATATTTTTAAAACCCATATTTTAAAAATAATTAAATATTTTTAATTAATAAATAGAATACAAATTAATGTTAATATTATATTAAATTTGAATATTTAGAATATATACTCTAGATATTTATCATATTATTATTTTTCATATATTAATTGATATTGAAATATCATAGAAAATGAATGCTTATTAGATGAAGATAATCTAACAAAGGATGAGAATAAAGAAGATGACCAGCAGATTAATCTGGGACAAAGAAAGCACAAACAAATTAATATTGAATGCTTTACAAATTATCGTTAGTTTAAATATTTCGAGAATATGTCAAATTAAAATATTAAGATTTCACAGACTCATTTACTTCAGAATTTGTTAAATACGCAATACAATTTTATTTTGCTGCAATCGTCTCATTTTCAATGTATTAACATAATATTGTATTTATATTATATACAAATTATTTTGTCAATATTTATATTTTCCCAAATTTTTTTTATTCATTAATCAACAATATTATCAGATTATCCAATATATAAAATTTGTTAACGTTAAAATTAGAATTTGGTAAATTGCATTTATAAAATAATCTTTTATACATAAATTGATACTAGTTATTTATCTTACTTTGTATATGAATTATGGGTTATAATGTATATATGGATAATTAGTATAATGTATTGTAAATTTTTATATTGAATTGATTTGGTATATAAAATTGTTCAGAACAGTTTTATTTATTTTCATATTTATTTTTAAAATAAAGTTTAAATAACATCTAAAACATTAATTACCTTTTAATACAAAGAATATAGACATTAATATTGGATATATATATTAAATACAATTTATTGGCATTTAAAATATTTACTATAGCAAGGACTTATTATATATATAATTTGTTTTACTTATAAAATAATTGATTAATATAATCATTGATTTTCTTAAACTTTCTGTAAAGATGATAAGGACAAACTGCGTTCAATGTTGGACTGGCGGTACGAGGGCGAAGAAGATGAGGAAGATAGTGGGAAGGGATCGGCGAAACACGATGAAAAATCTTACATGTCTGATGGTGGCGGAGAGGAAAAACTTCAGTCTCGTCGATGTAAAGTTACGTAATCATTAGATATCTAAATTTAGAATTTTGAAAAAAATATAGTTAAAATAATATTATACTTAAATTAAATAAATATGATATTTGTATAGTTTTTTATTATTTCTCTAATTTTAAAAAATATATTTCAAAATTTCATGTTGTCTTTCTATTTTCTTTTCTATTTTCCTTTGTAGTTTCTTTCGTTGTATACATATTCTAATTTTTATATATTAATCTCCAATTTAGCGACGATATATATACATCATAATAATTCTGAAATATGTATCAACGATATTAATTAAATAATAAATGTGTTTAACCAGGTAATTTTTAAATTATCATTTTATTATTTTTCGATGATAATTAATATTTTCCTTAGAAGCGGCTGAGTAAATCAGTTTGTGAAGATAACAGGAGCAAAAGTTATCAAAATATAATCTCTGGCATTAGAAGGTTCATTAGTTCAAGAGTTCATTAGTTCAAGAATTCATTAGTTCAAGAGTTCATTAGTTCAAGAGTTCATTAGTTCAAGAGTTCATTAGTTCAAGAGTTCATTAGTTCAAGAGTTCATTAGTTCAAGAGTTCATTTATACAGAATCAATTTAATTATTCATATTTATATATTTATTGTTTGGTATGTTATACTTTTATTTAAAAAATTTAATTTATTAATTATTTATTTATCTTATATTAAAACATTAATTATAATCAAATAGAACTCTAAAGACATTAATCCTTAAGATATATCTTTAGACCAAGTGCTAACAACCATCAATCTCTGAATTTTTTCTCCGGTAATCCTTTAGTTCAGACCACTCATGGAATCATACATCTTTACAAACAGAGGTTTCATTTATGTTCAATTTTCTGTATTGTTTAATTTCAAGTATCATAGTTATCCACAATAGATGATTTTATAATTTAAATTAAATTTTAATCCCTAGTATATTTGTTTAAAATTGTTGAATTAAACAGGTAGATTTAAAAATATCTTTTATACGGTATTTACTGTAATTTATAATATACTCAATATTTACAGAAATAATTGATTATATTTTTAATATTTTCAATAAAGTTAATAATAATTATTTACTCGATATGATTACCATTAAGTCTTTATTATATATTAAATATTACAAATGTCTTTTGGTGTATTTCTTATTAAAAGAAACCATTGCACATATATTGTTACAAATTATAGATAATAAGTTTTATACGCAATTTATTTTCTTTTATTTCTTTATAATTTATAATTTTTAGAGAATAGATTTTATTAGAATATGAATTTTTTAATGTGCTTTTTATTAACGTCCCTCGATGCAATAAATTCAATTAATTTATATGTTGCTATTTCATCGCTTCCTATCCAAACACTTAAAGCTTTAAGCTTTAAAACAATAGTTGAATAGAATGATTTGGAATCAACAATAAGTCAAGTTGCC
Source organism: Osedax frankpressi (assembly GCA_964035775.1). NCBI lineage: Eukaryota > Metazoa > Annelida > Polychaeta > Sabellida > Siboglinidae > Osedax > Osedax frankpressi. Next base: position 21,798,869 of record OZ038313.1, read on the forward strand.
ATCATGTAAATGCGAATTCTCTTTGGGTGGCAAGCAAAATTTCAATAAACTTCAATTTTGTTTAATTGTAAAATCGCTAATTTGCGCTGATCCTGCGTTCCGTAGTCAAACTGAACCGGATTCAAATAATACCAGCGAAATGATTTGTATTCTGGCTATTCCCGCCAAGATAAACACCTCCGATCTCATGCAGTTTATTGCCTCCGTTGAGTTAGTACTCACCATTCGAGTTATGTCAGTACTATTATGGTGGTACCGACTGTATTCGTTGTAATCTGGTACTCGAGTACATACTTATATATAACTATTATTTTGTTCTAATGTAATAAATATAATATTTATATATGAAATTATTATGAAAAAATTCAATTTGCTAAAAAATATTGTTATGTATATTATTTAGTTATTAATATATATAATGGAATATCTATTAATATTATAATAATAGATATTATTAATAAGTTGTAATAACTAATTTACAAAACAAGTTTTCTAATTTAATCATTATTTATTTATTTTAATACCATATTTCAGATCTTGGATACAACATTTGAAAATTATTAGAGATGATATTCCAAATCAATATATGGCTCTCATCAAATTTAGATCACAGGTTTACTAATTGATATATAAGTAATAATAGTTATAATTAGACCAGCGAAGTAATATATCTCTACTGACTTATATCAAATGGGCATTTTTAATGTTTGAATAATATTTATAATTACTGTAATTTTGAAATATTAAATACTGTAATCTGAAATATTATCATTCAATCTTAATTAAAGACATCAGCTACAAATAAATCCACCATATAAAGAATAATGTTTTTTAAAAACCTCTAATGTAGTAATATATTATTATGAATGCAATAATAAGACAACAAATTTGTATTCTTTGTTGGTCACATTCATAGGACAAAGTTCAACACTATTAATCAGATTTAAAAATGATATAATGGCAATTTAAAATTTATTTTTATAAACTTCACTTATTATTACTTTTATCTATACATAATAAACAATCTTAAAAAACGTTGTAATATATTGAAGAAAAATTTAAGAAAAATGATAAAATCGACCTCAAAGTTTTTTATAAACATTATTCAATATATTTCAATTGTAGTTGATTTTTTAAAGTTTAAAATGAAATAATGAGTAAATATAATTAAATAGTTTATTATATTAACCAGATACAATGTAATAATGTTTAAGAAATGTGATAATATTGATAATACAATGAAAACAAATAATTGATAATCGTAACCTATGATATTGTAGTTCTAGATAAAAACGAAAGTTCATTCTTTAATTTTAAATATAACAGATTGAATTTGACAAATGACTATTGCTATTATTTAAAAGTATTTGACATATTTTTATAATGGAGAAATGTGATAAATTTCTTGAGATTGATAAATAATAACTTAAACAAATCATTATTTTATATTACATCCCCTTAGAATTGTTCTTTTAATCAAACTGATGAAATCTGAAATATTATTTAATTTGTTGTCAAAAAAAGCTAAATTATTAATAACTTACATGTAAGTATTATTTGAAATATTATTTGTATGTTTACAAATAATATTTCAAATAATATTGAACTTTAAACATAATCCTAATAACTCCTATTTCTTCAGTACTATGCAAAGGAGTTCTTCAATATGTATGAACACCTGCCTTTTAACTCTTTTGAACCAGAAATATGCCAGTGTGTATTTGTGTCTAGTGTTCAGATTACAAAGGAACAACAGGTTATATCTCTCCCTCTGCCTCTACCTCTGCCTCTGCCATCGCCTCCCCCTCTCCCGTCCCATTCCCATTCTCTCACACTCTCCCTCCCCTCCCCTCCCCCGTCCCATTCCCATTCTCTCACACTCTCACTTTCTCTCACACTCTCACTTTCTCTCTCTCTATTGCATTTACTAATATAATAGGGAGGCAGCCTTCAAGTACCTGGTCTCACAGAATTGCCAATTTGTCCCGTGTGTCTTGAGAAATTGGTTAGTGATTACATATGTACAGTGTACAGTGTACAATGTACAGTGTACAATGTACAGTGTACAATGTACAGTGTACAATGTACAGTGTACAATGTACAGTGTACAATGTACAGTGTACAATGTACAGTGTACAATGTACAGTGTACAATGTACAGTGTACAATGTACAGTGTACAATGTACAGTGTACAATGTACAGTGTACAATGTACAGTGTACAATGTACAGTGTACAATGTACAGTGTACAATGTACAGTGTACAATGTACAGTGTACAATGTACAGTGTACAATGTACAGTGTACAATGTACAGTGTACAATGTACAGTGTACAATGTACAGTGTACAATGTACAGTGTACAATGTACAGTGTACAATGTACAGTGTACAATGTACAGTGTACAATGTACAGTGTACAATGTACAGTGTACAATGTACTGTGTACAATGTACTGTGTACAATGTACTGTGTACAATGTACAATGTACAGTGTACAATGTACATTGTACAATGTACAGTGTACAGTGTACAATGTACAGTGTACAATGTACAGTGTACAATGTACAGTGTACAATGTACAGTGTCCTGGGATTCTGTTCGGACACACATATTTTTTAAATAAAGTAATAAGATCCTAATTTTAAAGGAATTTTATTTTTTTAATGGCTTATCAAGTGCTGACCGTTTGAAAATTTGAATTTGTTAAAAATATTTCGTAGCTTTTCTATAATGCTAGACGCATAGCGTCTGTTATTGTTTATATTTAAATTTAAAATTTTGAATTATATTTTTTATTTACTACAAATACCATGCCTATACACCCTAAGGGACGTAGAACTGAATATTTTACACCGCAGTCTATGTGTTTTAAGCATTTATCTACGTTTGTTGATGTTTATCGACATTTTGTATTCGTTTTTGTTGCTAATTATGCAATCGCAAAAAAAGAAACTTTTGATCGGCTGATAGAAATATGGAAACAATCTTCAATTCCAAAATATGCGGAGAATTCAGCATTAAAAAAAACTTACTCGTTATTTAGATGAAGTAATTTTATTAAGAAAATTCATAAACTCTTCAAAATACGAAGAATATTGTGAACAATATTTCGCTAAGAATGACAAATTATTTGATATTTGCTCATGTAAAGTGCAAAGGTCATTCTTGTACCTATCCACGGGAGAAGATAGTTCCTGTATCAGAAGTTTCATTCTTAAAGGACCAAATATCTACACGTTCAATGTGTATTCAAACCCAATATGCATTATGTCTCATTAATATAGACTTAATAAATGTTTATAATAATAAAAAGAATTTTAAATTGTTAAAATTATATATTTAAAAATAATGTTGCATTTTTTATAGACCATGTAAATTCTAATTTTTAATTATTTGTTTTAACTTTTCTAATATATTAAATATAATATAAGTATACGATAAAAAAAAATAAAATATATAAAAAAAATTTATAAAGTCGATATTTTTATATAAATTTCTAGTAAAAACTATTCAAAATTCATATATGTATTGAACATTAATAATAAATAATTATTAAATTATATTTAAAATATAGCAATTGATAAAAAATTATTAAAATGTTCTAGAATTGTCAGGAATTTCCTGAAAATTTATATATATTTCCTAGTAAATTTGTAAATTTGATTTTTAATTGCTATTTATTTTATAAATGTAATATCTAGAAGTGATTCAAATTTCATAAAATAATATTGACTATAAGTAGGTTAAAATGGATTTATATTACATTTTGAAATCTCTATGTTAATTTCCATATACGTCTTATGGTATATTTAAAATGACCTTCGCTAAATCAAGAATTGTCCAAATTAAAAAATAATTTAACACCATGTTTATAAAGGTATATATTTTATATATTTCATTTCCCAAATAAATTACGAAAAAAAAGTCCTATAAGATCACCATTGATGATTGTACATTGTACACTGTACAATGTACAATCAGTATGCCATACATATTATTCAATATATTCATGAAATGAAACTTCATATCCGTTCACCAAAGGACGAATCGGTCAGCGGAATATTAACTGTGTTATGCAATCATTCCTTCCATGGGTCCTGTCTTACTAAATGGGTTGATACAAGGTTTGAAGATTTTAGTGCAATCGAAGTTCTAGTAAAACTTATATTTTATGTATTACCAATACGAATTTAGATAAATAAAATATACGAATGAATATATATATATATATATATATATATATATATATATATATATATGAGTTATGGTCAATTTTTAAATAAACAACATTAGCTTTAGCTAACATGTGAGAAATAATAATAGTATTAATATTAATACCAGAAGTTATCGTAGGATTAGTAGAAGTAGTTGTATTTGGATTAATAGAAGTAGTAGTAGTACTAGTAGTAGTAATAGAAATAGTAGTGTTAGTAGTATTAGTTATAGTAGTAGTAGTAATCGTAGTTTTAGTTTTAGTAACAGTAGTAGTAGTAGTGGTTGTATTATAGGATTATAGTAGTAGTATTAGTGGTTGTTGTAGTGTAGTAATAGTAGTAGTAGTAGTAGTAGTAGTAGTAGTAGTAGTATGAGTAGTTACAGTAGTATGAGTAGTTACAGTAGTATGAGTAGTTACAGTAGTATGAGTAGTTACAGTAGTATGAGTAGTTACAGTAGTAAGAGTAGTTACAGTAGTATGAGTAGTTACAGTAGTATGAGTAGTTACAGTAGTATGAGTAGTTACAGTAGTATGAGTAGTTACAGTAGTATGAGTAGTTACAGTAGTATGAGTAGTTACAGTAGTAAGAGTAGTTACAGTAGTATGAGTAGTTACAGTAGTATGAGTAGTTACAGTAGTATGAGTAGTTACAGTAGTATGAGTAGTTACAGTAGTTACAGTAGTATGAGTAGTTACAGTAGTATGAGTAGTTACAGTAGACGTAGTTGTAATAGTAACAAGATTGTTGTAGCAAGATCAGTTGTAATAGGTGTTGCGATACAAATGAAATAGTGTTAATAATCGTTGTCGTAAGTTAGTATTTTATAATTAAAATTCATGTCCCGCAGCTGTCCGGTGTGTAGATATATCCAGGCACCCGTAGAAACTGTACAAAACACGTGTTCCACATGCTATGCGGCATCTGATGTTAGCTACACATATATATATATATCTAAAGAACAAAGGAAAACAATTGAAAACAATAATACATTGATAGAGTGAGATCTGTATAAACATTTGTATGGATTACTATTGGTTTGTTTTCTATTGTTTTTATAGAAACACTTAATACGTTTTTTATTTATTTTCAGAGCCTTTGGATTTGTTTAATTTGCGGAAATGTCGGTTGCGGCAGGTATTCTGAAGGATGTGCTTACAGGTCAGTTGTGAGGTGTTCGTGAAGATTATGCTTTCAACTTCTGATAGCGAATTCACTCCGTATTTATTTCAACTGCAACTCCGGTAGAACTGAAACTTTTCACCTAAAATACAATGAAGTTAATTTCGGTTATTTGTCAACCTGGCAACTTAAGGGGCTTTTTACAACTTTTTACAACTTTTTACAACTTTTTACAACTTTTTACGTGACGTAAAACGCGTTCACACAGAAAAGTCTAAAAAAGGTCTTCACTTTAATATTTAAATAAATACGCTAATATTTAAATTGTAAATACAATTTATAAAAAAACTATCAAATTAAGATTTACAATATAATGTATATTAGTTGTAGAAGGAAGAATGTATACCCTCTTACTTCTATTCCTTCCTAAAATGTCGGTTATTTTATTTTATGATAAGTAATAAATACAATAAAATAGGTATATTTCAACAATTTGATTGGCATGAGAAATGAATCTATCAATCAATAATAGGTCAGAGGTAAACTAGTAGCAGTGTTTACATAAGCTCTGTGTACATAAGCTTTCTTTATAAGCTCTGTATGAATGACCTTTTAACTTATCTGAAGTTTACTCTGAAGCATTTTATATTTTAATATTATAGTTTATTTTATTTTTAATATGGCTTATTTGATTGGTATTTTGTTCAAACTTTCCAAAGCAAAACCATGTATAAAGGATGTATATAACCCACGTATAAAGGATGTATATAACCCATGTATAAAGGATGTATATAACCCACGTATAAAGGATGTAAAACATGTATAAAGGATGTAAACCATGTATAAAGGATATTTGCCTGCTTTTTGGTAAATATTGTGATATCCATCTAAATTCTTTTGGCTTTAAATTACTTTAAATATCAGGTTTTAATTCAATATATTATACATTTTTTAATAATTATAATAATTGTTATTTATTAATTATAGTTTTTATAGTTGACATATAACAATATATTATTGTGAGAAGTAATAATAATAATATAATTATATTAATTTATTACAAATAATATATTACGTAATATTATATAAAATTATGAATTATTTTTTGTAAATATTTTAAATTGTTTAACTGTTTAACTTATTTAAAATTTACATGCAAAGGGAAGTAACTAATATTATGTATTGAAATTAGATAATATATAAATAGTTATATTTTTTTATAAATAACAATTTATATTCTCCATTTATTCATAGAGGCACGTAAATAAAAATTCAAAGACAAGTTATTAATTGAACAAGATCAATTTCAAAGTGAGGGGTTTGAACTATGTCTGCTGTAAAAAGTAGAGATGAAGCTAAATACTCCGGTGATAAACCTGATCCACCAAAAAAAACAGTTTGGCAAATTATCGATAACATGAAATTACTCAATAATTTCATTGAAATACAATGTACTTTGTATAATGATATAGATGATGGTAAAATTATGAGTAATGATTATAATTATGTATTCTAATATTTATAACATAATACAATATAGATTTATGTTGTGTATAAGGATTAGCTTTTTTCTAATCATTTATTTTATCTATTTATCCATTCAGTTTATTATAAATATCTATCTGTAAATTAGGAATAGATAAACTCATTAATACATCCATAAGTACTCCAATTAGTCTTACTCCCAGTACTCCAATTAGTAGAGTACCATCACTCCTATTATTTTGGGTCCCAGCACTCCTATCATTATGGGTCCCATCACTCCTATCATTGTGGGTCCCATCACTCCTATCTTAGTGGGTCCCATCACTCCTATCATTGTGGGTCTAATCACTCCTATCATTGTGGGTCCCAGCACTTCTATCATTGTGGGTTCCATCACTCCTATCATTGTGGATCCCAGCACTCCTATCATTGTGGGTCCCAGGACTTCTAACATTGTGGGTCCCAGCACTTCTATCATTATGGGTCCCATCACTTCTATCGTTGTGGGTCCCAGCACTCCTATCTTAGTGGGTCCCATCACTCCTATCATTGTGGGTCCCATCACTCCTATCCTAATTTTTGGAACTCAGAATTCCTCTTTCCATACAACATGAAATACCGGTTCCCATCACCAGTTAATTAACTAAATACTAAAAGAGAAAAAGATATATATAATATTTATATTATAAGTATAATATTAATCTTAAATATTATTAATAATTATATATAATAGAATAATTAGTACTATAATTTGTATTAATTAGTACTAATTTTATCAGGCCAAATTAAAAAAGTAAATAAGATGTTTCCTTCAACAAAACAATGAATTACTTTACTATGGTTTTGAAATAATTGACCTAAAACCTCAATTGAATTAATCATCAAAAGATATTGATAGATAACTCTATTGTGAGAGATAAATTAATGTACAGAATAAATCAATTAATTTAAAATCAATTTTAAAGAAAACAGCAGCTTCTATTGCAAAATATACGTGAATTCTTTGAATTAATACAATTTTAATTCAATTTTATGTTTTATTATTAATACTTTTTATATTATGTTAAACTATATTCACCATTTATAATTTTGTATAATTTTTTATAATATATCACAATATTCACTTTATTTTACATTTTTAAATAATTTATATCATAATAAAGAAATAATGTTTTAATTGATATTTTTTATTCAAATCTTATTAATCAATGTCCATTACCATTCAAAATGTACCTCGTCTAACACAAGATTTTGCTATTTCTTCCCATAAATTTCTACATTCATCATCTACATTTACTTACATTCACAATAATTCTCTCTAATTGTTAACATTCGGTGCATATGTAATAATCAGATCTACAATATTAATTAATTAATAGTGTAGGCAAAATGATTTCATTTCATCAACTTTAGCTGTAATATATTCACAGTTTTATTCAAATCTTGGTACTGCTCTGATGGAAATTATATATTTTCTATTTTTCAGTTAAATCTTTTACAGGATATGGTTTCATTAGTCATTCTTTTAACGGAAATGTATCATCTTATACAATATGGTATTTTTGAAAGTTTTCTCCTAGTAGTTTACTCTAGTTTACTCAGACGAACCTTGCAGTCGATATCTACTTAACTAATCCCCCTGTCATTGTATACCAGTGATATTGATCCAATACTTTTTGTACCTGTATATATGCGTTAAGATATTTAAAGCTTGTTAGTACGTACATACTACTAGACATTCTAAAATGTAAGTCGTTCAATATAATTTATTATAAAATTAAAAGTTTTTAGATTAATTCGTAATTATAGCATCAACCTTTATAATTATAATGTGAACCAGAATTTTGGTATCGCTTCGATATTCATTTAAAACTATATATTTTCATCCATTCCTTTTCGGTATTAGATAATTTCATATATTTAACATAAGAAGTTTTATCAATGCTGAATAAGTTTTGGTAATTACGCAATTTTAAGTAGAATTTCCTAACTGTCATAATGTTTTTAGACTATGTATACTTTCACTGAAATATAGCTGAAATATGATATTCAGCTATGTTTAAATTTTTTATAAATATATCTTACATTCGAAGAAAATTCCTACATTCAGCAGGATCCTCTTTTTCTTTTTCCAAAATCCAATACCTATTAAAATATCTTTATATTATTTAAATATGGATTTAAATATATCATTTATTATTCAATAATCTTAGAATATATTTCTCAAATACAAGAACTATAATAGTAATGTAGAAATCTAGAGCGAATGGGTTTTTCCATGTCATTAATCACCTAATAACCCGAGTTGCAAGTGAAATTAATCCGATTTGAAAACCCTATTAAATATATCAAATTATTTAAAATAGTCTAATGAATGACATACATGACTCATCCAAAACATAATCTAAACTACAAATGACAGACACTATCAAAATACGAACCACACTTACTCTATGGAGATGAGTAATAATAGAGTATGGGACTATGCTGGAGATAATTACGTGCATAGATTAATTCAGAGCAAGGTCGGTGACTTCAATAAATAGGCCTTAGACAAGGTCGTAACTATAGGGGATTTAAACTCTAAATTATGATCGTAATAATTTCAAATTATATATCTTATTTTTTAATATTTCATAATGATTCAATTTATTACTAATTAAATAGTTTTTTATATTTTGACATATTTAAAAAAATTATATTTATTTACAAAAATGTTCGAAATTAGTTAAATAAATAAAAATCAATATCATCAATATTAATGTTAGCATAGAATTAGTTTTATTAATTATAAATATAAATTATCTTTCATAGTTTTGTTTATGTGCAATTTGGCATTCTTCATGTGATATTATCTATTTTTATTGTAAATATACTATAAACAATTCTATAAAAATACATTATTTTACTACAATAACTAATAATATTGTTATTTAACATCATAATATATTTTTTTAATCAATATTAAATTTTGTGAGTTCATGGATATAATAATAATCGTATTTTCATTTACATTAAGGTTATAATATGATTATATAACAAAATGATTATTGGTATTCAACAGGCAGCATAATAAATATTTGAATCAACATTTCATACTACGTATATTTAATAAATTAACTTTGTAAAATGATATATCATTCTATATAGATTGTGATTTATATTTAAATATATATAAAATGTATGATATTTATATCATAATTGATATTTAATACCATACACTTAGTAAACTAATATCAGTTAAATACTATCACATACAATAGTTTATGTTATATATCTTCCTTTGGTGATTTATTATTCAATATAATATTATGATCATATTAAATTTCAACCAAAAAATATATTGTATATAATATATGATATACCAAGTACACAGGGCAGTAAAAGTAAATAGTTATGTCTCTCAAATTGTAATATAATTAGATACATTCAGTAATACAGTGTAAACTACCACATAATTACAATGTGTTACTGAGCGATGATCAAATGTCGTTCTATTTTTAGTAAACTAACAGTATAAATACTTGAAATTATTTTATTAAGTATATGTGAAAATATTTAAAGTATCTATTAATTTAAAAATTATATATTAATTATATGAATGTTATTACATCTTTAAAAAGCAATTTCATTACTTTTCAAGATAACTTATTTGGTAGATTTTGAAAGTTGAAATAACTTTGCAGTCATGATATATGCCAAAATGTATGCCAAATTACACACGACAATATTATTATTATTAATTTCCTATTATAAATATTTATTTCATTACAATTAATTTTTCTAGTTATAATTTCTTATTCAATATATTTATTCTTTGGATTTTCATTAATAATACATAATATAATAATACATAATTAATAATACATAATTAATAATACATAATTATTAATACATAATTAATAATACATAATTAATAATATATTTACATTTATTCCACTTTCAGACTGATGGCAAAATGGTTCCACTAGAAAATCAAAAAGGAGAAGAAATGGAGAAATATGAATCAATTACTTTAGAGGTAAAATATATAACAGATTTTATTATAAATTTATTATAATTTACTAAAAGTGAATTTGAATGAAAAATATTTTCATTTGCAGTATACACATCTGTTGACAAGTCAATTGGAAACTCAGAGAGAATATTTTGAGGACAAACTACGACAATTAGAAATTGGTATGCAGCGATGTAGTAATGTTAGTGAAAAGTAAAGCTGCACATATTTTAGTCAATTATGTATTTCAATATTTATTGATATATATTATATAAAATCATTTCTATATTTCTATATTTATATGGGTTTTTTTTATTCATGTAACTTAAATATTGTAGGAACTTTCTCCTACAAATTCTACTGAATCTAAGGATAAGAAGGAATGTAAACAAATTAAACAACAAAATGATCACTTGAAGATGAAATATGGACAGGTTATTAAAATTATTAAAATTTTATATATTGGCGATATCATCTCTAATTATATTATTTTCTAGTATTATTTAATTAATAATTAATAGTTTATTAATTAGAAGAATTTTATATTACACCGAGCATTATTTTTTAAATTGTAATCAAACTAGTTAAATAATTATATAGATAGGAAACATTTAAAACAACTTTATAATAATTTTCTTTAATTCAATTTGACAAAATAAATAATAAATTGTAAAAATTATCTATTATTTTAAAAAAATAATTCTATATATTTTGGAATATGTGGTTATATTTATTATTAAATTATGTTAATATATTATATTATTATTCATAATTTAATTTCAGACAATAATATTATTATTTTTTAGTTATTACAAAAATTTCAAAAATTAAATACTGAACTTCAAGATGAGAAAGAATTGAATAAATCATTAGTTGATAATCAAGATACATGGAAAGTTAAATTGAAAATAATGGAAGATAACATTAATACGAAAGATAAGGTATACTATTTAATCTATATAATAATTCAGATTCATATTATCCATTTAAGGATTTCAAAAATTATCAAACAAATGTTTTATTTTATTGGTGTCAGCAGACCTATTCTCAGTTAAACTTCATTGAAAAGATATACAACCCTCAATAAGGACGATAAATTTTAAATTTATTTCACATCTTTTTCATTATTAATTCAGTAATGAGTATTTTGTTTATAAAGCAAAACTTTAAATTATTAATGTATTGTATAAAATTATAACAAAAATAGAATTCAGATATGTCTATAAGTTGTGAATGAATAAATACAATGTATATCAATTTAAAAATTAAATTAATTAGTATCATTAATGTATTAAATGTATATGGTTATCATAAAGTTTATTTTATATTAATGCATTTATATGAATTATTCGAACAGGATCTGCATGAATTATCCGAACAAAATAGAGATCTCATGTTTTTTATGGAATCTTCTAATAAATTAGGTCAACAATCAGATAGTATCAAACGAGAGATTCAGGATGGAAAAATTACTATTGGTGATCCACAACCTAAAATACATAGTACATCAAAAAGTAGAAAAAAGAAAAAATAATCTATGAAATATATAACATTCTATAACTATAACATATGCATTGATATAATATTTATTTTGAAAATAAAAATGTACACCTAAACATTATTCATATCATTTTATAAGTATTTAATTTTATAATTATAAATCTTTGTATATTAAATAATAAAATAAATAATAGCGATATTTATACAAATAAGATTAGTGAATTAATATTAATACAATATTATATATATTAAATTAATTAAGTATTTAATTTTAACAAATTAATAAAATAAAGTTGATATTCAAATTAATATTCTACTTCATTCTCCATTCTCAGAAACAACTCGAACTTCTTAGTAATCTTTTCCAAAGCTTCCTCTGTACCCCAAATAAATATAACCAAATAATTTCTCTATGATAAATTTCTATTATTTAGAATATTGGCTGAAAATCAGACCCAAATTCATTATACTGATGACCTAATAGCAATCTAGGGTTGTAAGCCTTACTTAATCATAATACTTATTATTCCAATCATATAACTACAGAATATCACATAAGTTAAATATTGATAGAAAACAATATTTCAAATTGTAACTCGATATTGATTGAAAATATACCTCTCAAAGGTGAAACAGCTATATATGTATTAAAAGAGTACATAATGGATTAATTAGGATATAATTTATAAGATTTATTCATATTAGCAAATGAGGGGAGTAAATTAATATTCTTCTCCTTCTTCCTCTCCTTCGCCTTCAACCGAGTCGACTCCAACTTCTTCGTAATCTTTCTCCAAAGCAGCCAAATCTTCACGAGCTTCAGAGAATTCACCTTCCTCCATACCTTCACCGACATACCAATGTACAAAAGCACGCTTGGCATACATAAGATCAAACTTGTGGTCAAGGCGAGCCCATGCTTCCGCGATGGCAGTTGTATTAGACAACATGCATACGGCGCGTTGAACCTTAGCCAAATCACCACCGGGAACAACAGTCGGGGGCTGGTAGTTGATTCCGACCTTGAATCCAGTTGGACACCAATCCACGAACTGGATGGTACGTTTAGTTTTGATGGTAGCAATAGCGGCGTTGACATCTTTAGGTACGACATCTCCACGGTATAACATACAGCAAGCCATATATTTTCCGTGGCGAGGATCGCATTTCACCATTTGGTTAGCCGGTTCGAAACAAGCATTGGTAATTTCAGCAACCGAGAGTTGTTCATGATAAGCTTTTTCAGCAGAAATTACCGGGGCGTAAGTAGCCAATGGGAAATGGATACGAGGATACGGTACCAAGTTAGTCTGGAACTCAGTCAAATCGACGTTCAACGCTCCATCGAAACGAAGGGAAGCAGTGATCGAAGATACGATTTGAGCGATCAAACGGTTCAAATTGGTGTAAGTTGGACGTTCAATATCCAAATTACGACGGCAAATATCATAAATGGCTTCATTATCTACCATGAAAGCGCAGTCGGAATGTTCCAGAGTGGTGTGAGTAGTCAAGATAGAGTTGTATGGCTCAACTACAGCAGTTGAGATTTGTGGAGCTGGGTAGATAGCAAACTCCAATTTGGATTTCTTTCCGTAGTCAACGGATAGACGTTCCATCAACAAGGAAGTGAATCCGGATCCGGTACCTCCTCCGAAAGAGTGGAAAATGAGAAATCCTTGAAGACCGGTGCATTGATCAGCCAACTTTCGGATACGATCGAGTACCAAGTCAACAATTTCCTTTCCGATGGTATAGTGGCCACGGGCGTAGTTGTTGGCAGCATCTTCCTTTCCGGTGATCAGTTGTTCAGGGTGGAACAACTGACGATAAGTACCGGTACGAACTTCATCTGTAAAATGCAAAGAATTATATTAGTCATAATTAAAGTAATTTAAATTTAATTATATTTATTAAAACAAAAGAATTATCTATGATTTTAGTATATTATATAATACTACTATAAAATACTGACCAATTACTGTTGGTTCGAGATCAACAAAAACAGCTCGGGGAACGTGTTTTCCAGCTCCAGTTTCGCTGAAGAAGGTGTTGAAAGAGTCATCTCCTCCACCAATAGTCTTATCGGAAGGCATCTGACCATCTGGTTGGATACCATGCTCCAAGCAGTAAAGCTCCCAACAAGCATTTCCGATTTGGACTCCGGCTTGTCCGATATGGATTGAGATACATTCACGCTGTAAAATTTATGTAAATGGTAATTATGATTTATTATTTCGATTCTACTCAATCAAAATAGAAATTATGAAAGATTTGATAGACTCAATTAATAACTAGTAGATTATATATCATAATTTAACAAATAATTTCTAAATAACCTAATATAAATAATGATAAAAAATAGAACTATAAATATAAATAAATATTAAATAAAAAAGAGTATTTGTAAACCATGATTAAACAAGATTAAAATTAACCTATTTCAAACATATTTTAAATACAACTTTTAATACCCGTTGATTTAAATATTTTTTATTTGTATGCAATAAGTAAAAATACACTTAATTAAATATAAAACTGTGAACTGTTAATATATATATAAGTAATAATTAAATATACAAACCATATTTACTTATAAATTTGTAGTAAAAATTAGAAAAACGATAACCAAAATATATTGGAGACGAATGATTTCCGTAAACAAATTTTCGTCTTTTATAAATAATTTCGATGTCACGTGATTGTTTCCTATGGTTACATCCATGGTTACCGAACATAGATACGAATACGAATCCAAAAGAATGAATTCATTCGTGTATACATTTAGTGTTTACCTGAACTAATTTGGATTTATTCACATTTAAATACAACTTATCCATTAACATTAACTTAAGATTCCACTAGATGTATTGCTTGTTAATAATGTTGATAATGAGTAGTTTAAGCGAATTATTTAATTATGTATAAATCAATTTTTAAAATACTACATTCATACCTTAATAATAATAGATAATAATAGATACCAACCTCTAGTACATTTGGGTGAAACAACATTTACAAAAAAGATTTAAAAGACTGGGGAGTCTATGAAGTTCCATACATTTCCATCTGATTTAAACCAGTTATGAGAATTATTTTATAATTTTCATTATTATCATTATAGATCTGACCAAATATATAAAATTCGATTATGTATTAATTATATAATATATATAATTATGAATGGCTAAACTATATATTTTATTGTCAGGATGCATTGGAAAATTCATTTTCTCAGATAAGAGGAAAAAATTATCAATCAAATAATCCCTCTGCACAAGAATTTAGATTAATAATTAGACAAATACTTGTTTATAATCTAACAACACACAATAGAGAGGCAAATTGTTAAGAAGAAATTGATTTTTTACTTTTTAATTCTTCTAATATATCAAAAATAATATGTTTAAGAAAAGAAGAGAAAAATAAAATACATGCTATTGTATATGAAATGTTTATTATTAATATATATATTTATATATACATATATTTAAATTTCCATTAATTTTTTATCAACCGGAGATTTCTTATTATAGTTCAATCGAAGATGATATTATTTCGTATATTGGAGGATATATTATAAGATAATTATCTTTAAAATTATGTTCTGTTTGCTGTGGGATTTTAAGAAGCAACAATTTACTAGTAAAATATTGTTTAATTAATGAAAATATAGAAAAGGGTTTTTAAGTGAAAAGTGCATAATCATATTTCTATTTATAAAAGGATGGATACAAAAAATAATATAATAAGTATCTTTACATAAGTATATTCTATGCATGTCTATATTAGTTAATTAATTTAGCAGTTTTTATGTAATATTGAATAACACAACATACTAACACATTTTGCTACAAGATGAAACAATATGTATACAATAAAAAGTCTAATTTACAAAATAAATTTCACATAAATATGTACATTTTATAATTATTTTTTAAGATACATTTTTTATTATGTGCATATTGTTATAAACCTGTATTAACACAATTTAAAAATAAGAATATAAAGATAATATTTATGAATATACAATTTCCCCTAAATGGTATTATTATAATAGCTTATACTACTTGTTTAATTAAGTTGTATTGTCAGTATCATTAATGGCATGATTTAATAAACTATGTATTACAGATCTTATAAAGCCTTCGATAATTTATATTAAAGGTTTAAAAGAAATGGAAACAATTTTTATAAATTCAATTGATGATTTATTTATTAGAAAAAATATAAAATTTACATTGATTAATTTAATGCATGAAACGTTAACATTGTATATACCAGATAATTATTGTGAATGTAATCTTATATTAAAAGTATGTGATTTATTTGTCAATATGCGATTGTACCATGAAATTAAAGTACACAATCGAATTATATTTAACAAAAAATAAATAAAAAAAAATTTTTTAATATAATTTCAAAATAAATGAATTGAAATATTAACTTTTTGCAATTATTTTCTTACTTTATTTGACATTACCTAATCTTATAATAATTTTTTGCAGTTCTACATTATGTTATAATAATATATAATTGTATACAAATTGTACAAATTGTATACAAATAATCGTTCATTATAATAATTGTAGCAAGTTGTACGTTATCAAAAAAATCAAATATTAAGTAACATTATATCAATTATGCCTATAAAATATGATGTATCTCAATAATATTTATAAATATATATATATTAGAATAATGTTTATTAGATGAAAATAAATTTTAAATAATTTTAAATTTATTACCAAAGATTATTAGTAAATATTAAATATATTCAATATAAAAAATCCAATTATTATCTACAGGGGATGCTTAAATCAATTAATATTATCTACAGGGGATGCTTAAATCAATTAATAACCCGTATGTCTAAATCGTATAGGCGACTAGATATCTGGTAATATTTGGTAATCTTGGGTAATAATGTATATATCGTAATTTCCAATTAGTAGACATGATATTATTAAATATCTAGGTATAATATGATCTTATTTTCATAATTGAATGCAATACAATATATATAAAGAATAAATATAGTACAATTAACTGATTTCAAACATATTATAGGTGTATCTAATGTATCTATAGATTTGATATATATATTTATAAATTTTTTTAAATCATTAATAATTTTATTTTTAATTTTGCGATATTGTTGAACAGTATATACTGTATATAGTATATATAAATATACAGTAATATATATGATATAATTATATTAAACATGATATAAGTCGTAAAAGTCGTAATATACCAAAGAAGTTTGAGGTAGATTATAATAATGTAGAAATATTTCTTAACATTTTTTAATTCTTTTTAAAATTTTATCTAAAATATATTTTTTAATTATTTAAATAATTCTTTGAATAATTGTAAATAAAAATATTTGTTTTTGGTTTAAGGTGATTAACAACAACTATTCATTATAAAAACTTTGAAAAAATGATTAACATTTTTTTATGGATATTTTATTTTAATTATTTAAAATAGTATTACTTTACCAGAAAAACATACTCCGAGATTTCCCTATATTTCCAAAATCGATGTTCAAAATAAACTAATAATAAATAAATTATAAATTTAATTATTAATACTTAAGAGAGGTAAATTCATTTAATATGTAAATAATGAGATATACTTTTATTTTGACCATAACACTTCAAAGGTTTTCATCCATCATATACGATTTAATTATTATTTATGATGGATAAACAATTTGTTATTGTTATCTATTTAAATAACTATTTATATATTAGTATTTGGATATATTCCCATATTATGTTTAATATCATGACTGCTTATCAATATCTAACATCCATAAAGTATATACACGAGTACGTAGTGATCTTTGTCTACATATATATATATATATATATATATATATATTTATATATATATATATATATATATATATATAAATATATATATATATATATATATATATATATATATATATAATTATACCATAATTACCTGTAATCTCTGTGGTTTACTGTATATAACTTTGTATATTTATGTGTGATTAGAAAATAATTGAAATGAAATACAAACCAACTATTGATGTTCCCAGTTTATAGTTTATCATATATATTAAGGGTTAATATAGCCCATACATTATCATTATGCTACCTATTTTTGCTACTTTTAACTAAATAAATATTTGTACTAGATCGCAGAATATTATATATCTAATATCTAAATTCAATAGTTCAAAAATTTCTGTAGTTAAAAATAAAAACTATTTTTTATATCTAGATTTCTAACTTTGTAATGTATTTGATACATGATATAGCATATATATATATATATATATATATATATATATATATATTTATATATATAACACATCTACTGCATAATTTGTATATTTATATAAACAATATTTCATATATCCTTACTAATCTAACTAAATAATATGTATTGGTTATTTAAATTTATTTAAATAACTAAAAGAAGGGAATGAATTAATATTCTTCTCCTTCTTCCTCTCCTTCGCCTTCAACTGAGTCGACTCCAACTTCTTCGTAATCTTTCTCCAAAGCAGCCAAATCTTCACGAGCTTCAGAGAATTCACCTTCCTCCATACCTTCACCAACATACCAATGTACAAAAGCACGCTTGGCATACATAAGATCAAACTTGTGGTCAAGGCGAGCCCATGCTTCCGCGATGGCAGTTGTATTAGACAACATGCATACGGCACGTTGAACCTTAGCCAAATCACCACCGGGAACGACAGTTGGGGGCTGGTAGTTGATTCCGACCTTGAATCCAGTTGGACACCAATCCACGAACTGGATGGTACGTTTAGTTTTGATGGTAGCAATAGCGGCGTTGACATCTTTGGGCACAACATCTCCACGGTATAACATACAGCAAGCCATATATTTTCCGTGGCGAGGATCGCATTTCACCATTTGGTTAGCCGGTTCGAAACAAGCGTTGGTAATTTCAGCAACCGAGAGTTGTTCATGATAAGCTTTTTCAGCAGAAATTACCGGGGCGTAAGTAGCCAATGGGAAATGGATACGAGGATATGGTACCAAGTTAGTCTGGAATTCAGTCAAATCGACGTTCAACGCTCCATCGAAACGAAGGGAAGCAGTGATCGAAGATACGATTTGAGCGATCAAACGGTTCAAATTGGTGTAAGTTGGACGTTCAATGTCCAAATTACGACGGCAAATATCATAAATGGCTTCATTATCTACCATGAAAGCGCAGTCGGAATGTTCCAGAGTGGTGTGAGTAGTCAAGATAGAGTTGTATGGCTCAACTACAGCAGTTGAGATTTGAGGAGCTGGGTAGATAGCAAACTCCAATTTGGATTTCTTTCCGTAGTCAACGGATAGACGTTCCATCAACAAGGAAGTGAATCCGGATCCGGTACCTCCTCCGAAAGAGTGGAAAATGAGAAATCCTTGAAGACCGGTACATTGATCAGCCAACTTTCGGATACGATCGAGTACCAAGTCAACAATCTCCTTTCCGATGGTATAGTGACCACGGGCGTAGTTGTTGGCAGCATCTTCCTTTCCGGTGATCAGTTGTTCAGGGTGGAACAACTGACGATAAGTACCGGTACGAACTTCATCTGTAAAATGCAAAGAATTATATTAATCATAATTAAAGTAATTTAAATTTATTTATATTTATTAAAACAAGAATTTCTATGATTTTAGTATATTATATAATACTATTATAAAATACTGACCAATTACTGTTGGTTCGAGATCAACAAAAACAGCTCGGGGAACGTGTTTTCCAGCTCCAGTTTCGCTGAAGAAGGTATTGAAAGAGTCATCTCCTCCACCAATAGTCTTATCGGAAGGCATCTGACCATCTGGTTGGATACCATGCTCCAAGCAGTAAAGCTCCCAACAAGCATTTCCGATTTGGACTCCGGCTTGTCCGATATGGATTGAGATACATTCACGCTGTAAAATTTATGTAAATGGTAATTATGATTTATTATTTCGATTCTACTCAATCAAAATAGTAATTATGAAATATTTGATAGACTCAATTAATAACTAGTAGATTATATATCATAATTTAACAAATAATTTCTAAATAACCTAATATAAATAATGATAAAAAATAGAACTATAAATATAAATAAATATTAAATAAAAAAGAGTATTTGTAAACCATGATTAAACAAGATTAAAATTAACCTATTTCAAACATATTTTAAATACAACTTTTAATATCCGTTAATTTCAATATGTTTTATATGTATGCAATAAGTAAAAATACACTTAATTAAATATAAAACTGTGAACTGTTAATATATATATGTAATAATTAAATATACAAACCATATTTACTTATAAATTTGTAGTAAAAACTAGAAAAACGATAACCAAAATATATTGGAGACGAATGATTTCCGTAAACAAATTTTCGTCTTTTATAAATAATTTAGATATCACATGGTTATTTCCTATGGTTACATACTAGGTTACCGAACATAGATACGATTATAAACAAATACATTCATATAATCAAATTCTTATTTTTAAAAGATACGAAAATAGAAAATAGCATTAAAAATTAGCATATTATATGTATATCCATTTAATATATTAATTATTATAATTATTTAAATATATTTTGAAAAATTAACAAATATTATAATAAATTTATTTAATTTACAATCGTCGATAATTTTTTCTGTACATGGTTATAACAATCACCAGTTTTACGTATATTTCAATATTTTACTATGGTCAATAAAATAGCTTATAACTTGGTAAACATTAATATTAAGAATATAAAAGTATCTATTTTATTCAACATAACAAAATTATACATAGTATAGTATATTTTATAATTAAAAACAATAAAATATGAATATATCCAGGGTATGTAAAAAATATATTTTAACTAATTAAATTTACATAATATTATTTTACTAGTATTTATATTTAATTAAAGTATATACATATCTTAATATAATATAATAATCTTCACAATGGCTTTTAAAATTAATTAAAATAATGAATATATCAAAAGTTATAATATATGAACGCCACCGTAAATTACGTTCGTTTACGATAATTTCTGTAAAAATTTTAATTACAAGATTTTTATTCTCATACGGCTTTTATAATTTCTAATAACTCGAAACCCATAAATTTTACTTAAATAAAACTGATACCCATTTTAAAAATAACTAACTGTTATATAATAAATTATTATTTATTCAATAATAAAATGAAAAAATTATTTAGGGCCTCCAGATAAATAATTTTAAAAAAAATGTATACAGTTTATTACAACATTTATTTATTGCTATTTTACCAAATTAAATATACAATTTGAGAAGATTAATGACAATAGAAAGTTTTAAATAATAAAGGTAAATATCACGTGGTTTTTAAATTATTTAAAATTAATTAAATTTGACAAAAGTTATGATTTTTAAATATATACATTTTTAAACAATTTCAGGAAATAAAAAAAATATGTCATATTTTATTTTTTCATAAATATATATATATATTTATAATGGTCAGGGACTACATATAAAATGAGTATAAACAATATATAAGATTGAAAATACAATATATATTAATAAAATAAATAATATATAGACAAGAACCTCTTCAATAGCGCAGTGGCTAATATAAACATAAAGTATATATATAAGAAAATATGTACAAATATAATACAAAAAATATATATAAAGTAGGATAATAAAATAATAAAATGTACACATTATTATGATATACAAAAAAAACAATCATGTTTTGCAAATCCACAGAAACCTCGATGACATGTAGGAGTTATAACACCTTTAATTATTTGACCAATAATAACTTAATTGGCATACTGGGCTGATGCTCATGAAGATAATGGCACCAATATATGCCTTGATGTCACTTTTATCCAGCAACAAATTTATATCTAGAAGATAATTTTAAAAATTATTAATTTATATTAAATTTACTTTATATATAAATATATTACATATTTACTTTATATTAAATTTACATTATCAAACCATTGCTACTTGCATATGCCATAGAAGACGAGAGCAGATGCTTGAAGAAGCGCAATCCCAAGAATTGCATCAAATATCCCAAGGCTGACTGGTCAGTTCGGTAATTTTCTGAAGGTCTCATTCTACTTGAGAAAGCAACATCAGCAGAAGAAGACATATTAGTAGTACATTCTTCTGGTCTAAATGCCTCCTCAGCAGACCTGGTAGTAGAGTGTACCCATCGAGCTCGCTTACTTGAATGTCCTCTACCTCAACATGTACTGATACCAGCAGAAGTAGCAGGAACCAGTGGCTCGTTATCGGATAAGTCATTCTAAAAATATTTTTTTAAAGCGTGAGAACTAATAAGATAATTAAAATATTGTTACAATATAAATGTTTATAATAAGGTACCTCATAGTTGAGGATCCACTCTTGAATTGTATCAAAATCAGGACTCTGGTCTTCTTCTACCTAATAGTAATATGAAATAAGTAAACATAGTAGGAAAGGGACAAAAATTCAAATATTTTAAAATTATAATAAATATTGTATATTATATATGATAAATCACTATATTTTACTTATAAATATATATTGTATTATGGTAATAGTTTAGTATATATAATAAAGTTTATATAAGACATAATAACCTGATCCATAATACCGTCTAATGAACCATCAGTAGAATAATCATCATATTCATGTAAATCAGAAATTTTTTCCATTTTAAAAATCAATATCGAAAAAGCAACGATAACTTTCTAAACATCTTATATATTACGTAGTTATATACGTACTATTTTCTTATGTGTTAATGCGGTAGAAAACATTAATTTCACTCTTTTAATTTATAATATAAGATTTATAATGTTATATGCAATTTTTTTATATCAGATCTATAAATATATTTATAAAATTTTACGGTCTTTTTAAAAATATTTATATTAATTTTACGTACTAATCATACTTTTCTGCATATAAAAACTATTTTTTTTAACTGTGTTTTAGTGTATTTACTAGGGTATTTATATTATATATATAAATAAATAAACATTTACCCAAATATCTAATTATATTAATTTAATATGCGTCCGGAATATTCAATAAACGAATCAATAAATGTATACAATTGTTATGGATAATTTTATTTTTATATTTCTTCTATAATTTTAATTATCTAAATAATATTTTATATAAACCTATTAATACATAATATTAAATATTGAAATAATATTTATAAAATGAATATTTTTAATTTAAAATAGAAATATCTTTAAAATAGAATTTTAAGTAATTAGTTATTATAAGTATTTGCGCGACGTTTCGTGACTTTGATTATTTCGTAATAGCGACGATACTTAACATTGGCGCACAAATGGTTAATAAGCACCGCATTACATAACACACCTATATTAATATAGAAATATATTATATACGGTATATGTACTATATATATTATAGTTATATATTATTTTATTAAGTCGATACTGTTATAATAATCTAGTAAATTATGTGGGGGGGGGGAAACTATTATTAATTAGTAATGGAATGATCTAAAAATCTAGAATATGTGATATATTTCAAAACTTTAGAATTAAGGGATATACTTTAAACTATATTCTATCGCAATTTACTAGGTTCATGATCGCGTCATAAATATTATTATTTTTATATATATATTTTATAATTCATTAAATTTGTAAAAATAATTTTAATGCATATATAATATGTTTACCCATGATATATAATTTGATGATATTATGTAATGATATTGTCAAGGAAATGTATATAAAAAAGTTTATGATCATCAAATAAATATGAACATATAAACACATATGTGTTACATATCTATGTTAATAAAGCATTGATAAATATGAACATGTAGAAACATGTTTGTAACAAAGCATTGTTGGTATGCATTGCACATTAATTGCACTGGTATTTAGGTGAGCCAAAGGCTTCATTTAAAGTGTATTGTTATTTGTATAATAAACCGTGTAGCAATAATTAATCTGTTTTGACATGTGTGTCACTATTGGCAACATACCAAATAAGGATATTATTATCGGTATTATGAAGGATCTGTTTAAACATATATAATTCGAATGTGCTTAGCACATTGTGCTATTCAACAGAATTTCAATAATAAATGTTATTTATAATTTTTATTGTAACCTATAAATTATTATATGATATATATATATATATATATATATATATATATATATATATATAATCTATATTGTATTAATAGTTTTAGTAATGTTATATATATTTTAAATTATTAATTGTATGTAGAAATATTCTATATTTTGCTATAACACAGATTATATTATATGCTTTTAAGGGTTTTAAGTTAATATATAAGATGCAGATTTCAATGTTTATGTTACATATATATTGAGTGTAGATCCCATATATATATATATATATATATATATATATATATATATATATATATATATATATTTAACTATAGTTATTTACAAATATGTGTCAATTCTACCTATAGGTTAACATTAGTTTAAATAAACACTTTTTAATAAAATAAATAATAAAGAATATATATATATTCAAAATACCTTAGATTTTTATTTGGAAAAATATATTAAAATAGTTGATTATAGCTATTAACATTTAGATGTTATTTGATAATTGAAATTCTTTCAAATTCTAAAATTACAAATATGCTTTTGGATGAATATAGACTCAATAATATCAACATATTTGAAATAGCTCAATTACCAAGTAATACATCCAACATACTAAAGAATTGTTATACTGGTATCCACTATTACAAACATACACGATCGCCTATCTCTTCTAAATCATAACATACATGGTAAGTAATATATGTTACTGCAGATATTTGTAAGATAATACAAGTATTTTTATAGTTATAATATTGTTAAAAAAGTATTATAAAATTTTAAAAATAATATCAACTCAAATTCAATTAATATATTTAATATAATAGTTTATATGAAAACAAAATATTGAAATATTTTGAATTCACATTCCCCAAGTGTGCTTAAATAATTTCATTATAATACATTACTTTCCACCAGGATATCTTAGCTGGTACAATATTTAATATAATTTATTTGATTGGTAACTGATTTGTGGATTAATTCCCAATATTTTTTAATTTAGTGGGGGCATTATAAAAAATATTATTTAATAAAATGGCTACTATAATTTTTAAGTTACGTAGTATTATTTAATATTACCACTGCTTTTCAATCAATTCTCTAACTCTGATTTAGCCACTTAACTTAACTTAACCTGAGATCGAAGTTTGAGACGTTATATATTTCATATGAAATATATAATGAATATTCACTCTCGCATAAACTCTCATATATATCTATCCTATAGGGATATACACATAACTACATATATATATAATACAATTGAAATGTCAGAACACCCTTTCATGCTGGATGAAACATCGGATATCTGAAGGTATATAACTTGGGATAAAAAACTATGCCAGGAAACTGATATATGGACAATCATAAAATAGGTCTAGTTTCCTATGCTATATACCAAATTCTTATCAAGCAGTCAAAACATTGATTAGTTTCCTACATGTACTACATACATGAATATATGCACATATACATTTATACTCGGAAAATAACATGTATTCGTAATTGATATAAATGGAAATATAATGACCATATTCCTCGATATCTCCTCACATCTCACTAAAGTTCTCAAGGGCATATTTTCTTACCTTTGGGTAGCTAAATTACTCTCACCTGACCCAAAATGTCATTCTTAAATAGTAATCTTGGACTATGCTGTTTTTATCCTTTAACAATGTTATTAAATATCTTAAGAACTATTTATAATATAAATTTCTAAATATTGAGTGAATACAAATTTAATAATACTATATTACCTAGTTGATATTTAAAAGAAATAACAGCTAAATACAAATTAAGCATATGCAATCATAAGAAAAGTTAGAATGAAATAAATCTTATTTGGATTCATTTATATATTTCTACTTCTTAATGAGGTATATCTTAAATATATTCTTGTTAGTTTAGTTTCATAATTTTTTTACATAAATATTTATAGATTTGAATAATAAATAAATACTATAAAATATTTAAAATATACAAAAAATATATATTGTAATATGTATTTATTCATATTAGCAAATGAGGGGAGTAAATTAATATTCTTCTCCTTCTTCCTCTCCTTCGCCTTCAACCGAGTCGACTCCAACTTCTTCGTAATCTTTCTCCAAAGCAGCCAAATCTTCACGAGCTTCAGAGAATTCACCTTCCTCCATACCTTCACCGACATACCAATGAACAAAAGCACGCTTGGCATACATAAGATCAAACTTGTGGTCAAGGCGAGCCCATGCTTCCGCGATGGCAGTTGTATTAGACAACATGCATACGGCACGTTGAACCTTAGCCAAATCACCACCGGGAACGACAGTCGGGGGCTGGTAGTTGATTCCGACCTTGAATCCAGTTGGACACCAATCCACGAACTGGATGGTACGTTTAGTTTTGATGGTAGCAATAGCGGCATTGACATCTTTGGGTACGACGTCTCCACGGTATAACATACAGCAAGCCATATATTTTCCGTGGCGAGGATCGCATTTCACCATTTGGTTAGCCGGTTCGAAACAAGCGTTGGTAATTTCAGCAACCGAGAGTTGTTCGTGGTAAGCTTTTTCAGCAGAAATTACCGGGGCGTAAGTAGCCAATGGGAAATGGATACGAGGATATGGTACCAAGTTAGTCTGGAACTCAGTCAAATCGACGTTCAACGCTCCATCGAAACGAAGGGAAGCAGTGATCGAAGATACGATTTGAGCGATCAAACGGTTCAAATTGGTGTAAGTTGGACGTTCAATGTCCAAATTACGACGGCAAATATCATAAATGGCTTCATTATCTACCATGAAAGCGCAGTCGGAATGTTCCAGAGTGGTGTGAGTAGTCAAGATAGAGTTGTATGGCTCAACTACAGCAGTTGAGATTTGAGGAGCTGGGTAGATAGCAAACTCCAATTTGGATTTCTTTCCGTAGTCAACGGATAGACGTTCCATCAACAAGGAAGTGAATCCGGATCCGGTACCTCCTCCGAAAGAGTGGAAAATGAGAAATCCTTGAAGACCGGTACATTGATCAGCCAACTTTCGGATACGATCGAGTACCAAGTCAACAATCTCCTTTCCGATGGTATAGTGGCCACGGGCGTAGTTGTTGGCAGCATCTTCCTTTCCGGTGATCAGTTGTTCAGGGTGGAACAACTGACGATAAGTACCGGTACGAACTTCATCTGTAAAATGCAAACAATTATATTAGTCATAATTAAAGTAATTTAAATTTAATTATATTTATTAAAACAAAAGAATTATCTATGATTTTAGTATATTATATAATACTACTATAAAATACTGACCAATTACTGTTGGTTCGAGATCAACAAAAACAGCTCGGGGAACGTGTTTTCCAGCTCCAGTTTCGCTGAAGAAGGTGTTGAAAGAGTCATCTCCTCCACCAATAGTCTTATCGGAAGGCATCTGACCATCTGGTTGGATACCATGCTCCAAGCAGTAAAGCTCCCAACAAGCATTTCCGATTTGGACTCCGGCTTGTCCGATATGGATTGAGATACATTCACGCTGTAAAATTTATGTAAATGGTAATTATGATTTATTATTTCGATTCTACTCAATCAAAATAGAAATTATGAAAGACTCAATTAATAACTAGTAGATTATATATCATAATTTAACAAATAATTTCTAAATAACCTAATATAAATAATGATAAAAAATAGAACTATAAATATAAATAAATATTAAATAAAAAGAGTATTTGTAAACCATGATTAAACAAGATTAAAATAAACCTATTTCAAACATATTTTAAATACAACTTTTAATATCCGTTGATTTCAATATGTTTTATATGTATGCAATAAGTAAAAATACACTTAATTAAATATAAAACTGTGAACTGTTAATATATATATGTAATAATTAAATATACAAACCATATTTACTTATAAATTTGTAGTAAAAATTAGAAAAACGATAACCAAAATATATTGGAGACGAATGATTTCCGTAAACAAATTTTCGTCTTTTATAAATAATTTCGATGTCACGTGATTGTTTCCTATGGTTACATCCATGGTTACCGAACATAGATACGAATACGAATCCAAAAGAATGAATTCATTCGTGTATACATTTAGTGTTTACCTGAACTAATTTGGATTTATTCACATTTAAATACAACTTATCCATTAACATTAACTTAAGATTCCACTAGATGTATTGCTTGTTAATAATGTTGATAATGAGTAGTTTAAGCGAATTATTTAATTATGTATAAATCAATTTTTAAAATACTACATTCATACCTTAATAATAATAGATAATAATAGATACCAACCTCTAGTACATTTGGGTGAAACAACATTTACAAAAAAGATTTAAAAGACTGGGGAGTTTATGAAGTTCCATACATTTCCATCTGATTTAAACCAGTTATGAGAATTATTTTATAATTTTCATTATTATCATTATAGATCTGACCAAATATATAAAATTCGATTATGTATTAATTATATAATATATATAATTATGAATGGCTAAACTATATATTTTATTGTCAGGATGCATTGGAAAATTCATTTTCTCAGATAAGAGGAAAAAATTATCAATCAAATAATCCCTCTGCACAAGAATTTAGATTAATAATTAGACAAATACTTGTTTATAATCTAACAACACACAATAGAGAGGCAAATTGTTAAGAAGAAATTGATTTTTTACTTTTTAATTCTTCTAATATATCAAAAATAATATGTTTAAGAAAAGAAGAGAAAAATAAAATACATGCTATTGTATATGAAATGTTTATTATTAATATATATATATATATATACATATATTTAAATTTCCATTAATTTTTTATCAACCGGAGATTTCTTATTATAGTTCAATCGAAGATGATATTATTTCGTATATTGGAGGATATATTATAAGATAATTATCTTTAAAATTATGTTCTGTTTGCTGTGGGATTTTAAGAAGCAACAATTTACTAGTAAAATATTGTTTAATTAATGAAAATATAGAAAAGGGTTTTTAAGTGAAAAGTGCATAATCATATTTCTATTTATAAAAGGATGAATACAAAAAATAATATAATAAGTATCTTTACATAAGTATATTCTATGCATGTCTATATTAGTTAATTAATTTAGCAGTTTTTATGTAATATTGAATAACACAACATACTAACACATTTTGCTACAAGATGAAACAATATGTATACAATAAAAAGTCTAATTTACAAAATAAATTTCACATAAATATGTACATTTTATAATTATTTTTTAAGATACATTTTTTATTATGTGCATATTGTTATAACCCTGTATTAACACAATTTAAAAATAAGAATATAAATATAATATTTATGAATATACAATTTCCCCTAAATGGTATTATTATAATAGCTTATACTACTTGTTTAATTAAGTTGTATTGTCAGTATCATTAATGGCATGATTTAATAAACTATGTATTACAGATCTTATAAAGCCTTCGATAATTTGTATTAAAAGTTTAAAAGAAATGGAAACAATTTTTATAAATTCAATTGATGATTTATTTATTAGAAAAAATATAAAATTTACATTGATTAATTTAATGCATGAAACGTTAACATTGTATATACCAGATAATTATTGTGAATGTAATCTTATATTAAAAGTATGTGATTTATTTGTCAATATGCGATTGTACCATGAAATTAAAGTACACAATCGAATTATATTTAACAAAAAATAAATTAAAAATTTTTTTTTTAATATAATTTCAAAATAAATGAATTGAAATATTAACTTTTTGCAATTATTTTCTTACTTTATTTGACATTACCTATTCTTATAATAATTTTTTGCAGTTCTATATTATGTTATAATAATATATAATTGTATACATTTTAACTACAAATAATCGTTCATTATAATAATTGTATCAAGTTGTACGTTATCAAAAAAATCAAATATTAAGTAACATTATATCAATTATGCATATAAAATATGATGTATCTCAATAATATTTATAAATATATATATATTAGAATAATGTTTATTAGATGAAAATAAATTTTAAATAATTTTAAATTTATTACCAAAGATTATTAGTAAATATAAAATATATTCAATATAAAAAATACAATTATTATCTACAGGGGATGCTTAAATCACTTAATAACCCGTATGTCTAAATCGTATAGGCGACTAGATATCTGGTAATATTTGGTAATCTTGGGTAATAATGTATATATCGTAATTTCCAATTAGTAGACATGATATTATTAAATATCTAGGTATAATATGATCTTATTTTCATAATTGAATGCAATACAATATATATAAAGACTAAATATAGTACAATTAACTGATGTCAAACATATTACAGGTGTATCTAATGTATCTATAGATTTGATATATATATTTATAAATTTTTTTAAATCATTAATAATTTAATTTTTAATTTTGCGATATTGTTGAACAGTATATACTGTATATAGTATATATAAATATACAGTAATATATATGATATAATTATATTAAACATGATATAAGTCGTAAAAGTCGTAATATACCAAAGAAGTTTGAGGTAGATTATAATAATGTAGAAATATTTCTTAACATTTTTTAATTCTTTTTAAAATTTTATCTAAAATATATTTTTTAATTATTTAAATAATTCTTTGAATAATTGTAAATAAAAATGTTTGTTTTTGGTTTAAGGTGATTAACAACAACTATTCATTATAAAAACTTTGAAAAAATGATTAACATTTTTTTATGGATATTTTATTTTAATTATTTAAAAAAGTATTACTTTACCAGAAAAACATACTCCGAGATTTCCCTATATTTCCAAAATCGATGTTCAAAATAAACTAATAATAAATAAATTATAAATTTAATTATTAATACTTAAGAGGTAAATTCATTTAATATGTAAATAATGAGATATACTTTTATTTTGACCATAACACTTCAAAGGTTTTCATCCATCATATACGATTTAATTATTATTTATGATGGATAAACAATTTGTTATTGTTATCTATTTAAATAACTATTTATATATTAGTATTTGGATATATTCCCATATTATGTTTAATATCATGACTGCTTAACAATATCTAACATCCATAAAGTATATACACGAGTACGTAGTGATCTTTGTCTACATATATATATATATATATATATATATATATATATATATATAATTATACCATAATTACCTGTAATCTCTGTGGTTTACTGTATATAACTTTGTATATTTATGTGTGATTAGAAAATAATTGAAATGAAATACAAACCAACTATTGTTGTTCCCAGTTTATAGTTTATCATATATATTAAGGGTTAATATAGCCCATACATTATCATTATGCTACCTATTTTTGCTACTTTTAACTAAATAAATATTTGTACTAGATCGCAGAATATAATATATCTAATATCTAAATTCAATAGTTCAAAAATTTCTGTAGTTAAAAATAAAAACTATTTTTTATATCTAGATTTCTAACTTTGTAATGTATTTGATACATGATATAGCATATATATATGTATATATATATATTTATATATATAACACATCTACTGCATAATCTGTATATTTATATAAACAATATGTCATATATCCTTACTAATCTAACTAAATAATATGTATTGGTTATTTAAATTTATTTAAATAACTAAAAGAAGGGAATGAATTAATATTCTTCTCCTTCTTCCTCTCCTTCGCCTTCAACCGAGTCGACTCCAACTTCTTCGTAATCTTTCTCCAAAGCAGCCAAATCTTCACGAGCTTCAGAGAATTCACCTTCCTCCATACCTTCACCGACATACCAATGTACAAAAGCACGCTTGGCATACATAAGATCAAACTTGTGGTCGAGGCGAGCCCATGCTTCCGCGATGGCAGTTGTATTAGACAACATGCATACGGCACGTTGAACCTTAGCCAAATCACCACCGGGAACGACAGTCGGGGGCTGGTAGTTGATTCCGACCTTGAATCCAGTTGGACACCAATCCACGAACTGGATGGTACGTTTAGTTTTGATGGTAGCAATAGCGGCGTTGACATCTTTAGGTACGACGTCTCCACGGTATAACATACAGCAAGCCATATATTTTCCGTGGCGAGGATCGCATTTCACCATTTGGTTAGCCGGTTCGAAACAAGCATTGGTAATTTCAGCAACCGAGAGTTGTTCATGGTAAGCTTTTTCAGCAGAAATTACCGGGGCGTAAGTAGCCAATGGGAAATGGATACGAGGATATGGTACCAAGTTAGTCTGGAACTCAGTCAAATCGACGTTCAACGCTCCATCGAAACGAAGGGAAGCAGTGATCGAAGATACGATTTGAGCGATCAAACGGTTCAAATTGGTGTAAGTTGGACGTTCAATGTCCAAATTACGACGGCAAATATCATAAATGGCTTCATTATCTACCATGAAAGCGCAGTCGGAATGTTCCAGAGTGGTGTGAGTAGTCAAGATAGAGTTGTATGGCTCAACTACAGCAGTTGAGATTTGAGGAGCCGGGTAGATAGCAAACTCCAATTTGGATTTCTTTCCGTAGTCAACGGATAGACGTTCCATCAACAAGGAAGTGAATCCGGATCCGGTACCTCCTCCGAAAGAGTGGAAAATGAGAAATCCTTGAAGACCGGTACATTGATCAGCCAACTTTCGGATACGATCGAGTACCAAGTCAACAATTTCCTTTCCGATGGTATAGTGGCCACGGGCGTAGTTGTTGGCAGCATCTTCCTTACCGGTGATCAGTTGTTCAGGGTGGAACAACTGACGATAAGTACCGGTACGAACTTCATCTGTAAAATGCAAAAAATTATATTAGTCATAATTAAAGTAATTTAAATTTAATTATATTTATTAAAACAAAAGAATTATCTATGATTTTAGTATATTATATAATACTACTATAAAATACTGACCAATTACTGTTGGTTCGAGATCAACAAAAACAGCTCGGGGAACGTGTTTTCCAGCTCCAGTTTCGCTGAAGAAGGTGTTGAAAGAGTCATCTCCTCCACCAATAGTCTTATCGGAAGGCATCTGACCATCTGGTTGGATACCATGCTCCAAGCAGTAAAGCTCCCAACAAGCATTTCCGATTTGGACTCCGGCTTGTCCGATATGGATTGAGATACATTCACGCTGTAAAATTTATGTAAATGGTAATTATGATTTATTATTTCGATTCTACTCAATCAAAATAGAAATTATGAAAGACTCAATTAATAACTAGTAGATTATATATCATAATTTAACAAATAATTTCTAAATAACCTAATATAAATAATGATAAAAAATAGAACTATAAATATAAATAAATATTAAATAAAAAGAGTATTTGTAAACCATGATTAAACAAGATTAAAATAAACCTATTTCAAACATATTTTAAATACAACTTTTAATATCCGTTGATTTCAATATGTTTTATATGTATGCAATAAGTAAAAATACACTTAATTAAATATAAAACTGTGAACTGTTAATATATATATGTAATAATTAAATATACAAACCATATTTACTTATAAATTTGTAGTAAAAACTAGAAAAACGATAACCAAAATATATTGGAGACGAATGATTTCCGTAAACAAATTTTCGTCTTTTATAAATAATTTAGATATCACATGGTTATTCCCTATGGTTACATACTAGGTTACCGAACATAGATACGATTATAAACAAATACATTCATATAATCAAATTCATATTTTTAAAAGATACGAAAATAGAAAATAGCATTAAAAATTAGCATATTATATGTATATCCATTTAATATATTAATTATTATAATTATTTAAATATATTTTGAAAAATTAACAAATATTATAATAAATTTATTTAATTTACAATCGTCGATAATTTTTTCTGTACATGGTTATAACAATCACCAGTTTTACGTATATTTCAATAGTTTACTATGGTCAATAAAATAGCTTATCACTTGGTAAACATTAATATTAAGAATATAAAAGTATCTATTTTATTCAACATAACAAAATTATACATAGTATAGTATATTTTATAATTAAAACAATAAAATATGAATATATCCAGAGTATGTAAAAAATATATTTTAACTAATTAAATTTACATAATATTATTTTACTAGTATTTATATTTAATTAAAGTATATACATATCTTAATATAATATAATATAATAATCTTCACAATGGTTTTTAAAATTAATTAAAATAATGAACATATCAAAAGTTATAATATGAACGTCACCGTAAATTACGTTCGTTTTACGATAATTTCTGTAAAAATTTTAATTACAAGATTTATTCTCATACGGCTTTTATAATTTCTAATAACTCGAACCCCATAAATATTACTTAAATAAAACTGATACCCATTTTAAAAATAACTAACTGTTATATAATAAATTATTATTTATTCAATAATAAAATGAAAAAATTATTTAGGGCCTCCAGATAAATAATTAAAAAAAAAATGTATACAGTTTATTACAAAATTTATTTATTGCTATTTTACCAAATTAAATATACAATTTGAGAAGATTAAGGCCTATAGAAAGTTTTAAATAATAAAGTTACCTATCACGTGTTATTTAAATTATTAAAATTAATTAAATTTGACAAAAGTTATGATTTTTAAATATATACATTTTTAAACAATTTCCAGAAATAAAAAAAATATGTCATATTTTATTTTTTCATAAATATATATATATATTTATAATGGTCAGGGACTACATATAAAATAGTATAAACAATATATAAGATTGAAAATACAATATATATTAATAAAATAAATAATATATAGACAAGAACCTCTTCAATAGCGTAGTGGCTAATATAAACATAAAGTATATATATAAGAAAATATGTACAAATATAATACAAAAAATATATATAAAGTAGGATAATAAAATAATAAAATGTACACATTATTATGATATACAAAAAAAACAATCATGTTTTGCAAATCCACAGAAACCTCGATGACATGTAGGAGTTATAGCACCTTTAATTATTTGACCAATAATAACTTAATTGGCATACTGGGCTGATGCTCATGAAGATAATGACACCAATATATGCCTTGATGTCATTTTTATCCAGCATCAAATTTATATCTAGAAGATAATTTTAAAAAATTATTAATTTATATTAAATTTACTTTATATATACATATATTACATATTTACTTCATATTAAATTTACATTTTCAAACAATTGCTACTTGCATATGCCATAGAAGACGAGAGCAGATGCTTGAAGAAGCGCAATCCCAAGAATTGTATCATATATCCCAAGGCCGACTGGTCATTGCGGTAATTTTCCAAAGGTCTCACTCTTCTTGAGAAAGCAACATCAGCAGAAGAAGGCATATTAGTAGTACATTCTTCTGGACTAAATGCCTCCTCGGCAGACCTGGTAGTAGAGTGTACCCATCGAGCTCGCTTACTTGAATGTCCTCTATCTCAAAATGTACTGACACCAGCAGAAGTAGCAGGAACCAGTGGCTCGTTATCGGATAAGTCACTGCCATTCTAAACATATTTTTTTAAAGCGTGAGAACTAATATGATAATTAAAATATTCTTACAATATAAATGTTTATAATAAGGTGCCTCATAGTTGAGGATCCACTCTTGAATTGGATCAAAATCAGGACTATGGTCCTCTTCTACCTAACATTCAAATATTTTAAAATTATAATAAATATTGTATATTATATATGATAAATCACTATATGTTACTTATAGATATATATTGTATTATGGTAATAGTTTAGTATATATAATAAAGTTTATATAAAACATAATAACCTGATCCATAATACCGTCTAATGAACCACCAGTAGAATAATCATCATATTCATGTAAATCAGAAAGTTTCTCCATTTTAAAAATCAAAATCGAAAAAGCAACGATATCTTTCTAAACATCTCATATATTACGTAGTTATATACGTACTATTTTCTTATGTATTAATGCGTTAGAAAACATTAATTTCACTCTTTTAATTTATAATATAAGATTTATAATGTTATATGTAATTTTTTTATATCAGATCTATAAATATATTTATAAACTTTTACGGTATTTTAAAAAATATTTATATTAATTTTACGTACTAATCATACTTTTTTTGCATATAAAAACTATTTTTTTATCTGTGTTCTAGCGTATTTATCTAGGGTATTTATATTATATATATAAACAAACATATACCCAAACTTCTAATTGTATTAATTTAATATGCGTCCGGAATATTCAATACACAAATCAATAAATGAATACAATTGTTATGGATAATTTTATTTTTATATTTCTTCTATAATGTTAATTATCTAAATAATATTTTATATAAACGTATTAATACATAATATTAAATATTGAAATAATATTTATAAAATGAATATTTTTAATTTAAAATAGAAATATCTTTAAAATAGAATTTTAAGTAATTAGTTATTATAAGTATTTGCGCGACGTTTCGTGACTTTGATTATTTCGTAATAGCGACGATCCTTAACATTGGCGCACAAAGGGTTAATAAGCACCGCATTGCATGATAAACCTATATTAATATAGAAATATATTATATACGGTATATGTACTATATATTATAGTTATATATTATTTTATTAAGTCGATACTGTTATAATAATCTAGTAATTTATGTGGGTGGGAAACTATTATTAATTAGTAATGGAATGATCTAAAAATCTAGAATATGTGATATATTTCAAAACTTTAGAATTAATGGATATACTTTAAACTATATTCTATCGCAATTTACTAGGTTCATGATCGCATCATAAATATTATTATTTTCATATATATATTTTATAATTCATTAAATTTGAGTAAAAATAAATTTGTAAAAATAATTTTAATGTATATATAATATGTTTACCCAAGATATATAATTTGATGATATTATGTAATGATATTGTCAAGGAAATGTATATAAAAAAGTTTATGATCATCAAATAAATATGAACATATAAACACATATGTGTTACATATCTATGTTAATAAAGCATTGATAAATATGAACATGTAGATACATGTATGTAACAAAGCATTGGTGGTATGCATTGCACATTAATTGCACTGATATTTAGGTGAGCCAAAGGCTTCATTTAAAGTGTATTGTTATTTGTATAATAAACCGTTTAGCAATAATTAATCTGTTTTGACATGTTTGTCACTATTGGCAACATACCAAATAAGGATATTATTATCGGTATTATGAAGGATCTGTTTAAACATATATAATTCGAATGTGCTATTCAACAGAATTTCAATAATAAATGTTATTTATAATTTTTAATGTAACCTATAAATTATTATATAATATATATATATATATATATATATATATATATAATAATCTATATTGTAGTAATAGTTTTAGTAATGTTATATATATTTTAAATTATTAATTGTATGTAGAAATATTCTATATTTTGCTATAACACAGATTATATGCTTTTAAGGGTTTTAAGTTAATATATAAGATGCATATTTCAATGTTTATGTTACATATATATTGAGTGTAGATCCCATATATATATATATATATATATATATATATATATATATATATATATATATATATTAACTATAGTTATTTACAAATATGTGTCAATTCTACCTATAGGTTAACATTAGTTTAAATAAACACTTTTTAATAAAATAAATAATAAAGAATATATATATATTCAAAATACCTTAGATTTTTATTTGGAAAAATATATTAAAATAGTTGATTATAGCTATTAACATTTAGATTTTATTTGATAATTGAAATTCTTTCAAATTCTAAAATTACAAATATGCTTTTGGATGAATATAAGACTCAATAATATCAACATATTTGAAATAGCTCAATTACCAAGTAATACATCCAACATACTAAAGAATTGTTATACTGGTATCCACTATTACAAACATACACGATCGCCTATCTCTTCTAAATCATAACATACATGGTAAGTAATATATGTTACTGCAGATATTTGTAAGATAATACAAGTATTTTTATAGTTATAATATTGTTAAATAAGTATTATAAAATTTTAAAAATAATATCAACTCAAATTCAATTCATTTATTTAATATAATAGTTTATATGAAAACAAAATATTGAAATATTTTGAATTCACATTCCCCAAGTGTGCTTAATGAAATAATTTCATTATAATACATTACTTTCCACCAGGATATCTTAGCTGGTACAATATTTAATATAATTTATTTGATTGGTAACTGATTTGTGGATTAATTCCCAATATTTTTTAATTTAGTGGGGGCATTATAAAAAATATTATTTAATAAAATGGCTACTATAATTTTTAAGTTACGTAGTATTATTTAATATTACCACTGCTTTTCAATCAATTCTCTAACTCTGATTTAGCCACTTAACTTAACTTAACCTGAGATCGAAGTTTGAGACGTTATCTATTTCATATGAAATATATAATGAATATTCACTCTCGCATAAACTCTCATATCTATCCTATAGGGATATACACATAACTACATATATATATATATATAATACAATTGAAATGTCAGAACACCCTTTCATGCTGGATGAAACATCGGATATCCGAAGGTATATAACTTGGGATAAAAAACTATGCCAGGAAACTGATATATGGACAATCATAAAATAGGTCTAGTTTCCTATGCTATATACCAAATTCTTATCAAGCAGTCAAAACATAGATTAGTTTCCTACATGTACTACAGACATGAGTATATGCACATATACATTTATACTCGGAAAATAACATGTATTCGTAATTGATATAAATGGAAATATAATGATCATATTCCTCGATATCTCCTCACATCTCACTAAAGTTCTCAAGGACATATTTTCTTACCTTTGAGTAGCTAAATTCCTCTCACCCGACCCAAAACTGTCATTCTTAAATAGTAATCTTGGACTATGCTGTTTTTATCCTTTAACAATGTTATTAAATATCCTAAGAACTATTTATAATATAAATTTCTAAATATTGAGTGAATACAAATTTAATAATACTATATTACCTAGTTGATATTTAAAAGAAATAACAGCTAAATACTAATAAATAAACATATAATTAAACATATGCAATCATAAGAAAAGTTGGAATGAAATAAATCTTATTTGGATTCATTTATATATTTCTACTTCTTAACGAGGTATATCTTAAATATATTCTTGTTAGTTTAGTTTGGTTTCATAATTTTCTTACATAAATATTTCTAGATTTGAATAATAAATAAATACTATAAAATATACAAAAAATATATATTGTAATATGTATTTATTCATATTAGCATGAGGGGAGTAAATTAATATTCTTCTCCTTCTTCCTCTCCTTCGCCTTCAACTGAGTCGACTCCAACTTCTTCGTAATCTTTCTCCAAAGCAGCCAAATCTTCACGAGCTTCAGAGAATTCACCTTCCTCCATACCCTCACCGACATACCAATGTACAAAAGCACGCTTGGCATACATAAGATCAAACTTGTGGTCAAGGCGAGCCCATGCTTCCGCGATGGCAGTTGTATTAGACAACATGCATACGGCACGTTGAACCTTAGCCAAATCACCACCGGGAACAACAGTCGGGGGCTGGTAGTTGATTCCGACCTTGAATCCAGTTGGACACCAATCAACGAACTGGATGGTACGTTTAGTTTTGATGGTAGCAATAGCAGCGTTGACATCTTTGGGCACAACATCTCCACGGTATAACATACAGCAAGCCATATATTTTCCGTGGCGAGGATCACATTTCACCATTTGGTTAGCCGGTTCGAAACAAGCGTTGGTAATTTCAGCAACCGAGAGTTGTTCGTGGTAAGCTTTTTCAGCAGAAATTACCGGGGCGTAAGTAGCCAATGGGAAATGGATACGAGGATATGGTACCAAGTTAGTCTGGAACTCAGTCAAATCGACGTTCAACGCTCCATCGAAACGCTCCATCGAAACGAAGGGAAGCAGTGATCGAAGATACGATTTGAGCGATCAAACGGTTCAAATTGGTGTAAGTTGGACGTTCAATGTCCAAATTACGACGGCAAATATCATAAATGGCTTCATTATCTACCATGAAAGCGCAGTCGGAATGTTCCAGAGTGGTGTGAGTAGTCAAGATAGAGTTGTATGGCTCAACTACAGCAGTTGAGATTTGTGGAGCTGGGTAGATAGCAAACTCCAATTTGGATTTCTTTCCGTAGTCAACGGAGAGACGCTCCATCAACAAGGAAGTGAATCCGGATCCGGTACCTCCTCCGAAAGAGTGGAAAATGAGAAATCCTTGAAGACCGGTACATTGATCAGCCAACTTTCGGATACGATCGAGTACCAAGTCAACAATTTCCTTTCCGATGGTATAGTGACCACGGGCGTAGTTGTTGGCAGCATCTTCCTTTCCGGTGATCAGTTGTTCAGGGTGGAACAACTGACGATAAGTACCGGTACGAACTTCATCTGTAAAATGCAAAAAATTATATTAATAATAATTAAAGTAATTTAAATTTATTTATATTTATTAAAACAAGCATTTCTATGATTTTAGTTTATTATAAAATACTGACCAATTACTGTTGGTTCGAGATCAACAAAAACAGCTCGGGGAACGTGCTTTCCAGCTCCAGTTTCGCTGAAGAAGGTGTTGAAAGAGTCATCTCCTCCTCCAATAGTCTTATCGGAAGGCATCTGACCATCTGGTTGGATACCATGCTCCAAGCAGTAAAGCTCCCAACAAGCATTTCCGATTTGGACTCCGGCTTGTCCGATATGGATTGAGATACATTCACGCTGTAAAAAAATAATTTGAATTATTTATAAAAGATTACAAAAAAAAAATTTTAATTTAAAAATAAGACTTGAAACAAATCCATAAAAATAGCCATAAATAGTGATAATCGATTCTTAATTTTATAATGAAAGTAATGTAATGCATTTAGTAAATATATATATAAACATATATGATTTGAAATAGTATATCTAAACATATATAATTATTTAAAAATTTAAAATATTTTGTTACGGTTTTTATGAAAATAACGGTCTTTTTTTTCATAAAGCATAATTATACTTATTGGTAACATTATAATTAAGAATTTTAAATGCAAATTATAGATTTATTTTATATAGATTATAAAGTTTATCATATAATACTTTATTCTAACCATATTTTCTTTAAATGTGTTTGTAAAAAGGAATAAACGATGACCAAATCAAATTGGAGACGAATGATTTCCGTAAACAAATTATGGTCTTATATAGATTTTAAAGAAAGTCACGTGTTAAATTTCGGTGAATATTGACTTTAACAATATTTTACCCAAGAATCATAGAAAGCTCAATAAATAGTTTTGGATTAAGATAATCCAAATCTAATACTCAATTTCACAATATTTAATATGGTTTTCAATATTAATAGTATTATTGAAATATGGTAGAATTACCGCTACCTTAATAACATGTTCTTGCAAGTTTTACTAAGTCTCATAAATTACTTGACCTAACTTGTTATTTACCGAGTGTTACATATGTTATATAACTTAATTCATTATACGCTTGCTATATTAATGAAATACTTTCGTAGAATACTAGTTGTACAAACTGGTATATATAATTATAATTATCAGATATTATGTAGCAATACAAAATAGTGTGATGTTTCTAACATAGAATGTCATCAATTCAATGTAATATATATATATATATATACATATACATATATATATATATATATATATATATATATATATATATATATATATATATATATATATATATATATATATATATATGTTTACAGATATTGAATACAAAATAATCAATAATCTTGCTATATATTTTAAAAACTATAATATTTAATATATATATTATATATATATATTTATACAACATACTAAATTAACTATAATCATTAGTATAGTTAAATCAATCATTTAAATTTAATCATCAACTATAGTTTTACATTATATACTAATTTACCATCGATATTGATGATTATCATATACATTAAGAAAGTAGTAACGATGTGTTTTACCGATTACTATTATATTGATAATATATTTTATAATACGAAATAGAACACAAATATATAAGATAGTTTGTATAGAAACCTAAACATTATGTATTGAAATATGCATTACACACAGTACATATATTGTAATATAACATCCTATAAAAATAATATATTGAATTAATCATAAACATGTGTGATACCCTCATTGAAGCTTACCTAATGCAAATGAAGTTACATGTATACAGACAATTTCATTTCAGTACGGAATCCAGTAGTTCTTTGTAATATTATTTTATGTTACATGTATGGTAATATTTCTATTAAAACGATATTTAATCTATAAATTATATTAAACTACACTGATAGATATAATTCCTTAATTTATTATAATATGAAAATAATTTAGGAATATACTATATATACATACATACATACATATATATATATATATATATATATATATATAATAGCTATATATAATAGCTATATATATAATTTTTATTATTTGGTTCATTATTTTAAATAATTAATTTAATATATAACTATCAAATATATCAAATATCAGTACATATTTGAATTTATTGACTTTTTGTTAAAAGGCATCTGATTATTTATAAAATAAATAATTCAATTAGAATTCGTATTCACAAGATATCCGGCCACGTATAAGTACGCATTGTATACAATATATTGTATATTGTTGCATTGCTATAGCAATACAAAATGGACTGCTGCATGAATATCGAATTTATGAAAAAAAACCCTGAATCGATGTCTAGAATAATTAATCACCTTATGCTCTATAGATAATATGAACAATGCATATTTTGCACGTTCACAGTGCATTCAACATACTGTGTTATCGCATATTTATTTATATGATATAATTGTTGCACATGTACACTCTGCAGAGTTTTAAAACATTGTACACTATACATTGTTATTTTATTAGAAATGTATACATTGTTATAATAGGGTGATAATAATGTACATATTTTTGATATAATACCTATGTATAATATTTTAAAACAATATAGATTTTCATATAAAAATAGTTGTTGTATTTTCATAATCATAATATACATTTACTTTAAATATTACACAAAATTATATTGTTTTATATATGCATGCGATTTTGTGACATATGGGTTGTCAATATTTAAAACTTTCAATATTGATATTATAATGTTAATAGAATTTTATAAATATTATTATGATTGCAGAACTTAGATTACCCACTGTTAAGATATATCAATTCGGCGTGAACCTAAGGAAATTATTAGAATATTTATTGCAAGTATTGTAAATGTATTATTTTATGATCATAATTTACTAACTAATTTCCTTACTAATATAATAAACAAACTGACCGATTTCCGTTAATTAATATCCGAGTTTAGTTAATTTTAATTTAAGCAAATGAATATATTAAGTTTAAAAAAATATTTTGTAGAAAACCATCATGGATATGTAAAATTATAAAATTTGTAAAAAAATGAGATATATCTAATTTGAAATACACACTGTAGTAAACATCGTATATGTACACGTATGCAATCAAGTATATATATATATATATATATATTATATTGTACATGTATGCAACTACAGTTATCATTATACCACAAACATATTGATAAAAGCATTTTATAAAATTCGTTGATCTACTAACGATAAAACTACTCTATTTGAGGTTGATGAGTTTTATTCTTCAACGTGCAAATCTTAATCTTGTAGCTCCTATCATCGCTTATAAAATTGCGATGTCGTAATTAACTAATTATGCAAAGTTAAGTTATATTTCAGTTAATAAATGAGGTAAT
Organism: Osedax frankpressi; assembly: GCA_964035775.1. Taxonomy (NCBI): domain Eukaryota; kingdom Metazoa; phylum Annelida; class Polychaeta; order Sabellida; family Siboglinidae; genus Osedax; species Osedax frankpressi. The sequence goes on from OZ038313.1 coordinate 21,843,169, forward strand.
ATAATTTGGTGGTTAAATTATATATTTTTATTAATAAATATAAATGGTTACTTATTAAAAATTACCCTGTGAAATTAATGATATTAATTGTATACTTTAATCATATAAATACAATTTGTTATTTACCAAATCACCTAAAAATGGTGTACATAGGAGTTTGAATAGATTAGAAAAAATTACCGAACTATCTATATAGATTTAGCTTATATTTTATATAAAGTACGGTATTTTTAATGGATAGAGCATGAATAACATTTACCTATCGAAATTTATAAGAATTGCAAGATTAAATAGGCATTGTATCGGAGGCAAGACTTAGTATATCATTGTAACTAATTAATAATATTTACACAATATTGATTTCGTTCTAACTGACTAATAATATATACACTATATTTATTGGAACAGTTAACTTTTATATAACTAGTATACATATTAATTATGTTAAATTCATTCTACTTATATAACTAATTCATCTATACATTTCCTTTGCATTATTATTATTTAAGGTTTATTGAATTTAAAATTTTTATAATCCAACCTTGATTGATATCGACATGTTTTATATGAATTATATTATATTATATAAATATAACTTGATTTATATCAAAGATTTATAAAATATATATCACTTTGAAAAATATTCCATTTATATTAGAAAAAAACAATTATAAATAAAAAAAATAATACATTATTATGGTAACAGTGTAATATAGAAATAGTTTCTAAAGTAGAAATAGGATATAATAATAGTTAGAGTTAAACTCTGCCAGATTTGGGGCGTGATTTTATAATGTTTCTTTTAATGAATACTCCATCTTCTCTTTCTTTCTGGCGAGTGGCTTTTGACTTAGTTTTTGTTTTGCGTTTACTACTCGTGCCTTGGTGTGATTCTAGATCTTCATCCTATAGAATTTTATATTGTTAAATAATAATAATAATACAATATACTTTTGCAGTGAAAATGAAATATAATTAATAATAAGATAATAAAGAAGATCAAATTAAGCTTTTAATAGAATAAAATCATGAATAGTATTAAATAGATACTTACATAGATTAAAATCATGAATAGTATTAAATAGATACTTAAATAGATTAAAATCATGAATAGTATTAAATAGATACTTAAATAGATTAAAATCATGAATAGTATTAAATAGATACTTAAATACTTAAATAGATTAAAATGTTGAATGACTAAATTTGCAATTTATTTATCAATAGAAATTGTAAGATAAATATACTAGACTAAGGTGGTAAGAAATACAGACTCGAGGTACCCGGACACCAACGCAGCTGGGCGAGTGAGTCCTGTGGGTTGAGTACAGAGCGTTTTGCAGGTTGTTGCTAAGGTAACTGTTTTCGCGTTTGTAGTCATCGAGTTCGCCTTCGAGTTTCTCACGACGCAGCCGTTCGTAGTCTAGCTGCGCTTCCAACTCGGTGATAATCCTACCAATGATCGTAGAACTCGTATAACGGAGTGAACGTTGAAATATAGCAAAGAAAAAATACAATTTACATAGTTAGAGAAATAACAACAAAAAGATTATATTCGTATATTTTTTGTTAATAAATCTATTAATACTTTAATGTTAATACTTTAGAAACGTAAGAATTATTACTAATGTACCGCATATAGGGTTAGATTGCAATTTGTGAAAATATAATATGGAAAGAATTTCAAAATTTAGGAAAAAATCAACATCGATAGCTTCAAAACAGACAATGTAGAGGATAAAACTATAGGATAAAACTAGATAACATACTGTAGAGTAAAATTGTTATATATAGAATAGACATATAAGATAGTAAATATAAAATATTTAAAAATTCAATACAATATTAACGGAGTTCTAAAGAGAATATAAGCTAGCAATGATTACAGATAGAAACATACATAACAATAGAAAACTTACGGAGCTTGTCTAGAAATAAAATATTGAAATTAAATTAAAAATGAACCAAATAAATATTAGGGTATCCAATGTTTACTATACATGCACATTTAATATATGAAAAATGTTGTATTCTTAGAAATAATAGTTGTTTATAATAAACAATAAAATGATTGTATTCGGATGCAAGTGTTCACTTTTACCCTTTTATCTCCGGATTGTTACGGTAACTAATATATACATTATGATTAAAGGTAATATAATTAATTCTTGTGAATGGATATATTATGATAACATTATATCATTACAATAAAATATTTAATTGATTATTGTAGTTAATTATTTTATTAAATATTAAAGATAAAAACATATTTGTATTATCGGGAGGTACTTTGATATAATTAATAACCTAGCGCTCTCCCTGTCCCGTTTAATCCTTCTACAGTCTTCGGCTAGTTTCCCGCCCCATTGCACGTAATTCCTTCGACAAATCTCCAGTCTCCGTTCGAGGTCGTCGATTCTTTTCTTAGCCCGTCCTGTTAAATTGTTACCAGACATCTAACTATTTATTAATAATAATAAACAATGTATTATTATAATTAGTGGGTATTAATAGCAATTGAGCAAGTAGAAACAGTAGTCATACCTTTGGCTGCAATAACTTCCGTTTTACTGAGCTGCAGTTCACTCTCTCCCTCGGTATTGCCTACGGGAGGTGGAGCTAAATCATCATCATCATCTCCTATATCGTCGGAAGGCTTTTCTTCATTTGATTCCTGAGTCGTGCCACTCTTATTTGCAGAGTTTGCTCCGATTTCATCATCTGTATTAATCCAGTTTCAACTTATCACCGCATTTATAATGAGTTTAAACAAATAATTGTTTTGAATTATTCTTATGACGATAGAAAAGTAAATTCTTAAAAAACAGAATGTTTTCGTACAGTATTTCTAATTTATATTATTCATATAAACATTTTTCAAATCAGTTATAGTTAAAATTAAAATGAAGATGAAACTAGAGTTGATAGTTTTGATTAATTAATTGAAATAAAGTATTTAACATAAAATGTAATTCATACGGTAATACCGAATTTCTAATCTATTCACTAGTTTCCCTTGTGATTATTGTACTTTACTTGCAATATGGCACACTTACAATTATGTACTTCACAAATCTTTTATTGAGTATATACAAAAATAGTCACATAGCCTACTGAAATTATTAGATTGCAAACTATAAACCCATTGATAAGCTTACTTGTATAAGCAAACCCATTGATAAACCTACCTCAACTCATTAACTATTTTAACTCGGTGAAAGTAACTTAAGCTTACTTGTATAAGAAAACTCCTTGTTAACATACCTTGATAACTCGTTGATAACTAACCTTTACTCCATGACAACCTACCATTACTCCTTGACAACCTACCATTACTCCTTGACAACCTACCATTACTCCTTGACAACTAACCTTTACTCCATGACAACCTACCTTTACTCCTTGACAACCTACAATTACTCCTTGACAACCTACCTTTACTCCTTGACATCCTACCATTACTCCATGACAACTAACCTTTACTCCATGACAACCTACCTTTACTCCTTGACAACCTACAATTACTCCTTGACAACCTACCTTTACTCCTTGACATCCTACCATTACTCCATGACAACTAACCATTACTCCTTAACAACTAACCTTTACTCCTTGACAACCTTGACAACCTACCACAGTTTGCTACCTAATCCACTAATCTACTAACCGGGGTCTGTGGTGAGCAGACGGACGGCGGCCAATTCTGCGAAACGACTTGCAACATCCCGAGGATTCTCTCCGGCGCTGTTGGTGATTGTGATGTTGGCTCCCATCTCGATGAGCCACTGAAGTACGTCGAGATGTCCCTGTCCGGCAGCTGAAAATGGCAGCTGACTAATAAATCTTTACCGTAACTTTGAGTGTCATTTAGTTTACTTGGACGATAGTGAAAATGTTCTTCTATACTGGATAAATATAATTAGAATTTAATAAATACAATGAAGGAAACAGAGTGATGTCATATTTTGTAAAATCATTTAGAAAAAATAATATAGAATAAAGTATGCTCACAAAAATGGAAGTAGTTTGCTGTTTATTATTATAAAGATACAATTCATTTCAATTAGGAAAATAGTAGATAATAATATGTGTAAAATTATATCATAATAAAGATGAAGAATAAATATAATTAAAATTTGTTTTATTAATTTCACTTTAATTAAATATAAAGATATATTAAAATCAGCAATTAAATATAACTAATTTATTCATGTCACTTATCTAAAATATAAATAAAATACATCGAATATATCAACATTCTTATTCAAAAAGTATTATCTTATTAGTTTAAAAATTAAATTATAAATTTTAATCAAACCAGAAAATAAATCAGAAATTGTTATATTCATGTATATAAAGTAGTATAAGTATACAGCAAATTTATATAACTAAATGTTTTATAAGAATTTATATAAGGTATATTTTAAATTAAAATATTATATTAAAATTTTTAATATGAAAATAAATTTTAAATATGTTTACTAACGGATCAAATACATCAGCTTATATTTTAAATATCAGAAGTATTATCTGATTTCAAAATCAAATAATAAACTATCTATATTAGAAGTTGGTAAATAAAATTCATTGCAATTACAAGAATTTCTATAACCTTTATGTGCGAGGGTTGATCCCTTATCATCCCTTTCATTCAGATTCACGATTCCATTATCAATCAACATGCGTAGATGTTCAATGTCTCCAGAATAGGCAGCTACATGAGCTGGAAACGCCAAGTCTACAAAAATCAATGTTCAAATTTAAATCATATTAAAGTAAATTTATAAAAAATAAATATATTTTCACTTGTATTATATAACAAAAACTGAATAGAAATGAATGATTTCCTAGGAAGTTATTAACAAATTAAAATTTGATCAATAAATATGAACAAAACTTTATATCTAGAATAATAAAAGTTATAAATATAAAATAATAATTACACTCATTATTTTTTAATAAAAAATTACATAATACTTATATAAATTAATATAATTTAATATAAAATAGAATAATCTATTAAATAGAAATGATTGAAATTCATACTTTCAGCCTCGTCTGGATGGTCTCTCTCCCATTCGATGTTGGCGATGTACTCAACTATAACATCTTTGTGGAATTGACTGGCTAGCATTTTAGGTGTTTCACCTGGTAGTGAAATCAAACAATAAATACTAATAACATGCTATAATATAATCTATATTATAAAATGAATAGAAAATGAATTATAAATTAAAAAATAACTTATATGACTAAAATATATTTTCTCATATACTAAATCATACTTGGTTTCACGTTTCCAAAACCTCTAGTTGGTGTTGAAGACGTGACGAATAACACATGTTTAACACGAACCGTTGTCGTTGCGGGCCAATAGAAGACCAGAGGGATTCTCGTACTCCGACATCATGAACTTCATACACGGGAGGTTGCCTTCCATGGCCGCCAGGTGAGCTAAATGTTGATACCATGAATTAACGATTTTAGAACAATTAATAGTTCGTAGAAGATTACGAATAAGAATTTAATAAATACAATTTTTCATTTCGTGTGTAATTTTTGTCAAAACTTTGCGAATGACTTTCGCAAGAAAATGATGCAATTATTGCAACAATTCAAACAAACATGAACTAGCATTAAAAAGAATATTCTTACCATATCAATCTTTGTTCTAATTTGTACAATCCCCGTATTAAATAGCAATTTGTTATTATTATTATTAATTTCTGGTAAGGGTGTTATACAATATTTGTCATACATTCATTATTTCAAATGACAATAAATATTTGCACCTTCACTACAACGATACATTTGTTTAATATGATATGGTCGTAAGTAGCAATAACAGTATTGAGGATAATATAATTATAGCAATGCTAATAAGGAAATCAGTAATCACACCGAGAAAACCACTTCTCATATTATTGGAGTGGGCAGAAATGAATATAGTTAATATAATCCATAAGACTAAGTATACAGAATAGTGTGTGAATCTAATGAGGGGATATAATGAGGGAAAAAGTATTTAAAGGAAATTATATAACCAACACATCAAAGGATGTTACAAAACTCAAGTTGAATCTATTGTACTCATGCCTAGCCCCCCTCATCCTGCAAACTAATTGCTTTAATTCCTCGGAGATTAACAATGGGCATATTATCTTATATTAGGAAGCTGATAATATAAAGGGTAATATATGTTTACAATGTTATATTAGGTCAATCACCTTATCTAAGGAACAGTACTTTGTACGGGGTCCAACACGTCATACATAACACCTTGCCCCGCACAAACTAACCCGCATTATTGCCTGAAGTATCTGTGATGTCTAGTTTACCCCCCCAGCGTAATAACAATTGCAGACAACCCAGACGACCATGAAATGAAGCACAATGTACAGCTGTCCAATCATTGTTATCTGCAGCATTCACCTCCTGGCATGTGGCAGGAGTTAGTGTGAGAGTGGGGAGAGAGTGGGGAGGCGTGTAGGTTGTAATGAGATAGTGGGGAGGGGTGTAGGTTGTAATGAGAGAGTGTAGGGAGGGGTGTAGGTTGTAATGAGAGAGTGTAGGGAGGGTGTAGGTTGTAATGAGAGAGTGGGGAAGGGTGTAGGTTGTAATGAGAGAGTGGGGAGGGATGTAGTTTGTAATGAGAGAGTGGGGAGGGGTGTAGGTTGTAATGAGAGAGCATAGGGAGGGGTGTAGGTTGTAATGAGAGAGTGGGGAGGGGTATAGGTTGTAATGAGAGAGTGGGGAGGGGTGTAGGTTGTAATGAGAGAGTGTAGGGAGGGGTGTAGGTTGTAATGAGAGAGTGTAAGGAGGGGTGTAGGTTGTAATGAGAGAGTATAGGGAGGGGTGTAGGATGTAATGAGAGAGTGGGGAGGGGTATAGGTTGTAATGAGAGAGTGGGGAGGGGTGTAGGTTGTAATGAGAGAGTGTAGGGAGGGGTGTAGGTTGTAATGAGAGAGTATAGGGAGGGGTGTAGGTTGTAATGAGAGAGTGTAGGGAGGGGTGTAGGTTGTAATGAGAGAGTGTAGGGAGGGGTATAGGTTGTAATGAGAGAGTGTAGGGAGGGGTGTAGGTTGTAATGAGAGAGTGTAGGGAGGGGTGTAGGTTGCAAAGGTTTTTAGGGTGTGTAAATGTGTATTTGGATTTATAAAGGTGTGTTAGGGTGTGTAAAGGTGTTTTAAGTGGTGTAAAGGTGTTTTAAGGGGGGTAAAGGTGTTTTAAGGGGTGTAAAGGTTTATGTATAAAGATTTTTAAGAACGTGTAAAGGTGTGATAGAGTGTATACAAATTTTTAAGGGGTAAAGGTGTGTAAAGGTGAGCTAAGGATTGTAAATGTGAGATAGGGTGTGTAAGGGTTTGTATAGGTGTTTATAGGTGAGTTAGTATGTGTTAAGGTGTTCTAAAGTGTATAAAGATTTGTAAGGGTGTGCAAAGGTGTGTATGGGTGTGTTAAGGTGTGTAAATGTGTTTTAAGATATGTTAAGGTGTGTAAAGGTGTGTAAAGGTGTACTAATGTGTGTAAAGGTGTGTTAAGGTGTGTAAATGTGTTTTAAGATATGTTAAGGTGTGTAAAGGTGTGTAAAAGTGTACTAATGTGTGTAAAGGTGTGTTAAGGTGTGTAAATGTGTTTTAAGATATGTTAAGGTGTGTTAAGGTGTGTAAAGGTGTGTAAAGGTGTACTAATGTGTGTAAACGTGTACTAATGTGTGTAAAGGTGTGTTAAGGGGAATATAGAGTATTAGTAGTATAATGAAGTTAATTAAATGTTAGTTCTGTGGGTGTGTGTTGAAATTATAGCATTCAAACATGTGGATTTTATATTATTTACAAAAAATGTGATGATTATTTTAACGATTCATACATTCATATCACTAGTGTATAATTAGTGTTTACTATAGAAGCTAATGTGACTTCATTTACCTCAGTGGGGTAATAGTTTAGTATACCATTGATGTACCAGTAAATATAATAATCAATATATCAATATCAATTATTAATAAATTCCATTATCGTTTATGATAATCCATGCGATGTTCATTTGATAAGGATAGTTAGTCTATCAGTATAGTAATAATGTATTTCTGAGATAATGTAACTTAAATACATTTTATCCTAATAATTTATTTCTGAGAATGAAAAAGTGCAGTTAATTTACTAGACATAAGATACAAATTTATAAGAAATGAATTTAAATTCGTTAAAGACTAATGGGATATATACGCAATAACTCACCGCTCCCGCTCGTAAAATTGAATGTAGAGTGAAGCTGTTGCCGTGGGAAGCAGACATGTGAACAGGTGTACTGCCTCGGTGATCTCTGGCATTCAAATTTGCTCCATTGTTAGCTAATGCCTATGTATATAAATAGGTATACTGAAAATTATATACATAAATAGTTATTATCAATATTAATCATTTATTGATGTGAAAAAGTTAAAATGATAAATATAAAATTATGATATACTTTTAATAGATATTCAGCAGATTTTGATAAATTTTTACACTATCCTCGATTTAAATATCTCAATAAATAAATTGTTTAAATATAACATAACTTATACTTTAGTTTATTTATTTTTAATAATGCTTCCCTAACTTGTAGACATGCATCTTGACCTTTGATGGCAGCGATGTGTGCAGCTGTCCACCCCCTAGGCGTTACTACAGTTGTGTCCACTCCGTGCCATAGTAGCCAATGTATGCACTACGAATATACCAGTATAAGTTGTATCTAAGTGCCTATATATGCTATTTATAATGCGCACTTTTTAATATATATATATTAATATATAATCTACATCATATATATGATATCGTACAATTGATACCATTAATTATATAAGTAATATCTATAAGTAAATTATTAAATTTTAAATGAATTAAATTAAACTGTGCAAGATATGACATTTATTGACCTCGAGTGAACCGACATAACAGCACCAATGTAGAGGAGTAAAGCGATCGCGCGACTTCTCAACTTCGTTGACGCTGGCTCCCGATCTCACCATGTTTTCGAGTTCCTTGTAGTCGCCAGCTTTGACCGCCTCGTGAATGCTCGAATAACCCCTGTCTGGACGAACTGTGAAGTAGCCATGTTTCGGTTAGCATAATTAGTCAAAATGAACAATATAACAAGTATTACTTAATATATCATTTTTAATTTTAATATATATTCTATTATTTAAAAATTATTTCAATAATAATTAGAATATATATATAGTAGTAGATACACACTAAACGATATTAGTTATATAAATATTATAAATAATATAAACAATATAAATATCTATAAATATTTAAGAATAATTTTTAATTCAATATTGAATTAAATTAATTTATTAATTATATATAAGTATTAGCTGGTATTTATAAATAAATCAATATTAATTATATATTTAGTAATTTTTGTCTCATGTTTAAATTATGTATATTGAAAATAATATCGCATAATGCATACTACATAACATAATATTATATATATATAAGTTTAAGCGAAGTATAAAAGTTGTAGTAGTGATTATATAGTTACACCAGTAGTTGTATTATGACACATACATTTTGAAAGTTTAATGGATTATATCAAAAAAAATATAAGTTAATTTTATTCCAATCGTCGAAATTAATACTTTTAAACAATGATATATTTGTACATATTTATGTTATCTAACCAGGCATATTTAAATAGACTTAATATAAGTAGTATTACTGATTATGAGTACATAAATCAAAATTAAAAGGTAACTAATGTAAATACAAGTTTATAATCTACATTTATTGACTTAATTTCATTCATAGATACTAGTCTTGTATATTCAATAAATAACAAATCTAAATAGTAATTTCCATACATAAGGATTATTAAAATCAAATAGTATTATGCACACACTATTACATATATATATATAATATATTTTATTATGCATGTATTAAATTATTAATGAAGTACATGTAAATAATTATCATATATAATGATTGATAGATTGATACATTGCGCCCTTGGGCATTTCCTGTTATACATCTTAATGGTGATGTAATCACGTATTGCCTATTATAAATGGCAATAAAAGTTTGCAACAACCATGGGAAATATTACTATTTAATTATCATATGTTAGCAATATAAATGTACATTAAATATGATAACACATTTCATACATATAGCTTCGCATATATTGAATTTAAATCATTCGATGTTTATATATTAAACAAGCACTTTACCTGCATTGGATTGTTTAACTTTTATTTATTAATAAACTATACATTATTATTTTACATTGAATCCATTTTATAATGGCTTATCTATATAAATTATTTATAATATTATTTATCGCTACAGTTGAATGTCATATTAATGATCCAGGTAAATATACTAAACATATAAGACTTTGTTAACTTTGTTTTATATATATATCGCTCTCTCTCTCTCTCTCTCTCTCTCTCTCTCTCTCTCTCTCTCTCTCTCTCTCTCTCTCTCTCTCTCTCTCTCTCTCTCTCTCTCTCTCTCTCTCTCTCTCTCTCTCTCTCTCTCTCTCTCTCTCTCTCTCTCTCTCTCTCTCTCTCTCTCTCTCTCTCTCTCTCTCTCTATCTCCTCTCCTCTCCTCTCTCTCCTCTCTCTCCGTCTCTCTATAAATATATTGATCTTTCTAACATTTTATAAATATGTCTTCTCGAAATCACTATTACATATATTATTTACCTATTTTACCTAAAGCAGTATAACTTAAATCATTAATATATTTTCAGATTTTAATTATAACTATAATTTAATTAAATGTAAATATAATAAAAATATGGCAATTTACGAATATTTAGTAGTGTATAATTATAATAATTTTGCTGTCATATACAATATTTGTGTTTTTAAAGTCCAGATGTATAACTAACGCGAATAATATTATTTTATATATTATATACATACATATGTATATATGTATATATATATATATATATAAATAGATATATGTACAATATATACATACACATTGCATTTATATTTTGCACAGTATCAGTGAAAATAAAGCCGCTAAAAAGACAACTGTTTATTAACAAACCACAAAGAGAATGTTAGTATCGTTAAAGTTATATTATATTCTAACAAAATGTTTAAATGCATTACATATGATAATATTTCATTATTGTTCTAAGTGATGTTATTTTGAAATCCTAAAAGTTGACCTTATGTAAGTTAGACATATGATTTAAACTTATTAAAGTTAGGATTAGTTATATATATATATATATATATATATATATATATATATAACTATAGTAAACTCATAGAGAGTTGCACTTCATGTCTATAAAGCGGAGAAAATAACTGTCGCCGTTTTGAATTAATTTCATTGTTTATCGGGAAGCGTAGGGACTACGCCGTATGTAATTGTATGTAATTCTGAGAATGCGTTATTTCCATTATAAGTTATCTACATATTCAATGTTCATATGAAATGATGTTGTATGAAAAGAGGAACATTTTATCTATTCGTTTGTCAATAGATTGTATGTTCAATATACTATAAGTAGATATATTCTACAGATATTATATAAATCACACAATCAACACCTTAAAAATATATTCATTGTTATATACTTTTTGTTAATATATCATATATCTTGCATAGATCTAAATTTAAAATTTACCGTTTAAAAAAATCGAATATTGACAATGACAAAAATTATAATTAATAAAAGTTAGCAAAATAAATTCAACTTTATTTAAAACTACTAGTATTATATATATATATATATATATATATATATATATATATAAATGATATTGTTAATATCTATTAGAATCTGTGCTATAACTTTTAATGTTCTTGCCATAATTTTGACAGTGAGTTGTTATTCATGCCATGACGAGTCTCCATATTGTGGAAATATAATCAATAATCCAGCGTCCATAGCAACCGCCAAGTGCCAATCAAAATGTTTCATACGAAAACAGGATAATAGTTAGACATATTAGTATTTTATGTGACTCAATAATTGAATAAATATTAATATTACTCGAGATCTCAGATAAAAGCACCCCGTCAACATATTTATAATAATGATCTCCGCATGTCCCATGCCGACTTCCTTACTCATGAGTAAGGAAGTTTGCAAACTAGAATATGTACACGATCAAATTTATTTACATGTGATTCAAACAACTTTATTTACATACATCTAAATTAATTAAATTATTCTAAATTAAACTCTATTCCACATACGGGTTATCGTATCCACCATTTTACGAGTAACCAATCGTGTATTTTAATACTCTGCAAATACAATACTAATCAAATGTATACATAAATACACACACCAACGCACCCACACGCATACACACACGCCAACGCCAACGCACATACACATATCTAATACCATTCCTTCTCGCTTGTACAATTGCAACGTTCAACTCCATCTAACATTGATACCTACACACATAAACACCAATTCATACTTTTCTAGGTAAACACATCAACACACATCTACATATATACCAACGCATACCCATACACATAATAACAACCCCATATCGATATACATACTAAAATATACCTACATATATCAATAAACACCTATTGAAACCAACACTCATCTACCCACATACCAATATTTTCTTAAACATATACACATACATACCGACACTCATGCCAACATACCTATACACATACCAATGATCATACACACACATATCTATTGGTATGTCTATACACATGTACTGATAAACCTCTACACATATATTAATAGTTACGCATACCAACGTCCAATACATGCATAGCAACATACACCTACAAACATAAATTCAATTATACATCGACATACAACTTGACACTCCGACGGTCCCAAACACTTATCTAACACATAGCGAACATATTTCTCAGAACTATACAGAGGTTGTTACGATGGTTGGATGAGCACGAAACTGAAACACGACTACAATGGATGTAGACGCCAGAACTACATGGGCAGTACCGTTGAGTGGTGTCTTTGCGACCACGACTACTGGTCAGTACACTCTACCTGTTTCCTCTATCTAATATGTAGTTCACAGACTATATTGTACACTGCGCACTACGCACAGTGCGTAGTATAAAGTATACAGTTTAAAATGTACGTACACTTTATACTGTACACTGTACACTGTACAGTGTACAGTATACCACGGATAGCACCAATAATAGCATGCACTGTTGAATGACAACCATTAACTACCAACCAATATATAAGCGTAAATATTCACCAATTTAGTCATTTATTAATATGTAATATTGTTGATATAAACCCACATTTGGAATGTTGAAATATACCCTAAAGAGGTGATACACTGAAAAGCGCGTCGTTTTACCTATCAAAATCAAGTAAAATATAAAGAGGAATTTCGATGTAGTCATACAGAAATCACGCGTTTTGGTGTATTGACTTTTTGCAAAGAAAGTAAAATTTAAATTATAATTTAAAATAATTTAACAATATTAACTATAAAAGCAATCTTTTGACTTCTATATCTTATTACTATATATTTTATTACCTACTTTCCATATAGATTTATTTTATCTAATATATTGAATCAATTTTCCAATGTCTATATTTATATATGATATGATTAAATAATTTAAATTAAATAATATTTAATTAAATTTAAAAAAATGTAAATAAATTATTGTATTGACTTTTGACTATTTACAAAGAAAGTAAAATTAAAATTATAATTAAACAATATTACCTATAAAAGCAATATCTTTTGACTTTTATATCTTATTACTATATATTTTATTACCTACTTTCCATATAGATTTATTTTATATAATATATTGAATCAATTTTCCAATGTCTATATTTATATATGATAATATAATTAAATAATTTAAATTAAATAATATTTAATTAAATTTAAAAAAAAGATATCATGCGTGAAAGTGAACGTTTGGCGTTTTATGCTAGTAATTTTAATATGTTCTATTACATAGGAAAATTGAACATGTCATAATTCCAAGTCGTTTTCCGTGGCGGCAAAACGACGCTTTTTTAGTGTGTACAATGCTTTAGTTTATATAAAAAGTCTACTAAATATATTACTTGCAAAATAGCGATATACTTTTAAACTTACTAATAGCTCACATTTTCAATGATCGATGAGAACTTTTACCTAGCGAGAAAATAAATAAAAAGTTTATTTCACACACATACTGTACGACGTACACTGTACGTACACTGTACAGTGTACGTTTTATATATTATTAATAAACCTATTTACCGTGTTCCCCTCGAAGTAACGGCCGGTCGATGTCGGCATTGACATCCAGTAACCTCGGTCCGTTGCAACTAACAACTCCGATTAGAGGAGGAAAAGTTTACCGTAAATTACAGGATCATGTTTTCGGATTCGAGAGACAACCGAGATACAGATTCAAACAATCGGCAGGTTATATAAATAATATTTCAAGAAAGACATCTGTTATGTTTTACGTTGTAAACAATGATATCTTAATATAAGACAAATAAGTTTAGTAAGGAATAGTATACATTGTAAGCATACGATATGTTACTTGTAATAAAAATAATCTTAATATGTAATATATACATTATATATTATTTTTAAGAAATCATTATGATGGAATGACATATATTGTAAATACATTATATATTATCTATAAGAAATACACCATTAAGCTTGAATGCCGTATATAATAAGAACATTATATATCTATAAGAAGGAACTAATTAAGACATCATGGCTTATATCGTAACTCTATCATATCTTAATGAGTATGCTTATAATGAAGTTAACCTTAATTAATTGCTTTATAAACTAACGTTTACACAAATGTGTATACACTAAAGTGTATAATTATATATAGTTTACTAATGTTATATGATATATGTATTATAATTTATTATGTAACTAATATGTTAGTATGATTTAATACCGATTATGATGTATATTCCATTATATCAATTTTAAGTTTTTATAGTAAGAATACATAAATTATTAGTTTATTCGCATTTTCTCTAATTCGATTTTTTTCCTTTTTATTTTTTACAATGCCCTTGTAACGTATACAAACACATACGCATCCATTATCTATATGTTTATATTTCTATAAAATAGTTTAAGAATCTACATTTACTTAATTATATAGTTTTGATTAACTATCGGTGTACTTAATATTAATATTAAGTATAAAACAACGATTTATATCAATAATGTATATATGATCAAATAAATATTCTGTGTACTACATATAGTATATCTTATATTCTACATAACGAATATATTAAATACTCTATCTAGTTTGTATACATAATATATCTTGTATATATTATTTACCATATCTTGTATAGCTTATTTACTAAATCTAATAGATCTCATATACTATATTTAGTATATAAGATATACTATATATATAGTATATCTTATAAACTATATCTAGTATATCATAATATAACTAATAATAGATTATATATAACCATATACATATACACACTATATTATAGTGCACAGTAACAGTTAACTACAGTACATTAATTCCCAAATATACATATATTGTTAATACGGCCATTATGTATCAAATGCAATTATACACAAAATACGATTATGAAATATTCTAAATTTTCCAAATGTTTAAAATTATTTTTAGTAATTTGTATTCAATTGTTATTAATTAAACGTTTTTGTTTTTTATTATCCTTATCATTATACTTACATACACATTAGATAACGTCATATGCTGTTAAAACTCACACTTTTATGATACATTTGTTTATGATAAATTAATAATGATACTATAACGTAAGGTTATTGTTTTAATTATACCACAATATGTCATACAATATACGAATTTCATTCGAGCTAAAGGTATTTTAGTTCTAACTAACTACTTTATGAAATCCTTTAACGATTACTTTTCTATTCACAGGAGTTCCTTATCTCCCTCGTTTGAAACACGATGCCAGGACCAGGTCGATGTGTTCCAGAAGATACGATGGTATCTACGCTGATCCGGGCAATTGTAGAGGGTACATAGACTGTGTGGCTGGTAGGGCCTACCGCAGGCACTGTTCACCAGGTTAATGTACAATATTAAGGCAATATACCTGTATATTTTATTAGGTAGGTTAGTGTTCGTAGATGTTTTATAAGCTGGGTTAGTGTTCGTAGATTTTTTATAAGTTGGATTAGTGTTTGGAGATGTTTTATAAGTTGGGTTAGTGTTTGGAGATGTTTTATAAGCTGGGTTAGTGTTTGGAGATGTTTTATAAGTTAGGTTAGTGTTCGTAGATGTTTTATAAGTTGGGTTAGTGTTCGGAGATGTTTATAAGCTGGGTTAGTGTTCGTAGATGTTTTATAAGTTGGGTTAGTATTCGGAGATGTTATAATATTTAAAATATTTCAAATTTTTTATTATTATTTTTAATACTTTTAAATCTGTAATAATTGTCTTAATGCTCTCATAGTGATAATGTAAACCCGGATATAAATTAATCAATACTATATGTAGTAGCTATAGCTACTATATATATAGTAGCTATAGCTGCTATCTGAGTTTAAACCGTTTGTTTGACAAACAGTTTACCAACGTACATTTTTTTTAAATACGTGTGATACTATATTGTTCCTTGATCAATTACTATTAATCGGGGATTATAATTACCATTATAACCGGAATAGTGTTCCGTATGCAAGTTACACACCTATAGGAAGATTAACGTCAATTACTCAACAGGTACCGTTTGGTCAAACGAGGCCAGGAGGTGCGATTTCCCCGATCGCACTTCGCCGGACTCGTGCCAGGCGGTACGTTTTAGAGTGCAAAAGAGAAAGTCGGCTGGATATTCGGGGAGGCGACAACACCCGCCTCACCCGTATCGCCCGCCACACCCGCCTCACCCGCTGCCTCCGACCAATCAGAAACCTCAGACGATTTCTCGTTCTCCGGCGAAACCAAGTTCGCACGTCGGTAGAACTCACTTCCATATCTCCAAGTTCCCGATTTACAATTTCGCCGACGGAGATCGTAGGTACAACGACGTCGCTGCCGCCACGACTGCGCACAGTAAGAATAGTCACAATGGAAACTATAAAACGCGCCTCTCCCATGATCACAGAAAACAACAACCGTACCAGCACCGCCACCAACAGCAACATTCACGTGTAAATCTACACATGCACAAAGACAATCAAAAACCGAACCAATTAAATTAATATCTAGTTTTTCGTATTTTAATTTGGTCTATTATATATTGATTTAACTACTAGTTTGTTTTATATTATTAGATTATACAATAGTAATAATTTGTGTATGCACAATTTTGTAAATATTATTATTTAAATAAATTAAGATTATAAAAATTGTATTATATATCCCTAATTTGATTTATTCAAATACATGTATTATCTATTATATATTAACTGTATCACAGCTATGCACAAACACCCATACATACATACACACCCACAAAATATACACCAATATATATATAATTATATATATGAATATAAAGCTAAACTTCAGTGTTATATATTAATTAAAATATATCCTATATATATTTTACTAGTTATCCATTAATAACAATGAAGGATACCTATTGGTTAGATTTAATATCCCTGTTTAATATAACACTATAAATGCAGTTCATAAATGGTATAATTCATTATATTACGTAATAACTTCTTTATAATATTTCAAAAAGACCTGACATTCACTTTCTAATTTACCAATATTATACTTTATTCATTCAATGACGTCATATACCCAAACATATTAGTTGACTTTACTGACCAAATACACAACTTCAAAATAGTAAATAATAATAAAAAATATATAATGTGACTTTTAATAGAACTTTTGATATATTCTCACAATCTATCACCATCTCAAGATAACATGAATAAAGTGTAATCTGAAACTAAAATTTAAGATTTTATGTATTAGGTTGGAATCATTACATTTGAGAAAATAAATCAGAATACTAGCTACATAGTAACCAAGAACATCTTTGAAATCAATGTAACTGCCTTCTTATATAACTCCAATAATCGGCAATTCCAATAAATAATTAAATTTTACTTTGTCTTCAAATTAGAAATTCATTCAATAAGAAAAATATAACTTCACCAACCTTATTTCCTAAATTAATAACCAAATCTTTCAGGCACATCATGGTAGATGTTTTTAATAAATATATTTATATATATATATATATATTAAATATATATACATACATAATATGCATTACATATATATAATATGTATATATATATATTATATGGTATACGATATAGTGCAATATGACATACACAAAATGTATACAATTTTTAAAAATATTATAAAAATATAATATGTAAACATATTAAGAGAATTATCTTTGGATATACGAAACTAGTTTTAAAGTTAAGTATTATTAACAAAATAAAGTTTTTAAAAGCTCATATTTAATAGTAAATTAAATTATTTGTATTATTTCATTTAAAATAATTTATAATTAGAAAAATAAAAACATAAAATAATGAAAAATAATGAACACAAATTCTATATTAATTCGGCTTTTTAATTAATTTATAATCATTATTTACTATTTCATCTTTTTATAATGTAATTCATAATGTAATTATAAATTATAATAACATTATTTAAAATAAAATAATACATTTAATTTTATTAACATTACAATACGAGCTTTTAAAATCACTTCGTATTATCTTATAATAATTACATTAACCCTTTACATGACAACGGATATTTTATTATTACCTCGAAATGACATCAATATTTCGTGACTTCAAGAAATTTGATATTGTTTATAAATTCTGTTTTTACATTGTTATATATTCATTTTCATGTAATTCATGCAATATACATTTTATTTATAATAAAACCATCTATAATATGGTATAGATTATCTTTCAAAATGGGCATAGTATTGAAATTTATATATGAAGATATATTAAATTTAAATTTAAATATGCTATTTTTTATACATGGTATTTATTTATTCAATATATTGTAAATTTTTAAGAATGAAAATTAATTTGTAAGAAAATGTTGTAAAGATTCAGTTCAAAAAAAGTATTGGGTTTAAATATTTTAAAAAAATTATTTATTATTTCATGTTTAAAATTTAAAATTATTTTTAAAATATTCATTTTGACATAAAAACAAGTTTATTTCATAAATAATGCAATTTAATGTAGTTTAAATAAGATATTATAAAGTTGTAATCATATTTTTTATACAATATATAATATCAATATGTATTCATATTTTAGTGAAAATAAAACAACAATTACAACTTATTTGTACATTGTGTAATACATACTGTTTATGTAAACTTTTATTATTTAATAATATTAAACTATAGTTTATACTATAGTATATAAAATTATCATAATTGTAAGTATTCATCAAAATTAATAAAAGTTACAACACAAATTAAAATTATTTTATGTAATATAAATTTTCATATAATAATTTTTGTTACATATAAATATTTAATTATCAATTCTAGTTTATTTTAATAGTTAGTCGAATATAATAATAATTAATATACCTCATTTTTATAATACAATAATATCAATAGTGAAGTATACTTTTAAAATATATGTCCATCGTCAATGAGCAGAGGGAGACATTAAAATCAAACAATGAGTATCAGGGATTAATATCTGTATTATTTAAAAAAAATAAAATTTAGGAATTAATAACGCAAATTTTAAATACATTATATAAAATATACTTCTAATATTTCCAGCATTTTCTTCTTATGTTTTAATAGCTCCTGGCTTGATCAAGTTTATCGATTCCCTCAATATATTTGCTGAAGTCAAGTAGCATCGTCAGGCTTTATTCTTCGACTTGTCGTATTCAATCTGCTAACTGGTACATCTACGTCATCTCCAGTGGTGATGGTTGAAAGAGAGTATGTCCCTTTTGTCAATCCATCGACAGACAACAATGCAATCGCCATTCGCCAATTTGATATTTTTACCTTGTCCAAGACGAACGGTATTAATACGAGGACATCATCTGGACATCTTTCTGAGAGTTGCGACTAGATTAGTCTGCCAGGAAAGAAGATACTTCGCCAATTTAAGAGATGTATACTAATTATCAGTGTATACAATATGTCGCTTAAATTGATAATCACACAACTCGTAACATTGTTTAATGTAAATCCTTCCCGTCAAAAAATCTATATGCAATCTATATCATAATAATATCTATATGTAAATCTAACTGATCTTATTTAATAAACATTAATTAATATATATATATATATATATCAATTATCGTTTCTTACAAAAATTAGTATTAATATTTATTGTTTAAATAATTTGTATCTATCATATATTGATTTTATATTTATAAATATATGTTAAATAATTATATTTTCAGAATTAAATAATACATAATTTTTTAATTCATTTCAAATTCAATTTACACAAAATAATTGTTACATGAATTTCGTCAATTAATTTAATGCATTAAATTTACTTAAATTTTGAGGTGTTATTAATATAATAATATATTGATACATAATATAATGTGTTGTATATTATATCTATAAATGATATGATACTTTTGATGTTTTAAATCTGAACATATTTTTATAAATAATTTTATAATTTTCCTTTTTATATTATAATTAAAAAATGAATAATATGATAAATCAATATTATATCTTTCACGTTATTAAATATTATATAGATTCGATTAAAATCGACAGTAATGCGTATTTTTGTAGAGTTATATTTTCCTTACATGTTAAAATATATTTGTGCATTACATAACATAAGTTAATA
The DNA here is from genome assembly GCA_964035775.1 of Osedax frankpressi. NCBI lineage: Eukaryota > Metazoa > Annelida > Polychaeta > Sabellida > Siboglinidae > Osedax > Osedax frankpressi. The sequence goes on from OZ038313.1 coordinate 21,863,967, forward strand.
TATTTTTAAATAATTTACATAATATAGAACATATATGTTTACATATTAGTTTTAAATAACACCCTATGTAATATTTAAATTAGAGTAACTATTATATTTATAGTAAATGCTATATATTATTTATTAAATGACACCGCTATGTAATATTTAAATTAGAGTAACTTTTATATTAATAGTAAATGTTATTTATATTATTTATTAAATGACACCCCTATGTAATATTTAAATTAGAGTAATTATTATATTTATGTTGTAATACTACATTATATATTTATCAAATTACATGAATTTAAAATAATTAATAAATACATTTAAAGAAATGGATATTGATTAAATTATAATAGTTTGACTTAATAATAAAGTACTGTCTATATAATAATATATATATATATATCCATATATATAAATACATGTATGTGTTTTGTTATTTTTCTAAATTGATAGTTAACAATACATAAAGTCATATTTATAATGAATATCGTCTTCCGTATTTATAACAATGTTTCTAATATTGATTTATAATTCATTATATAATTGCATTATAATTATTGGAAATTAAAAAAATCAATATAACCTTCACGCTATTGATGTTCCAATTTAGATAATCCTTATTAATAACCAATATGTTCTTTATTTTATTTATTAAATCAATATCATCATCACGATAATGAATTGATAACCAATTTAGATACAATATGTTCAACCAATATGTACCTTATTTAGTTTATAATTATATTAATTTGAAAAGCCGCATAATGTAATTGCATATGTATATGCAATTATATTATGTAATGCTAATTTAACAGATAACTTTATACGCTCTAGATTATAGATTATATCATTATAGAACTATAAGAGGACCAAATATTTATATAACCTATATTAATAACAAAGTGATTATCATGCATTGTGTATAACACATCGTAACCAATATTTATATTAACACGTCAGTTATATTTAACTATATATGATATCTAGTTGATAGCGATTCACTATAATGATCATATATTATTAAACAGCAATATTAGGTTATAAGTCATTATTTTAATCTATGAATATTAATCCAAATATATGTATTTGTTAAATAAACGTATTTGATACATGACTATAAAATATTAAGTAACTTTTGTACATCTAATGTCGTTAATATCGAAGTAGACGCCACTAGATGTTTGTAATATAGTATATTATAGTATTTATATATTAAGAATCAACGTGAACAATGTAAGATATTCTTCTGAAATGGATACATTACAATTGTACACAATACATACAAATATTTAGTAGCTTTGTAAATCTAGTAAAATCAATATAGAAGTAGACATTTACTAGACGTTTATGATATTTTATATTATACTGTATGCATTTGAATTGAACGCGAATAATGTGGGAAATTCTACTGAAAAATATATATTATTATAGTACACAATAATTCCATTATTATATTAAACCTTACATATGAAAATGATTATATTTAAACAGTTTTATTATTATAAACCGTAATTACAACATGATTAAGAAGTATAAATTGGTTGAATAGAAGAATTTATATAAAGTAATATATTTTTTACATATGAAATATATTAGTAAATTATACATTTTATCAATTATATACTTACTTTAATTAATAATGAAATACTATAAATAATAAACTTCATTATCAATAAACATTCATTTTTAATTATGTTAATTATCATTTAAAAATGTTAATTATAGTATAGTAATTATACATTATAGTTTATTTATTTATTTACATTTATTATCTCTCATACTTCTTTTGTATTCTAATACTATATTATTATGATATAAGTTATTGAAAACCATGGGATTAATATCAATATTAATATCAATAGGGAATTATATTAAACAATCGAATGTAAACGAGTATCGATTCATAACATATGCCGTGGAATTCAAGATATTTGCTCAAACACGCTGATCTTTTGTTTACGCCGTCGTTAAGCAAGGTTGCCATTGATAACGATTTCCTTTATAAGCGTAAATCTCCCAGTGGACATCTCATTCGTCTCCGACGCTTCCACGGTGATCGCAATAATTTTTTCAATTTTTTAAAGAAAATCCCATAGTTACAACATGGTATGTATATTATAAATATTTATAATTTAATCAGAAATGATTTAAAAATATTAAATATAACATATAATATTATTACTTATTATAACCCATAATGAAGACAATAAACACTAATTCAATGCCATACATATTATAAATATAACTTAGTACATTTATACAATATATATCTAATATTTGAAATACTCATTATATATAAAATTAATAATTCCAATAATATATATATATATTTATATATTATATATATTATATATGTTTATAATACGCATATATTGTATATAATAATAAAATAAAATAAATGAAACTTTTAATAAAAATATGCCAAATATATTTGAATAACGTTTGTAACATTGTCAATACATAGCGTGAATGCATTTCGATTCATGTCGGGCAAGCCGGAGTCCAAATAGGAAATGCTTGTTGGGAACTCTACTGTTTGGAGCACGGTATCCAGCCTGATGGTCAGATGCCTTCCGATAAGACAATTGGAGGAGGAGATGACTCGTTCAATACCTTCTTCAGTGAAACTGGAGCTGGAAAACACGTTCCCCGAGCTGTTTTTGTTGATCTCGAACCAACAGTTGTCGGTTTGAATACAAAATTACAGTAAGAGTAAATAATACATGATAGTGATACAGTAAAGAAACCTCGTCTTTCTTTAGTAGTAAGTAATTTATATTATATTTATAATATATTTCATATTATGATGAAATCAATCTATTATTTAAATTATACAAACTACCGAGTTATCTTAATATATTTAAAAAGACGTGTTTTATTTAACTCAGATGTTTATTCTATAAATTATAGTTAAAATTGTTATGATTAATATAATTCTTTGCATTTTACAGATGAAGTTCGTACCGGTACTTATCGTCAGTTGTTCCACCCTGAACAATTGATCACCGGAAAGGAAGATGCTGCCAACAACTACGCCCGTGGCCACTATACCATCGGAAAGGAAATTGTTGACTTGGTACTCGATCGTATCCGAAAGTTGGCTGATCAATGCACCGGTCTTCAAGGATTTCTCATTTTCCACTCTTTCGGAGGAGGTACCGGATCCGGATTCACTTCCTTGTTGATGGAACGTCTATCCGTTGACTACGGAAAGAAATCCAAATTGGAGTTTGCTATCTACCCAGCTCCACAAATCTCAACTGCTGTAGTTGAGCCATACAACTCTATCTTGACTACTCACACCACTCTGGAACATTCTGACTGCGCTTTCATGGTAGATAATGAAGCCATTTATGATATTTGCCGTCGTAATTTGGACATTGAACGTCCAACTTACACCAATTTGAACCGTTTGATCGCTCAAATCGTATCTTCGATCACTGCTTCCCTTCGTTTCGATGGAGCGTTGAACGTCGATTTGACTGAGTTCCAGACTAACTTGGTACCGTATCCTCGTATCCATTTCCCATTGGCTACTTACGCCCCGGTAATTTCTGCTGAAAAAGCTTACCATGAACAACTCTCGGTTGCTGAAATTACCAACGCTTGTTTCGAACCGGCTAACCAAATGGTGAAATGCGATCCTCGCCACGGAAAATATATGGCTTGCTGTATGTTATACCGTGGAGATGTTGTGCCCAAAGATGTCAACGCCGCTATTGCTACCATCAAAACTAAACGTACCATCCAGTTCGTGGATTGGTGTCCAACTGGATTCAAGGTCGGAATCAACTACCAGCCCCCAACTGTCGTTCCCGGTGGTGATTTGGCTAAGGTTCAACGTGCCGTATGCATGTTGTCTAATACAACTGCCATCGCAGAAGCATGGGCTCGCCTTGACCACAAGTTTGATCTTATGTATGCCAAGCGTGCTTTTGTACATTGGTATGTCGGTGAAGGTATGGAGGAAGGTGAATTCTCTGAAGCTCGTGAAGATTTGGCTGCTTTGGAGAAAGATTACGAAGAAGTTGGAGTCGACTCGGTTGAAGGCGAAGGAGAGGAAGAAGGAGAAGAATATTAATTCATTCCCCACTTTTAGTTATTTAAATAAAATGAAATAACCAATACATATTATTTAGTTAGATTAGTAAGGGATTATGAAATATTGTTTATATAAATTAAATGTTTAATTTAATTAGAATAATTTACAACAATTAATTGGTTGTATAAGAAATATAAAATTTTAAAAGGAATACATTTAAAATATATTTAGATTATAATATATAATTTTGTTATCAAATAAAAATTAATATTTCAATATGAATATTATGTTGTTTCCTTTGATTTTTTAATTATAATACTAACATATAAATATTAAGTAAACTCATGTGACTTATATTACTATTTAAGTGAATATAATAAAATAAATAAAATAATAAGTATAAAATAGTTTAGTATCTCACATCAAATCACAGCTGTGATTTTATTAATTGTAGTTACAAGACTATTATATATCGGGAATATATAAATTATGCAGTAGATGTTTTATATATATTCTATATCAAAAACATTACAAGGATAGAAATCTAGATATAAAAAATAATTTTTATTTTTAAATACAGAAATATTAGAATTGTATTGAATTTAGATATTATATAATATTCTGCGATCTAGTACAAGTATTTATTTAGTTAAAAGTAGCGAAAATAGGTAGCATAATGATAATATATAGGCTATATTAACCCTTAATATATATGATAAACTATAAACTAGGAACATAAATAGTTGGTTTGTATTTCATTTAAATTATCTTATAATCACACATTATATAACTATACAAAGTTATATACAGTAAACCACAGAGAATACAGGTAATTATGGTATATATATATATATATAAGCATAAATTAATATATATGTAGCCAACATATCGGAATATATTTTTATGATAAGTGAACAATTGCTTTTAATCATCTCAAACTAAAAACAAACATTTTTTTTTACCATTATTTACAATTATTTAAAGAATTATTTAAGAAATATATTTTAGATAATTAAAAATTGTAAGAAATATTTATACATTATTATAATCTACCTCAAACTTCTTTGGTATGAAATGAGTGCATTTTATTTACCTGTCATCTTTATTATAAACAAAGCCATTTATTTGAATTCAATATTATTTAATCAAACTACAATATGGATCTCAGGAATACTGATGAGAACAATTTATTTGTTCCTAGTGAAATGAATAAAACTAAACTACCCACATTCACAACCATTTATCGGCACTTTCTATATTTACTTACTTTTTTAAAATGTAATAAAAACTAAATTGAAGCTACTGATATAAGAGACACAACAAATGCTATTATCGAGATCTGGCAATATGCGTCGCTACCTCACATTCCCTTTTAAAGTGTTCGTGTTAATGTAGACAAATTGGTGAAAAGAGTTAACAAACTTATTAAAAAGAACAACAAAAAAGTTACTATAAGAATACCGTCGAAAAAGCTAAACTCGACATTGTATTTGATATATTTAGCTGTAAATTCTCTGTTCTCCAGAATGTGTAAATGTCAATGCAAAAGAGATGATAGAATGTATAATTTATAATATTAAAATGTATAATTTGAATTTATAATATTATTAATAATTATATTAAGCACTATTATAGTCACTATGCGGCGACCATTAATAGTAATAATAATTATAATAATAGTAATATAATAATATAACTAATATTATTATACTATATTTTACAGCTTTGATACACCATATTATGATGATGAATCATCAGATGAGAACATATATCTAGAAGATGATGATGATGATGATTATTTGAATGAAGAAATGTCTACAACCAGGTAATAATAGTGTAATACATATAATTATTAATGTAAATATAACTTTTAATGCATCTTATGTTTCAATTCAAACATATTTAGTTTAATAATAAATTTATATTTCAGAAATACTCACCCTTTCTATAAGAAGATAATAGCAATGGCCGAGCGATATGGGATTAGAGTAACTGCACTGGTTGCTGTTATTAATGGCTTTATGTATGATAAAGGAATAATATCGGAGAATGATAGAGTCGAACTTCTAGATAGAAATACCGTCCGTTTTCAAAGAAAGAAGTACCGAAAAGAGAACAATCCTGTTACTACATATTTAAATGGTCTTTATTTTGACGGAAAAAAAGATAATACCTTACAGACAAATGGAACAAAGGATATAGATCTACACGTAATAATCGAATCAGGGAGCAAGTTTATTACTCACACAATGCTAAATCTATAATTTATTCCCTGGGCATGTCTGAAGTATCGCATATTATGGCAATAGGAACTAACGGTACGTGTACCAATACCGGTACTATCAAAGGCGTCATTACACGAATCGAAACATATTTAAAGGAGAAATTACACTGGAATGTTAATATTTAGATTAATTTATATGTTTTAATTTTTAAATATTAATTAATGGTATCTAATAAAATAATTAAATTTCTGTCTGCTTCATCTTAATGAACTACTTCGTCACCTGTTTACTGAAACCGATGTAAACACTTCTGGTCCTAATCTATACGAAGATAAGTACGAAGGACCTATCGGTAAGAGTCTCGCAAAGTGTTCCGACTTCCCACCAGTAGACTTCACCGCTATCAAGATCGACGACGAATACGTTACGATGTTAAAAGCTATGGACGATATCAATTGCGACCAGAAATATTTACGTGATTTGATGTTATCTATCCACCACAATTCCATGACACCAATTATGTCGACACGCTCGCCGGGTAAACTAAGATACGCCAGATGGCTCACAGTTGCTAACCGTATCTTAAGACATTATGTATCAGTCTCTGACCCAGCAGCTAATCTTATTTTAATGGTTAACTTTGTTATAAATGTGCACGCTAAGGCCTGGTTCTACATAAAGACGAAGTCGCTCTTTACTGATTCGCCTACACACTTATTTAACATGATCCAGAACGCAGTCCAGTTAGACGACAGTAGAGTTACAGAAGTCATGTTTCGAGTCATCGAGAATAACTCCTTCGCACTCCATAGTGAAAATTTATCATGTGTCATGTTAGTGGACTCCAGACCTAGTATAAGATGACAATACATCGAGAAGATTCTTGAAATCAGAAAAACATTCCGTGCTCGAGACTTCAGGATATTTATTAAACTTTCAAACATCAATTTCTAGGCCAGTGAATATTATACTTTATATTATTATTATTTAACCTAATAAATATTTGTAATTACTTAATTATTCTTTTATATGCTATATTTAGTGAATTTCATATACACAATATGTTTAATTACAATTATGCATATCTTAATTATGATTAATAACTCGAGTTATGCGGATGTTAGTACGAGCCTCACCCAGGGCATTTTTTATTCTTCTTTTTTCATTACATTATTTTTTTTATCCATCTTTGTCGAATTTAAAAAATTATAAACACCAATAATTTTCCATTTTCAGTACTTTTACGTTAACATATAGAATATTATATAGAATATAATGTGATAACAAAATTGACAAAATTTAAATTTTAAGGGTAGTGTAGCGAGAAAAAAAACATGCATTTTTATGCAAATTTTGCATTAAATTCGAGGTATTTTATGAAAATGAATTATTTACAATCGAAATTTTAACACATACTAGTTTAGTTAATTGTTATTTAACAAATTACATTAGAATAATTATAAATTTTATAATTAAAACAAATTCTATGATTTTCAAAAAATGTTGATAACAATTTTGGAAAAAAATACATATAATTTTTTTTATATGTTGAATTTTTTTTTACATGTAACATATCTAAATATTACATATTACATATGCATAAGCAATTTCAAGGATATACATTTATAAGGAATATGAAAAATAAACATAGTTATGTTTTTTTCTAATTTTCCTATCTTTTGTTACATATTAATTTTTAACAAATGTTCATGGCTAGGAAAAAAGCAGGTGTATCCGTCATAAAACATACATATATCACTACCCCTAATGTACATCACGAATTCTACATCATGCAAAACATGTTATGACATGTACGCCGTACAGTGTACGCCATTAACTATACGATAAACAATACTGGGCTAGTCTTACAGTAAATGTCTGTAAATTGACTTGGCTTGCAGCTAATCACAATGGAAGAGTGTATTGCCATTCTAGTCTCATATTATTTTCTGAGTCTCATGGCGAACAATACCCATTGTATATATTATTATTATTAATAGTCATATAATTTCAACATTTATGTATGTATAGGAATAAGATACAATAAGATAATTTTATATTTAACTGAATATATTCGGTAACATGATACAGTAATTAATATTATTTAAATGTCAACATTACCAATATTATAATTGTTATTTAATAAGTTATACTAGGATTATTAAATGTTTGAAAGTCAGCAATAGAAAAATTAAAATGTAAAACAAAAAAGAAAATAGAAAATCATGTATACAAATTTATAATATCTTGATATGATTGAGAATATCTTAAACTATGGTACATAATAATATCCTATTTTTCTAAATAGAAACTATATATTTTTGATATTCAATTTTATTTGTCAATTGTATTATTTTAAAATTTAACTACAATAAATAATAAAAAAACACAAATTCCTTGATAATAATGTATTAAATTTCACAATATCTGAATAATATAAAAAATATTTATATTAACTGTTCATATACTTATAGATAATAAATATAAACATTATTCAATAAAAAAGTACAATTACTAACAATGATAATATAGTTTTGTATTGTAGTAAGGGTTCGTGATGTGATACATATTCATTGAATTGGAGTTTAGGATAATGACTAGTAACAATTTGTAGAAATGTATGCGATCTATCGTATATAATAAATAATGGTACAGTAAACTGTTCAAGTGAAGTAAACACAAAAAGTACATAATATAAAATAAATATAAACTAAGCGGAGCATAGCGAACAGTTGTGCTCAGAAGTGTTTATAACGTAGCATCAATGGCATAACGCGATATTGGTAAGTCTAATGGATACATCTAAAAATTAGATATTGCTAAAAATAGATTAAATCATAACATATAGTGAATTGCTATTCTGTATACTACATATCACAATACTTTGAAGTGGTTTACGATAATGGTAATTTGAGAGAGTCGCAATCGAAGTATCGACTGCGATGTCTGTATTTAGGTCTCGTTTTAATATATTTTCTGTTATAAACAAATATATATATACCGCTATATATCTGTTCGGATCGGTATTAACATCCTATAATTGCGGCATTCGTTGTTACCGTGGTTACTGCGAATACTCTATCTTAATTGAAGTAGTCGGAGAATCGTTTCCGGTAGCGGAAGACGCGCTACCGTCGTTAGACATATCTTTAACCGGTACGGCCAGGTACAGCGACTTCCGTTTGGACGTTTTGTTTTCCACCGACTTCTTCTGCTGCAACGGCTGTTGACCTTTATCGTGATTATTGGGGAATGCGAGCGGCGGCGAAGAGGAAGTGGGCGGCGAACTTTCAGCGGGAACCACTTTCTCCAGAAGAGGAGAACTCGCAGAGCGATTTATGTTATCAGTTGGTTCGGATGAATCATCGTCGCCTAAACGGACAGGGAGTATTGTTACACAGGAGTTGTTACACAGGTATTGTTACACAGGAGTTAATGGATAACCCAGAAAGGTATATGGTATACTAGTGTCGAATGGTTTTAAATGAAATATGGATGTAATTAGTAAGCGAGTATAATTAATATGGATTCGTTAGCTGAGCAATTTATTGCATTGTTTTGAAGGTGAAATAAGTATTCTTTAATTTTTGCAATGCGACTAAACTATATATTTATGACAATTTATGAAAATCGTATTTTTAGGAAGTATACACTAGATAAACCAATATAAAATGGATAAATTATCATAACTCTACATGACTACACACGCATGTCTTAGAATATGTACCCGTGAATGTCTATCAATGAATAATATAATGTGTAAATCTAATAAGTATATAAATGCCTCTTCAATCGACTCTTTAATTATATTTCCGAATTCTAAGCCAACCTATTAAACCCTGATTTGATCTGCTCATTGCATATGCACTATTACTAAGAGTTACCCATGCACTGCTACTTAATCTCGTAAAACCTTTAATAAAGAAATGTGCCCTTGCTTCGTCTACTGCCGCACATGCCGATGATTTTTCTCCTTTGTTAAGTCTCCTTTCCAGGTAATAGGTCACCATGTCACCTTTACCCTTGATTGACACCTCTCCTCGACATCGGAATACAAAGTCTCTCTTCAGAGGTTCGTATACATCACTTGTGACCTGTATGTAGTTGATAGAAACTTTTAATACATAAATGAGCTTACTAGCTAGTATTTTCATTTAGGAGTATCGATATAAATAATCTATGTAAAAAATCATACCCTATAAAATAATTTAGAAATTCATATCTAATATTGAATACATTTCGTATTATAAACCTAATCCTAAGTTATGTTTTATCAATATACGTTATTTAAGTAAATACATTTAATTATATATTACCCTATTTAAAGAAATAAACACTTATTTCATTTAATTAATATTTAGCTTTCAAAGTTTACTGTATTGAAATATGTATTAAAAGTATGCATTTAATAAAATACATTGAATTAAAACGATAATTCACTTAATTTTATAGTAAATATTACTTAAAATATTGATAAAAACTGTTTACTATTTAGTTTGTTTTACATACTATCTAAAACATATTTTAATAATTCATCTTTATGATAAATCCAATATTCTATAAAAATGACGTATATATATTCAATTTTATTTAATTATCTCTAAATTCCTTTGTTATCCGATATTACGGTAAAATACGTTTATTAACCTGTATTTCACCTTGTTGCCCACTGCTTTCCATACGACTAGCCACGTTAACTGTATTACCCCAAATGTCATATTGAGGTTTCCTAGCTCCAATGACTCCCGCTACTACCGGTCCGACATTGATACCTAATTATACAAAATATATTTATAAAAAACTAAAAAGGGAAGGTGAAGGAGAAGGAGAAGGAGAAAGAGGAGGAGGAGGAGGAGGAGGAGGAGGAGGAGGAGGAGGAGGAGGAGGAGGAGGAGGAGGAGGAGGATGAGGAGGAGGAGGAGGAGGAGGAGGAGGAGGAGGAGGAGGAGGAGGAGGAGGAGGAGGAGGAGGAGGAGGAGGAGGAGGAGGAGGAGGAGGAGGAGGAGGAGGAGGAGGAGGAGGAGGAGGAGGAGGAGGAGGAGGAGGAGGAGGAGGAGGAGGAGGAGGAGGAGGAGGAGGAGGAGGAGGAGGAGGAGGAGGAGGAGGAGGAGGAGGAGGAGGAGGAGGAGGAGGAGGAGGAGGAGGAGGAGGAGGAGGAGGAGGAGGAGGAGGAGAAGGAGAAGGAGAAGGAGAAGGAGAATGAGAAGGAGAAGGAGAAGGAGAAGGAGAAGGAGAAGGAGAAGGAGAAGGAGAAGGAGAAGGAGAAGGAGAAGGAGAAGGAGAAGGAGAAGGAGAAGGAGAAGGAGAAGGAGAAGGAGAAGGAGAAGGAGAAGGAGAAGGAGAAGGAGAATGAGAAGGAGAAGGAGAAGGAGAAGGAGAAGGAGAAGGAGAAGGAGAAGGAGAAGGAGAAGGAGAAGGAGAAGGAGAAGGAGAAGGAGAAGGAGAAGGAGAAGGAGAAGGAGAAGGAGAAGGAGAAGGAGAAGTTATATCATGATTGTTTGGAGGATGAGTATCTAACCTACTCTGAGCTGGAAACTGTTATAACTATTTTTATTGATATCGGCCATTCTTGATCTCATTGCAAATACGTAATTTACCAACACATCCAAGTGTCTACGTGTAGACTCTTCATTATTCTTTGTTGTGGTTAAGTAGATTGATTAGTATTATTGATATGATATGAGTAGATATCAGTGGAAATAGTGGAGTAACTAGAGAATTCGTAGGTTCTGAAGAAAATTGGACAATAATAAGTTCGATTAGTCAGGAAGAAACAAAATGGAAAATTAAGAGATTATGTATAAATTATTATGTAGTGGGTTTAGTCATGGTAGGATAACAGATGGAAATACCATGACACATAATTACATGGTATTATAGTTATAGTATTGAGGAGATCTATATGTCTAGTACATAGATGCTTTAATTCTACCATGACCTACTTGAGCTATGTAAATAATTATCTCCACTGACCTCTATTGGATCATTTGGCGCAAGTCCAACAACGGCCATATAACTACTGCCCATCGTTTTTATTTTGTCAACACCCTGGAACTCGTCTTCGTTTAGAATCTGAACAAAGCAGTAATAATTATATGAATAATCGATAATATCTATACAAATTCTATGTAATTGGTATGATTGGTAATTGTTAAATAGAATTTAAAAAATAAAAATAGCAGTTTATATGATAATTAGTAATTGCATTACGATATTTATTATATACGATACATTATGCAAAGCGTACATATTACAAAATACCCTGGACGGCGATGACCTCATAAACCTCATCAAAATCGGCGATGATCTCATTAAGCAACCTGAGACACTCCAACCCTTGGCTGTTGGCATCCAGTTCCATGTAGAAGTCAGCGAAGTTTGGCACAGAGGCAAACAGAACAGCTACTTTATCATAAGCTTTACTATAGAGATTCTGTGGATTTAGAAATTCTATTGTACCGTTGATTAGTATATTGTAAGGGCGTATAGTAGAGGTGGTATTATAGAGGTGCAGAGCAGATAGAGGCCCACTACAATGTCCACTACAAGCCAGATAATTAGATGTTAATAAGTTCGAAATTCGAGATGTATAAATGAAAAATATGCTGTGATGGGGATATATGTTGAAATCTATGAAACCGTGTTGAAGTTATAATGGAGATATATGGGAGTTTGATGTTGATGTATGCATAGGTACGTTGGAATAAAAGACAATACAGCGATGCTCATTTAATATTATTGCCAGGTTATGGAGATATATTTGTCCCGGAGCTGTTTAAACCATTTATAGATATTGTTTATTCTGTATCTAATTAGGTGTATCTAATTAGGGTTTCTGTGTTATTGTGTTTACGGGGTGATAGACTTCTTATTTTTAATATGGAATATCTATTATTTGCTTCCGGATTGAAGTTCCTCTCTAGAAATGTTATAATGTAATAGGAGTGTGTATAACTGCCATAAGTATTCTATATTCTATCAATGAATTTTAATTTTCCTATGATATCATACTTGTATATACAAGTACTAGAAAAGCTGATATAATTCGAAGGCAATGTTAGGTAATATATATTTATAAATAAGTATATTTGTATTACATATGTATAATAAAGTTGGATTTCATAAAAATTACATACCGGATTTTGCTTCCCGATAAAATAATCTGCGACGTGTTGAGGTAGCATATTACGTAATATCTGTTGATTTTGATTCTGCAGCCCCATCATTTCATTTTTCTCTTCTGCAACCTTAAACACAGATATTAAGAATTAATTGATGTTCAACTTTATTGTATTCATAATAATAGTTTTATATTATTTGTCTATTTCATGAAATTGTATATTTACAAATTATATCATTTATTGAATCTTGATTATTACTATTATTGGATACGTATTTACAGTTCAATATGAACTCATATAATATATTTATAACATTCGTGTTTGATTATTATTATTTACAAAAATATAAAGACAATAGTCCACTATAATGGTTGATTTATTGACGCTTTAATTATGAAAAACCAAGGTTTCTCAAACCTGATCGTTCCAACTGAAATCAAGCCTAAGTATCCATTCGAAGTGTTTACCATGAAGGAATACGGAGACCGTAAAGGTTAAAAGGCAAACGATTGACCAGAATTGACTCGGGTACAACGACCTAGAAAATTACCATAGCAACGAAATTAGTGATTTAGTTATTATCGTTTGGTTCACGAAAGGTTAAAATAACATCATTTTATAATTAGAAACTAAAGCAGATTTCAATAATTATCAATAATTAAATATATATATATACATTTTTGCAGGAATTTCTTAAAATAACGAATATTTATAATTGTATTAAATTATATTTCAGAATAGAATATAATTTTTAAATAAATATATTAATATATGACGATGTAAATTGAAAATATTCTGTATAATTATATAATAGGAATACATAAATGCACATGAAGTATTTACATGTAACTATCAAGATATCACAAAAACTGAATCTTACTTGTACTGAAGATCGTATCTTAGAAAGAGATCGTCGTGAGTGAAGCCGATGCTAATGAAATACAGAATCGAGGTGGACGTCATTAGGACGAGCTTACTAAGAGCCGATAACTAAAAATATAAATAGAGTAAATGCCAGTTTACTCCAGGGATTCACATATAACACATATAACACATATAATATATAATATATATATATATAGACATGCTGTGCTATTAAATTGTGAATATGTATTTATAAAGAATATATTCATGATAAAGGACAATACAATTTATTAAATTAGCGATCGCCTTCTTCGATCAAAACTATAAATAATATTCCTAACACTCCCTATTATAGACCTTATGATAAGTTTGGTGACTTTTTTGCTGATAAGATACTAAAAATTCATACACGATTCACTCTTCAAAAATGTACAATACCCGATACGATTTCATCAAATCGACTATCCCTGCCAGCTCAATAATACAATATACATGTTATAATTATTACTGAAAAATCCTGTTATTCAAATGATCCAACTCCTCTAATTTTAACTAAAAATATCTCTTCCGATTTAGCTCCAATTTATAACGATATTATAGATATATTATTAATAACTGCACTTCGCTATACACCCGACTTACTAAATTATTCAATACATAGACTTTTCCATAGAAATAAGATTCACGACTCATCTCTATCAGCTAACTACCATTCAATATCACTGCTATAATTGACAAACAATATTTCAAAAAACTCTATATAGGCTGCTTATCAACTATGTAAATGCCAACCATATATATTATATAAAATACTTTTAAAATGAACACCAGTACCGAAACGGCGGTGTTTTCTCCACTTGATAACCTTCTACTCTTTACTGACCTATTAAAAACCCACCAAGATCATTTTCTTAAACCTCTATGTCACTTTGACATATTATATTTTAACATACTCCCGATTAGTAAATTATTATTAGCGATTTGTTATTAAAAATGTGTTATAAGTTATTTGTAAGATCAGCATTCTGTACAAATTAAGTATAAACTATCATACACACATAAAAACATTTTGGAATACCTCATCTTTCGTATATACTTCCTTTATATATCAATCAATTCTTTCTTTAATATTGTTTATAATATTTAGGCTGACGTAGCAATACAGGTAGTTTGGAAGATACCGGTTTCCTATACATGATCCTATATCATAACATTATAGAACACTCTACCAAATCATCTATCAACCACAACAAGGGTAAACATAAATTTAACTCATCTATTAAATATTTATAAATCGATTCCATTTAATATAATCATATCTCAACCTTGTTCTATATGATACCAATACGTCAATCATTATTATATAACATTTATTAAACTCTCAAGAATATATTCTTCTATGCACCTTTCTTACTATAATAAACAATCAATAATATGAACCTGAAGAAATATGGAGATGCACATCATTATTGGAATAGAAGAACTGATATATCTCATAACTTCGCCGCAGTTCTCAGTTCCGGTAGATAAACAACTACAAAACTATTACATTCGACATTTTATAATGTTTTTTATAATAGGAATAAAATGTATATTTATATTTTAAATTGTATACTCAGTTTAAAAAGTAATTATGATATTTAAGAATATTAGATTTTATAAATATTAATAAATGTGTAAAATTTCACCAAATAACATTATGTAGTGATTTTTATAATTCAGAAAATATTTCCTATATTAATATATAAATCTAATATATTACAATATTGCAATGACATACATTACTAACATAATTCAAAGAGCAGACTATCAGAACTAAAATGATTACAAAGATAATAATAGCAAATCTAGATAAAGATTTTTTCGGTAATCCTTGATTTAGTCTGTCCAAAACCTGAAATTAAAAACTTTCAAATAACTATATTATAAATAATTTAATAATTAATGTATATAAATACTATATATAATATATATATATATATATATATATAATATGTGTGATTTCGAATTATTATATTCCATGTTTTATATAAACATAATTACAATATCCACATCCACTATTTCTGATTATATATAAAATCACTATGTAAAATACTACTATATAAAGTACCACTAGATAGTGCTAATGTGGATATAATCTTGAATTAATAGTTATATGAACAAATATCCATATGACTACGTATGCAATGTTAATATACCTTTGAACACTATGCTTCTTTATTAATATTAATATAGGCTAGTTTACATTTATGTGATATATCATCGGATATATATTATTATCTATATTATATTGTTATAATATAACAGATACAAATAAGCTCTACATTTATGAATTATTAATATGTTTTAAACAGTTGTTCCTATAATAGTAAATTTAACTTAAATATATAAATTTATGTTCTTATATATCGTTATTTAAAAATATAAATGCTGTTTTCTATTATTATTATAAATATATATATTTATATATATATATATATATATATATATATTTATATATATTATAAGGATATTAAATATGAATTAATAATACCACTTAGTTAACAATAATGCATTTATATAAACACATTATAACTAGTTAGTGTACCTACCTGTAATTTCTCTGGGTAGATGACCACCATAAGCAAAGAAATCGCAATGAAGACAAATATAGAAACACAGACTAACAGAAGTGTTCTTGATCATAGAAAAAATGGATGTAAATTTAGGAATTCTAATTAAAAACATTTAACTATTTCTACAAGAACAGAA
>OZ038313.1:21881160-21902739 GCA_964035775.1 Osedax frankpressi
ACACATTGTAACAATACAAAGTAGACACGATGTCAGAATGCCAAGTTGACACATTGTAACAATACAAAGTAGACTCGATGTCACAATGCCAAGTAGACACGATGTCACAATGCCAAGTTGACACATTGTAACAATACCAAGTAGACACGATGTTAAAATGCCAAGTTGACACATTGTAACAATACAAAGTAGACTCGATGTCACAATGCCAAGTAGACACGATGTCACAATGCCAAGTTGACACATTGTAACAATACCAAGTAGACACATTGTAACAATACCAAGTAGACAAGATGTCAGAATGCCGAGTTGACACATTGTAACAATACCAAGTAGACACGATGTCAGAATGCCAAGTTGACACATTATAACAATACAAAGTAGACAATATGTCAGAATGACAAGATGTCAGAATGTCAAGTTAACGTCGACACGATAACAAAGTTTCAAATATGTCACTACAATGATTCACTTTTAAAAATACAATTTATTTTCATACATATTTTCCGATCTCCGAATTGAATAGTTTATAGTGTACGAATAGTGTATGAACAGTGTATGAATAGTGTATGAATAGTGTATGAACAGTGTATGAACAGTGTATGAACAGTGTATGAATAGTGTATGAATAGTGTATGTACAGTGTATGA
The DNA here is from genome assembly GCA_964035775.1 of Osedax frankpressi. Classification (NCBI taxonomy): domain Eukaryota; kingdom Metazoa; phylum Annelida; class Polychaeta; order Sabellida; family Siboglinidae; genus Osedax; species Osedax frankpressi. The sequence goes on from OZ038313.1 coordinate 21,881,811, forward strand.
ACAGTGTATGAACAGTGTATAAACAGTGTATGAACAGTGTATGAACAGTGTATAAACAGTGTATGAATAGTGTATGAACAGTGTATGAACAGTGTATGAACAGTGTATGAATAGTGTATGAACAGTGTATGAACAGTGCATGAACAGTGTATAAACAGTGTATGAACAGTGTATAAACAGTGTATGAATAGTGTATGAACAGTGTATGAATAGTGTATGAACAGTGCATGAACAGTGTATAAACAGTGTATGAACAGTGTATAAACAGTGTATGAATAGTGTATGAATAGTGTATGTACAGTGTATGAACAGTGTATGAATAGTGTATGAACAGTGTATGAACAGTGTATGAACAGTGTATAAACAGTGTATGAATAGTGTATGAACAGTGTATGAACAGTGTATGAACAGTGTATGAATAGTGTATGTACAGTGTATGAACAGTGTATGAACAGTGTATGAACAGTGTATGAACAGTGTATAAACAGTGTATGAACAGTGCATGAACAGTGTATGAACAGTGCATGAACAGTGTATAAACAGTGTATGAACAGTGTATAAACAGTGTATGAATAGTGTATGAACAGTGTATGAATAGTGTATGAACAGTGCATGAACAGTGTATAAACAGTGTATGAACAGTGTATAAACAGTGTATGAATAGTGTATGAATAGTGCATGAATAGTGTACGTATAGTGTATGAACAGTGTATGAACAGTGTATGAACAGTGTATATTGTACAATGAGTACAGTATATAGTGTAAATTGCATAATTTGCACCGTACTCCGTTCACTGGTCATTGCACATTGACAGTTGGTTCTTACACTGTACTTTTACACTGAGTTTCGTCTACATAAATAGAAACTAAACATTCAATATGGACACTATGACGTGGAGTATTTACCATATACACAGGTGTACACTTACATATACACACCTACATATACATAGACATAGATATACATCAATATATATATAATCTATAGTTTTCACAAATCATAAATTAATTATGTTAAAATATATACTTTATAATGAGTTATTATGTATTACCATGGTAAATTCCCAATTATTAAATTTTCCAATATCAAAAACTTGATTACATAATATAATGTTACATCCTAGAAAAGTAATATTTTTATTAAGGATATGATAATAAATATAAGCTCATTTACTTATAAAAAATACTTATCGTATATTATCAAATTAATGATTTTTTAATTACAAAATTGTTTAAATTTGTAATAATTAATAATACAAAATTATTATAATAATTGCATTATAATAATTATAATTTATCCTATAAAATAAATACAAAATGTATAGGAATAAATGATTAAACATATAATATTATATTTTTAAACAGAAATATATTATATTTTTAAACAGAAATAGGTTATATAAAGCATATACCATAATATAGTGCATGTAGTAGAAACGCAACATGTCAGGTATATTGAAATGCATAAACTAACGATGTACACTGTACATTGTACAGTGTACAATGTACACTGTACACTGTACATTGTACAGTGCATATTATACAGTACACACTGTACACTGTACACTGTACAGTGTACAGTGTACATTTTTACTTTACAGTATATACGACATATCATTAGAATATAACGTTCATTATATATTAATTTTTTTTATGAAACCACTCTAACGGCTGCGGAATGTAAATGAGGAGACGGGTTCTCTCTATATATAATATCTATGATGCAACATAATATGATATTACTCGGATATATATACGTTATTCAAATCATAAATTATTACATATTACTATGATTATTATATTTAATTATATTATTATTATTATGATTATTATATATATATTTACTAAAATTAGTCAAAATATTAATAATTATTAGAATAAATATATATATATATATATATATATATATATATATATATATATATATGTGCGTGTGCGTGTGTGTGTATGTGTGTGTATATATTATAATATAATAATAAATATTTGTATTCCTTAAATAAATTTATTTTATATATAATCCTTGATTTATCTTTTATAATAGTTGGAATTATATTATTAGAACCACTAGCTTTAATACGATTACTATAATAAACTGTACACTTATCACAAATAAGTGTATATTATATAACCATAAATCAAAGCATTTTTAAGATACCCTCTTAGTGGATTGTATGTATATTATACAATGTACATATTAACTAATATATTGCTAATTCTAGGCATGCGACCTAGATACTAACTGGTTCAGTATAATGGGATACAACGGCTACGTCTATAATAAATATAGTCTGTATTAAATATAGTTCATTATGCCATCATTGACCGGTCAGTCATAAATATATTCTATCTATATATATATATATATATATATATATATATATATATATATATATATATATATATATATATCTATATCTATATATCTATACATCTATATATCTATATCTATATATCTATATATCTATATATATCTATCCCTATCTCTATTTATAACTCTATATTTAGCTTTATCTCTCTATATATATAAATATCTATCTCTATATCTATCTCTATCTTTATCTGTATATCTATCTATATATCTATCTCAATATATATCTCTATCTTTATCTTTATCTCTATATCTATCTCTATATATATCTATATCTCTATCTCTATCGCTATCTCTATCTCTATCTCTCTCTCTCTCTATATATATATATATATATATATATATATATATATATATATATATATCTATCTCTATCTCTAACTATATCTGTATCTGTATATGTATATGTATCTGTATATGTATCCCTCTCCATCTCCCTCACCCTCACCCTAACCCTCTCCCTCTCCCTCTCCCTCTCCCTCTCCCTCTCCCTCTCCCTCTCCCTCTCCCTCTCCCTCTCCCTCTCCCTCTCCCTCTCCCTCTCCCTCTCCCTCTCCCTCTCCCTCTCCCTCTCCCTCTCCCTCTCCCTCTCCCTCTCCCTCTCCCTCTCCCTCTCATTCTCCTTCTCCTTCTCCCTCTCCCTTTCCCACTCCATCGACAGACTGACTACAATGATACAATAATAAATATACTAAGACCATATTATATTTAATATATATATATATATCTATATATAGATATATTATTACATTACAATATATCTATATATACATATATATAAATACATATACAATATAAATATATTATATTATCATATGCATTATGATTTCCCATAGAAACACGTTTACTGAGTGTAGATTTAGTCCATAACAGTATTTAATATTAATAAAGAATATTGCCAAGTGCATGTTCATATACATTATAATATGTACTATATATATACATTATAACACATATATTATACGCAATATATATAATTCATTGTAATTCTCTGCAAACATTTATATTAATCTCATTAATTTAATTAGTATCAACTATCATTATACGATTATTAGTACTTTTCCTAGAAATCCAATGTCAATACATTCCTATGCTAAAGGATACTACGAAGAAAAAACTATGCATAACATGATATTGCGTAATGCTATTGAAAATGAGAATTGGTTGAACACGGCACGAATTAAGGAATAATTATATAACTATTCACGGATCTATAGGGAATGATATCGTAGAACATAGTAGAACAAATAAGGATTATATAATATAATTCGTATTTTATATATTCTGATATTTACTCAATGTATATCTGCGTATATTATCTTATCTTATCTAGATAATATATGATAGGTGGAAATAATATCTACATGTAGTAACGAATAAACAATCGCGTATGTTTGTTTATATCTATTTATGTCTAATGACAGTAGTTACCACAATACTAGTACAATACATTATACAGGTCATTTTAGTTTTTTATATTATATAATAAAAGGGGAAATTATATTTTATTTGCATCAAAAATATATTATTAATATTGTTTGTGTTAAGAATTATATAAGATTTTATAATAGTTATAGATGATGTAACTAGTTTCATGCGTGCCAAAGAAACCATCCGGGTTAATTTTTTTTGTTATATAATAAAACATATTTTATATATTTCAATTATATTATAATTATATGTTGTTTTAATTATTTATATAATAATTTATAATAATTAATTATCTGGTTACATGGGTGGATATGCACTAATATGATGTAATGATAACCTAATAAACTAGATGATGTAACTATTATACAATCATTATTTTAAATTATAAATAACTAACATAAATGTGTAATGAAAATTAAATATATTTTCACATCTATTATACAATAAAAAACTAAATTTACCTGGATGTTTTCTGTGTACTTTCACGTGTTATAATAAGTATATAATAAGTATTCAATATTGTAAATGCAATTATGCAACGTAAAAACTTGCAATGTAAATACCAATTAAATAACATTGACTATTTACAACATTATAACGTTGTGTATAGATTATAGATTATATAGTCAACAAACTTATTTAGGAAACATTCTAAGTCATTGTATTATTTGTATGCCATAATTTTCCTTATATTATTTTTCATATTTATGAACACATAAAGTATTTTACAAAACTATTACGTAATGGACATAAATATTATATTTTATCATTATTATAAATATATAAAATGTTAAAAAGATATTAAAAAAATATAAAAGTATGTGATAAAAAGTTAAATAATGTTGTGGTGTTAATATATATGTATTATATATATATATATATATTATATAATATATATATTATGTTAATAATATGTGTTTGCTGTTAATATAATAATATATTTTAAATATAAATTATATTTTGTGTTTTATTAAATATCAATTATAAGAAATTAAAATATATACCCGGCAGAGTTATGAAATAGTTTTAAAAAATCCATTCATTATCACAATACGAGTTACATAAGTTATTGGTTAAAATAAAAGTAAATACTCAACATTATACTAAATAGTTTCTTAACATGCATAAAAAATTAATCTGTTTAATTTTAAAACATAATTTATCTAACATATATCTACCAATAGTTAGAGAATAATTGTAATAACAGAATATATGGCGGGGAATAGCTAATATTTAATAATAGCATGTGTAATAACTAATATTTACTTGATAGGTACAGTTTTATTATTTCATTGTGATTCTTAATATCTATTAATCCTATGTAATTTATTTGAAATATAACGGATTTGAAATTATAATTTCTATAGTATATATAATATAGTATTTAATATAATGTAAACCTATTTAAACTACAAATCCTATTATCTTAGCGATTTATTTGACATAATATTTGCGAAAATATATTTAATTTATATTATATGCTGTTTTATTTATATTTTATTGAGCCGGTAAATTATAAAATATACTATACAATATCATTTAAAGACTATATATACTGATAGATAATTGAACAACTGAACAACTGGTTCAGTTCAAACATTCAACACATTTGCCCTTTATACCACCAAAGCAATTTTAATTCATAATATTTATTAATAATAATTTAAAATTATAATATAAAATGTGCATAATATTTATTATTTATAGGTTAAACAATTTTTTTAAAACTTGTTAATATATAAATGAAATTTGATTGTTATGTATTTCGTTTACTCATATAAAGTTATATTTATATATTATATATGTAACCTAATGGACTCTATCATGTCTAATCCCATGGCGACACAAAATCGGGCATGTTCTATTCTCTCATCTCCGAGACCGCTAACGCAATAGTAACAGTCTCCCAGTATCTTGATACGCATGCAAGAGTTGTTCTACGGAAGTGTTATGTGATTGATAAAAGGTGGGAGTAATTATATCGTAGGTAAAAGGTGGGAGTATTTATACTGTAGGTAAAAGGTTGGGAGTATTTATATCATAAGTAAAAGTTTGGAGTTTTTTTATGTGATAGATAAAATGTGCAAATATTTTTATTAAATATTTATAGTTAAACAATTGGAGTATTTATGTTATAGGTAAAAGGCGGGAATGTTTATGTTATAATTAAAAGTTGAAAGTTTTTTATGGGATAGACAACAGATGGGATGTTATGTATAAAGGATGGATTGCAGGAGAGGTAGATATAGGTGGGATATATATATATATATATATAATGTGGCATTAATATGTGTATTTTGGTGAGATAGTTCAGTCCTAGAGTTATATTTCGAGATGTAAAGTTGCCTTGGTAGGAATTGCATACAAATTGTCTATATGGAGTATATAGGAATATTTAGGAACATTCGAGTTACAATTTGCATATACCATTATATTAATATAGGAATTTCAATATTATTAAATATTAATGTAAACCGTGAGTGACCAACACCAATATCTAATAGCGTAAGCAAACAAACTCTATTGTCTACAGTTATCTCAAAACCTCTGCGAGCATATCAAAAGAGCCAAACAATTCATTGAGGATCTTAACCAGTTCTTCTGCTGTACATTGCGATGACAACTGGGTAAAGCCTACTATGTCAGCAAACAGGATGCTATGTAGGGTAGATATAGGAATGTGGGGGTATGATAGGATAAGGGTGGGGTGGGGTGGGTGGAGTGGGGTGGGGTGGATGGGGAGTTTAAGCGAGGTAAAGGGAAGATATGGTGAATGGTGTGAGGATAGGGAGGGTAAGGAGTATGATTATGGTGAGGATAGGGTGGGGGTATGGGGTTTAGTAGCATAAGGATGGGGGAGCATAGGATGTGGTATGCGGGGTGGGAAGTGTGGAGGTGTGATGTGGGGGCGGGTGTGTAAAAATGGGAAGTGGGTGTGGGTAGTGTAGAGATGGGATGATAATAATATGGGTGTAGGGTGTTATGTATAACGCATACTTAAGACAAACCTAACGGACTCATGCCTTTGTATATAGATTTTGTGGAACATCCCCTTCTTGCTGTTATTGTTTATGAGGTCGTTTTTCATCTCGCTTGCCACGTGACTTGGCAAAATACTCCTCAATAGTCTTTCCTGTAGCACGAGGTGTAGTGTAAATAGTATTTTTGGCGATATATCTCTGTATTTATTTAGTTTAAAATTGTTGTGTTTTTATGATATTATAATCTATTTATAGATACGAAATGGTCTATTTGCAGTTTGACTTTTCATTAGTCATACTTGTAATGTATCATTATGTCTATTTATAGTTCGTATTTATATTCATGTTATGTTTACTTGCTACGATATCAAAGCAGAGAAATGCAATTTGCTGACCGATTTAAAGCACCCATTTAATTACAAATTACACATTTACCGTACTACAGCCTCACATATCAATTTATCCCCAGGGACAGATAACTAGCATTAGTTGCTGGTTCAGTTGTGAGTTTAGAACTTAGCTCTATAGTGGGGTTAATAAAGTAAGACTGTAGGGGGATTAGAAAATAATTCAAACGAGTGGACAATTGTCGTCCTGTTGTGGTGTTTTACTCTGTGGTCAGTATTGAAGCAGGCAATTAGACTGTAGGCAATTACAGTGTATGCAATTACACTGTAGGCAATTACAATGTAGGCAATTACAATGTAGGCAATAACAATGTAGGCAATTACAATGTAGGCAATTATACTATAACGGGTTCGGTATAGTATCAGCACGCAGGTCGCCTCTACAGGTACCATACTAGTGAGTAAGGCCGTTGGGGGCTGGCGATGGGGCTGGTGGTGGGGCTGGCGGTGGGGCTGGCGGTGGGGCTGGCGGTGGGGCTGGCGGAGTGGCTGGCGGTGGGGCTGGCGGTGGGGCTGGTGGTGGGGCTGGCGGTGGGGCTGGCGGTGGGGCTGGCGGTGGGGCTGGCGGTGGGGCTGGCGGTGGGGCTGGCGGTGTAGCTGGCGGTGGGGCTAGCGGTGGGGCTGACGGTGGGGCGGGCGGTGGGGCGGGCGGTGGGGCTCACGGTGGGGCTGGCGGTGGGGCTGGCGGTGGGGCTGGAGGTGGGGCTGGCGGTGAGGCTGGCGGTGACGTACAGTCTAGCCTAGATCTAACCAGCTTCTTGTTCTCCTCCGTCATGGCATGTCGTGCCGTGAAGCATTTGTAAGTGTCGTTGAATAACATCTTCAGGGCAGAACGGGTGCGGTCATGTACATAAATACCGCAGACATTCGTCATAATGTACAGTTGGCAGTCAGCGGCTAACTGTGTCAAGGGGTCAATATTAAAGGGGATGAGTGGAGCTGAAGTTATCAGTAAGGAGATAACTCTATAACGGGATCACGATTAAAGAGCAAAAGTGGGGCTAGATTTGTCAGTGAGGAGATGACTATATAACGGGGTCATGATTAAAGGGGAAAAGTGGGGCTATATTTGTCATTAAAGAGATAACCCTATAACGGGGTCACGATTAAAGGGGACAATGGAGCTATCATTGTTAGACGGTTGCAAATTACATATCAGGGTTTCCGATCAAAGGTAACGAAAGTGTCTAGTACTGTAATCAAGGGAATAACTCTATAGCTAGGTCACACATAAAGGAAGCGTACGGGTCTAGCTGTCAGCAGGGAGATAACTTTGTAGCGGTTTTTTGATCAGATTAGATGTAGTGGGCCAAATATAGAGGTTAGCTAATTACATGGCTGGGGGCGGCATTATGTTGGACTTGAGTTATTATTTGGTGAATAGAATATATATATATATATATATATATATATATATATATATATATATTGGTGACGGGGTATATATATCATATAGTAGTGTATAGTTGATGGGGTAGGGTTACTACGACGGCATATGGTGATATAATCAAACGAGTGTATTATATAATAAGCAATTGAAGTATGAATGATCAGTGAATTGAGGATACTACATTACATGAATGGTAATCGTACGGGAATGTATGTAGTAGCCACATTGTGTGTGAACACCTCGTTATGATAATAACTGTGTTACGATTACAGGAGGCAAGTGTGATAGTGAAGTTATAATTGACGTATAATATACGTCTAATCTAAGACTATCATTAATATATAAATATATTTCAAGGCAGGAGTAATCACTATATATTGCCCAAAGTTATTTAGTTATGTAGTTAACACTATACACTATAGTGTATACACACTACATACTAGTATACACACTACACACTAGTATACACACTACATACTATTATACACACTACACACTAGTATACACACTACATACTAGTATACACACTACACACTACATACTACACACTACATACTAGTATACACACTACATACTAGTATACACACTACATACTAGTATACACACTACATACTAGTATACACACTACATACTAGTATACACACTACATACTAGTATACACACTACACACTAGTATACACACTACATACTAGTATACACACTACATACTAGTATACACACTACATACTAGTATACACACTACACACTAGTATACACACTACATACTAGTATACACACTACATACTAGTATACACACTACATACTAGTATACACACTACATACTAGTATACACACTACATACTAGTATACACACTACACACTAGTATACACACTACATACTAGTATACACACTACATACTAGTATACACACTACATACTAGTATACACACTACATACTAGTATACACACTATATACTAGTATACACACTACATACTAGTATACACACTACATACTAGTATACACACTACATACTAGTATACACACTACATACTAGTATACACACTACATACTAGTATACACACTACATACTAGTATACACACTACATACTAGTATACACACTACATACTAGTATACACACTACATACTAGTATACACACTACATACTAGTATACACACTACATACTAGTATACACACTACATACTAGTATACACACTACATACTAGTATACACACTACATACTAGTATACACACTACATAATAGTATACACACTACTTACTAGTATACACACTACATACTAGTATACACACTACATACTACACATTACATACTATATATTACATACTACACAATACATACTACATACTACACACTACATACTACATACTACATACTATACACTACACACTACACACTATACACTACACACTACATACTACACACTACACACCACACAATACACACTATATACTACATACTACATACTACACAATACACACTACACACTACAAACTACATACTACATACTACACAATACACACTACACACTACACACTACACACTACAACTACATACTACACAATACATACTATACACTACACACTACACAATACATACTACATACTACATACTACACACTACACACTACACACTACACACTAAACACTACACACTACACACTACATACTACACAATACACACTACACATTTCACACTACACACTACATACTACATACTACACAATACACAATAACACTACATACTACACACTACACACTACATACTACATACTACATACTACACAATACACACTACACACTACAAACTACATACTACATACTACACAATACACACTACACACTACACACTACACACTACAAACTACATACTACACAATACATACTATACACTACACACTACACACTACATACTACACAATACACACTACACACTACACACTACACACTACATATTACACAATACACACTACATACTACACACTATATACTACATACTACATACTACACAATACATAATACACATTATATACTACATACTACATACTATAAATTACAAACTACATACTACACACTACACACTATATACTACACAATACACACTATAAAATACATACTACACACTACATACTATAAACTATATAATATACAGTGTATAGTATACACTATACACTACACTATACATACTACACAATACATACTATAAACTACACACTACACACTACATACTACATACTACACACTATACACTACATACTATATACTACACAATACACACTATAAACTATATACTACACACTACACACTACACACTATACACTACCCACTATACTCTACACACTACACACTATACACTACACATTACACACTATACACTACATATATATACTTCCCATCAAATATATTATAAATAGATTCCCTAATATAAAATATATGCTGATGACATCGAAATTAATACGACAACAAAATATTCAATACAACTACAAAACTGTTTAAATTAAATAAACAACTGGTTCACAAACAATTATCTCGTTCTCAATATAAAAAAGACTGAACTAATTAATACTAATATGACTAATTCCACTGAATCTTTCCTAGACATTTACATTAACAACATTATAATATTACCAACTAACTCGGCAAAATACCTAGTCTTACATTTTAACAATGAATTCAATTTCGATAAACATATTAACCTTATAAGACAAACTACAATATCCCAACTATTTAGTCTTAGACGACTACGACCATACATGAATATCACAACTACTACTTTACTAACTCACTCCTTAATAATTTCACGACTCCAATACTGCAACTCATTATTAGCTACAGTAAATAAAGATAAAATTAAACATTTTGAAAGAACTATTAATAGATCCATACGATTAATTTACCGACTCTACTGAAATGACTACTCAATTAGTATTACTGAATTACGGCAACGACTGAATTGGATGTCGAATACTGACTCTATTGACTACAAATTACTCACTATACTAAAGAAAACTCTTAGATATGAAGAACCATATGCAATACGACTATCACTTAACATTAAATCCAGCAACAGACAACTACGAACATCTGACCTCACAATTCTCACGCTACCAACTACTAACTCTAAATATGGCAAAAAAGATTTTCATCGATAGCCTCTTATAAATTGTATCGACTTCCTAAACAATTATTGTCTCCCACCATTTCACCAAAAGGTTTCAATCGCAAGCTAAAAAGCTTCCTGCTTACGTGAAACTAATAATTATTATTGTATATTTTTTTATCTTCAACGCAATATCAAAAATGTATTATTATTTTAACTGTTAGTTTTCTAAATAAATTCTTACATACATACTATACACTATACATTACAAACTATACACTATACACTATACACTATACACTACAAACTATACACTAAAACTATACACTACAAACTATACATTATACACCATAGACTATAGACTATACACTAAAACTATACACTAAAACTATACACTAAAACTATACACTAAAACTATACACTAAAAACTATACACTATACACTATACACTATACACTATACACTATATACTATACACTATACACTATACACTATACACTGCCCACTATAAACTACACACCAAACACACTACACACTACACTCTATTTAATATTCACTCCACACTCTATTTAAAACTCACTCCGCACTCTATTTAATACTCACTCTACACTCTATTTAATACTCACTCCACACTCTATTTAATACTTACTCTGCACTCTATTTAATACTCACTCCACACTCTATTTAATACTCACTCCACACTCTATTTAATACTCACTCCACACTCTATTTAAAACTCACTCCGCACTCTATTTAATACTCACTCCACACTCTATTTAATACTCACTCCAAACTATATTTAATACTCACTCCACACTCTATTTAATACTTACTCTGCACTCTATTTAATACTCACTCCACACTCTATTTAATACTCACTCCAAACTATATTTAAACACTATCTCTATTTAAAACTAATTTATCATTTTTATTAAGCATTCACTCTGCATTCTATTATACCGTCACCAGTTGGACAGACACTCTCTACCCCCACTAATGACCTCAATAGGCGTAGCTCCGCCCAGTACTGACCTCTAGCGACGAAGCTCCGTAAATTGCGGACAAGATAAGATGCGCCAAGGAGAGGAGGCAACCGAACATCAGTACCGAGATCGTCTTCAATGGCTTCGGGAAGTAAAAGTTCAATTAGAGAATTCGTTATTTCCAAGTGATATAACTCAACACCTCGCGATGCAATCAAAACCGTGATAACAATTCCTATATTTTACAATATTACCTTATCCAAACCACGATATCATAATTTGCATATGACGTAACGCTGCGTAGATGATGATGTAACTTATGACGTAATGTCCTATATACTATAGTCTTAGGCTAGTAGAACAATAGTATAATACACCACCCAGTGTCACCCCCCCCCCACTTGTGCTATTGATCACTAATGTACTTCGTACGACGAAATCATATTTAATTGGTTATCTATCATTTGGAGGCGCATACCACATGTTTTCCAATTATAAACGATTGATTTATTACATAATTATATTTACGTGATTTATGCGCAAGAGTAGATAATAATAGTATCTGCCAATGGGTGGAATGAATGATACCTAGACATGTGATTCTTGATTTAATATTATCTATTATTATACGAAATATTATGATAGAACAATATAAATATAAATATAAATATATATATATATATATATATATATATATAAATGTATATAGGGAGAGAGAGATAGATAGAGAGATACAGAATGCGAAGGACGGATAATTATGAAATATATTGAACTGTATATGATTTTTGTCATTTGACTCGTTTTATTCTGTTAATGAAGATATAGGAAAAACAAAGAAAAAATTTGGAATATAATAAAATTTGAATGTTTTAAAGAATTAATTGAGTATTTAACGAACTCACTAAATACTTCTTAAAATACCAGTAGTATTTATTTCTGTATTCAAATTATGTTATATATTTATAAATGTTAGCCCAGTTTGTATATGTTGTATATCTTTACATTGTTCTTATTTCTCTAATTCCTCTTTTATAAATTAAATTACATTACATTATAAATTAAATTCAGCTATTTTTACGTATAACAAATTTATAATTTTACATCTTATTTTAAACTTTTATGTGTGATTTTATAGACAAATGATAAATGCTAAAATAAGTCTTTCATTTTAAAAATACATTTTTAATCTATAACACATTTTTGAAACAACTATATTTATATAACATTTATATACTTGGGTGATATAAATAATACTATTCGATACGTGTTATTTATAATAAAACTATACTGTGGATAGTTTTGAAGGAGATATATTGAAGATAAAATAATATATATATATATATATATATATATATATCTATAATATATGTGTTGTAAATAAAAAAGAAGTGACTAGTCAAATTGGTCTATAAATAAGTTTTTGTCTCGAAATAAATGTGATTTTATCAAACCGTTTACGATACTGCCCCATTGACTCGCGAAACAATATATCGAGTACAACGTACACACATTTAATCTCAGACTACAATCCGTTATGTGATGTAATTAAATCTAATTACAGCCTAATAGTCATTGTTTGTTGGGTTCTCACACGGAATCACGTTCTGAGGTACTCGTATTTACCGAACTATTATCTTAATAGCATCTAACCAGGCACTTAAATTATATATTTATTAAGTAAAATAAACCAAAATATCGATGTGATTTCGATCCAAGTAATTCGATAATAAATAAGATATATTATAGTTGTTATACGTTATTGTTGATATTAAAAGTGAAATATTGTATATTTTTTTATATGTGTAGCCGTAATCAATAGATTGATCTATTTCTGAGATAAAATACAATATTACGGTTAGTATAATTATTAGTTATTATATATAATATGCATTACGACTTCCTGAGATTATTAAGTGTTATTGAGATACACCACTGTAACGTTATGTAAATGGTCGGACTCCAAACCGAGGAGATCGCGCTACTCTACGTTGACCCCTAACCCGTTGACCTAACCCTATGTTACCCCCAACAGAGAAATGTCCAAAAAGAAAGTATATCAATTAATTTGTATTAAGACAATTAAAATCCAAAATATAATTCATATTTTTTATTACAAAAATACATTAGGCAAATTAATTTCTCTGTTAGTATGAATCATCCCCAGCAACATATTGTAAATTCATTATTTTGATTTAGTATACATTTAGTATTTTTTATTCATTTTATTATGGATATAAAAATATTATGTAAACTCATCACTCAGTTTTCTAATTTATTTATATAATTACTAGAATACGTTTTCGAACGTTATAAGTTTGGCATATATGTATAATGTGGGCGTGGTTAATACGGGGAGTGGTTGGTAGAGGGCGTGGCTAACCATGAATTTATAACAGATCAACACTATCCATAACACCGGCCATAGACTGTCCGAAGTGCTGATAGCCCTGTCGCCGGGTTGCGTCCATAGCGGAGCTACCGGTAGTAGTGACCACGTGGCGCTTAGCACGAGGTAAATGTGAGCCAAATAGGTGAGGTGTTCTATCTGTGGGCGATGAATGGATGTAATGGTATATCGATGTACCTGCGTTTAGGAAGGTCGAGTCCATTTAGTATATGTTATGCTCGTAGATTCACCATAGTAACGCATATGCAATGGTTATGCCAATTATATAATTGGTTATATAATTTTAATATATGAATATCAATGAAATATCGCATAAAAATAAATGAATATGTAACTAATATATTATAAATATTTGTGAATAATTTTCTATATTTATTAAAATAAAATAATATGTTAAGTTATATAATATTATTATTGTATCATTGTGTAGTAATGATTTTAATTATATACTAATAAAGAATATTTCCTCTTCAGTTCCATTATCGTACATTGATTAATAATGTAAAATGTTATTATGAATGCAAATTTAAATGATCATATATATATATAATATATATATATATATATATATATATATATATATATTTGTTTGTGTATATATATGTATATATATATATTTATATATAATTACTTTGTTATACGATATCAGAAGTTTACATTATAAACTTAAATTGTGATAATATGCTTTGACCTTATGATAGTTAGATATATATTACGAAATCACAATAGTTTTGCAATATATTCGTGTAGTGTTTAGTATTGAACATATGTATTATTAATATGCAATATATGAATTCATATATAATCTGACGAGACAATATACTAATATATATATATTTTTATACTTATCGTAATTTATAATAATAAATAACAAGAATATATTGTACATAGAAATAATAACATTATATATAAATAGATCTTAATAATGAGGATGTAATTATATTGGATCTATTGTCACTATCTCATTATTAATATGAAATAACAGATCCTGTTCAATATCATTAACACTTATCGTCAAACCTAACAGTAAGAGATACACATACACACGCACATACACACATATATACACACATACATATTTACACATTCATACACACACATACACACAAACACACACACATACACACATACAAACATATACACACACATACACATACAAACATATATACACATACGCACACACATACACACATATATACTCACACATACACATTTACACATTCACACACACACATACACACCTACACATACAAACATATATATAAATACACACACACTCACACACACATAAACACACATATACACACACATACACACACAAACATACATATACTCACGAACACACACCCACATACACACATAATGGAACCATATTAAAGAAAACCCTGACTTATCCCTACCCTCACCACCGTTATGTTTAAGCGTAGGCTAAAAAGCTTCAAGCCCTATGAGACTAATCACCTCCCCTATATTTTAAAACACTTACCTAGTCACGCTATATTACTTTTATCTTTATTTTACTATATCCTTCATTTTTATCCGTTAATACATCATAGAACATTTATCAATATGTTGAATTCTTTATGTATAATACATTATTCATACACATACACACACACACACACACACACTCATATATACATATATATACAAACATACATACACATAAATACACATACACTCACACATACAATCGTATATTATTATTATTATTAATATTATATTATTAATATTACGTCTGATTGTGCAAAAACCCAGACACCAGTTTTTAAATAAATAAATTTCAAATCACACACACATAAACACAAACACACACACACACATGCACATACATACTCACATATACATACACACATATACATACATATCCACACATGCATACACACATATATATATACACATACCTACACACATACAAATAAATATAGACACACACACACACTCACATACATTTATACTCACACACACATTTACATATACATCCATACTCATTCACAAACATTAATATAAATGTTGAATACATTTCTTACTCCTAAACATTTTGAATATAAATTCAAATTTCATATTTCCAGTTTAGTTACTCGGCCTTTCCCAATTATATAATGTGTAGCATAATATTAATATATATATGTATTATATTTATATTATTATAATATATTATATTATATTATACTATATATTATATGATATAATGTATTGATTCTAGTTTGTAATGAGTCATCACAATGAGTCATCATAATTACGAGCCAAGTACTCTAATCAAGATAAAAATAAATTATATAAAAATAAATAATCTAAAACTTAGAGATATAATTGCATTTATAACATGGTTTAATGTCTTCTTGTATGTTGTAATAAAAGAGATTTGTGATATTCTAGGAATGACCAATGCGTTGTAACAGTGTGTCATTAGATATATTCAGGGTGCTATCAGGTGTACAGTACTTACTAGGCGATAAGGTACCGGAAGTACAGAATAAACTAAATTACCAGGTGACATCAGCGAACTCTCATATTACTGTATTATCTTCTAGGATTACTGTAATATCAGAAGTATTAATATATTCCGTAAACCCAGTAAATACATATATATACCTATTAACACAAATATATATATATATATATATATATATATATATATACAAGACACACATAAATATTATTTTCCCATTTTATTTGTTATCATATTTTTATAATGAATTTATACATTTATTTATATTGCTTTTATAAACTTATATACTTATACAATACATACTAATGTAAGTAATTGTATCTATATTATATATAGTATATATTTTGTTAATTCG
Source organism: Osedax frankpressi (assembly GCA_964035775.1). Classification (NCBI taxonomy): domain Eukaryota; kingdom Metazoa; phylum Annelida; class Polychaeta; order Sabellida; family Siboglinidae; genus Osedax; species Osedax frankpressi. The sequence goes on from OZ038313.1 coordinate 21,899,682, forward strand.
GTTAACATATATCCTAGTTATTTTACGACAAGACTTTCGATTTCTCCCAATTACGATCAACGAACAGTCATATGAGATAAGTAATATAGCTGACCTATAACCTCCTACCCACTAAAGTAATCCAATCTAGCAATAGAAGTATCGGTTGGCAAAGATAACTAGGTATATGTAACATGCATATTCTACAGCCCTAATACCTGCCTACTACACCTGCCTACTACACCTGCCTACTACACCTGCCTACTACACCTGCCTACTACATCTGCCAACTACACCATCTTACTACACCTGCTTACTGCACCTACTTACTAAACCTACTTACTACACCTGCCTACTACACCTGCCTACTACACCTGCCTACTACACCTGCCTACTACATCTGCCTATTACATCTGTCTACTACACATGCCTACTACACCTGCCTCCTACATCTGCCTACTACATCTGTCTACTACACATGCCTACTACATATGCCTACTACACCTGCCTACTACACATGCCTACTACACATGCCTACTACACCTGCCTACTACACCTGCCTACTACACATGCCTACTACACATGCCTACTACATCTGCCTATTACACCTGCCTACTACACATGCCTACTACACATGCCTACTACACATGCCTACTACACCTGTTTACTACATATGACTACTACACCTGCTTACTACACCTGCTTACTGCACCTACTTACTAAACCTACTTACTACACATGCCTACTATACATGCCTACTACACCTGCCTACTACACCTGCCTACTACACCTGCCTACTACATCTGCCTATTACATCTGTCTACTACACATGCCTACTACACCTGCCTCCTACATCTGCCTACTACATCTGTCTACTACACATGCCTACTACATATGCCTACTACACCTGCCTACTACACATGCCTACTACACATGCCTACTACACCTGCCTACTACACCTGCCTACTACACATGCCTACTACACATGCCTACTACATCTGCCTATTACACCTGCCTACTACACATGCCTACTACACATGCCTACTACACATGCCTACTACACCTGTTTACTACATATGACTACTACACCTGCTTACTACACCTGCTTACTGCACCTACTTACTAAACCTACTTACTACACATGCCTACTATACATGCCTACTACATCTGCCTACTGCACATGCCTACTACACCTGCCTACTACATCTGCCTATTACATCTGACTACTGCACATGCCTACTACACCTGCCTACTACATCTGCCTATTACATCTGCCTACTACACATGCCTACTACACCTGCCTCCTACATCTGCCTACTACATCTGTCTACTACATATGCCTACTACATCATCTTACTACACCTGCTTACTGCACCTACTTACTAAACCTACTTACTACACCTGCCTATTACACCTGCCTACTACACATGCCTACTACATCTGCCTACTGCACATGCCTACTACACCTGCCTACTACATCTGCCTATTACATCTGTCTACTACACATGCCTACTACACCTGCCTCCTACATCTGCCTACTACATCTGTCTACTACACATGCCTACTACATCATCTTACTACACCTGCTTACTGCACCTACTTACTAAACCTACTTACTACACATGCCTACTACACCTGCCTACTATGCATGTCTATTACACCTGTCTACTACACCTGCCTACTACACCTGCCTACTACACCTGCTTACTACACATGCCTACTACACCTGCCTATTACACCTGCCTACTACACCTGCCTACTACACCTGCTTACTACACCTGCCTACTACACCTGCCTATTACACCTGCCTACTACACCTGCCTACTACATCTGCTTACTACACATGCCTACTACACCTGCCTATTACACCTGCCTACTACACATGTCTACTACACCTGCTTACTACACATGCCTACTACACCTGCCTATTACACCTGCCTACTACACCTGCATACTACACCTGCTTACTACACATGCCTACTACACGTGCCTATTACACCTGCCTACTACACCTGCCTACTACACCTGCTTACTACACATGCCTACTACACCTGCCTATTACACCTGCCTACTACACCTGCCTACTACACGTGTTTACTACATATGACTACTACACCTGCTTACTACATATGTCTACTACACCTGCTTACTACAACTTCCTACTACACCTGCCTACTACATCTGCCTACTACATCTGCCTACTACACATGCCTACTACACTGGCTTACTACACCTGCCTACTACACCAGTTTACTATATCTACTTACTATACCTACCTACTATACATACTTATTACACTATCCTACTATACTTACCTATTACACCTACTAAACCATCATATACGTTGTGTGAACACGTTACAACAAGTAGTGATCAAAAACACTTTTACTTGGATTTAAAATAATTGTCAACAAAGTCTTGACCTACCTTATATATTTATACACTAGAATACTTGGATTAGTTCAGTTGTGAGGTCAACTCCAAGGTTTAAGATTATCGCCGAGGAAGAGGTTATAAGGATAATAAAATGACCTTAAGAATTAAGACTATCGTATATTATTGAATCATCTTAATATAACAAAGCATTATCAATATAACAGCTAAGTTTAATTACATATTTGCAAATACAATATTTTCAGTACAACAAAATATTGTGAAAAATTAAAAATGTATCTAGAAACTATATGTTGTATAATTTTTAGGAAAGTATCTTTCATATGATTATAATTATTCTAATTCTTTATTTATTAGAATAATTTAATAATTGGTTTATACTATAATAGTATTTCAATTTCTGCATATATATCATATATATACATATATATATATATATATATATATATTATATATATTATCATATATATACACATATATATTGATATATATATATATATATATATATATATATATATCAATATATATATATATATATGTATATATATTGATATATATATATATATATATATAAACACAAGTAATAAAATCTAAACACAGATGCATATATTATAGAAATACGCGCCAATTGATAATAGAGTTTATACTTAATTTATGTTTAATATAAAGTGAAAGATAAAAGGAT
>OZ038313.1:21902939-21923544 GCA_964035775.1 Osedax frankpressi
GTATACAAAATATCATAAATTGTATGAAAAAATAATTAATTTAGAAATTATTTTTAACGTTATGATTATTATTTAATTTTCAATTTATTTGTTTATTTTGTATTTAAATTTGTTTATCTTTTACTTATTTTTTGCCTTTTTATTATAATTTTAAATCATATAAATAAGTTTACTTTATACCTCATAGTGTAATCACTAATATTATTTTACGTGCATTTACCATCGTCAATTAGAATAGAAACGCACCCTATTGCAAACTAATTATTTATTATTAAGAAAGTAATTAAATAATGTTCTTTAAAATTACAAAACACTAATTAACGGTAATAAGTTTCGAATATTTTTTAATTTTTTTAATTACCTCCTAAACTCGCCAAACCTAAACGCGTGTTTATTCCCTATCCATTCACCGCTACATTTAATTATCTACGCGCCGTGCCCATGTTGCGTTTGCAATAGTCCCCTGCCACCGTTGGACGTACGAACGAATCTAGAGCCGAGGACACGCACGCAGCCAAGTCGATCCCACTCCACCCATCGTGAACCGCCGCCTACGACATCTCCTACACCACCGCCTACGCCACCGCCTACGCCACCGCCTACGCCACCGCCTACGCTACCGCCTACGCCACCGCCTACGCCACCGCCTACAACAGCGCCTACAACACCGCCTACCGACACCTACTATCTGCGGTAGAAATTAACCATGTCCGAAAAGATTGCTAAACCGGTTAACAAAGGAGCGGATGGAACCAACACAATGCTGATGTATATTGGACTCGGAGCTGCTGTCTATGTAGTCTTGTTAGTAATTCATTATATTATTACATATGTTTATGCTTTAAATTCATAGAATAGCAGTATACGTGAAGTAATAATTGTAAATAATATATATATAGACATTTCTTTTTCATCAAAATATGATAGTTCCATATTTAAACGAATGAGTTACCATTCTAATTACAATTATCACGGTATAACAATACATTTATTAATATTTATATATACATTTTCTATATATATATATATTTAAAAGTAATTAAATAAATAAATTAATAATATATTATTTGTTTAAATATAATATAATACATAAGTTAGTTGACATAAAACTATTATATAATCAATGTTATATACATATATATATATATATATATATATATATATATATATATATATATATGTATATATATATATATATATATATATATATATACATATATATAAATGCATATATACGTATATATACATATATTTATATATATATATATATATATATATATATATATATATACGATAGTAACGTATATTAATGATATTCAATTTTATTTTATTTTTCTCATGAAGTCACTCATAAAATTGCAAATATAAACTACGCTAAATATGACGCAATTAATATATTAATGCAAACACTAGATTTACAAACAATGTGTATATATGTAATTATTATTAAAAATGTACATTCACATAGAAATTAAAATATAATTAATCTCGTTGAATTACAAGCATTGCATTTTGGATGTGTTTGAAGGGAAATTTTTAATTCATATTTAATGATAAGTACTGCATACTAAATAAAAACATTACTCTAAATTAGAAAAATAAGTAGCAAGTGAATATTAACGGAGCTGACGTAATGGTTTAGCTGAATATTGCTAGGATAAAATATCTCCTGAAATTAAGAAACCATAGTTACCCATAGTTACCGATAGGTGTTCGTATATGTTACGATGAATAGAGTAATATTTTAAACGCAAAGCATAATCATAGATACTATTAAATAATGTAATATTGGAAGAGAGAAATAATTGAATTAAATAATATATAATTCTAAAACTAAATAATCATTTCCTCAAGTTAATTCATAGTAAAATATAATAAATAAATCTAATACATATAGTTTTTAGTAAATATGTATCATTGAAAATCAATAAAATGTATATATCATTGAACGTAATGCTCAAATTAACTATTTGATGTGTTATTTACTATGACATATATATTGGAATTAACTATAGAGAGTTTATAGAAATATGTGTTCGAATTATTAAATGAAAATTTAAAGAAATGATATTGTTTATACATTTAGTAATATTACTGACGAAGAAAACATTGAGCTGTTATTATATCTATAATTGGTTAATGTTATGGACAAATAATAATATTAATGTACATTTATTAAAGATGTTGGACACATTGAATAGACCTATATTAACTGTCACCATATGAAACAGTATTTTATTCTCAATAAGTGGTTTTGATAATTGCTATTATATACCTTGTTATTAAATATAATAATAGTTATAACAATATTATTACATTATTTACTCTAACTATAAATTATTGATAAATTCTTCAAATATACGAGATTATCTATATTAAAGCATATATTAGATTTGATTATTTTTGATGGCATTGTATGATTTATGTATGGTATTATGTTCAGTGATTATCAATATATAAAAAAATCGCTGCTTATAACAAATTATATTACGAACAAAATTTATATAAGTATATTAAAGATATGTATTATATAATATTATACAAGTATTTGTGTATTCATTGATCATTCAAATAATATAAAAAAATATTTTTAAATGAAATATTTGTATATATTTGTATATAACATATCAATATTAATGTTATTATTCAAAGATCAATTTCAAATAAACTCTACATTTATTAGAAAGATTATTTGATATAAATGTAAAATATTAATATTATGATTATATCTTATTTATAGTTAAACTATCAAATATGAATATACTATGTTATTCAATAATGAATTCAGTTATTATATGTAATATCAACATAACTATATATTGTATGTTGATTTACTTTTCTTTCCTCAATATTTACAATACAATACATTAAATTGGTTATACTCTTCAAAGTAATAATGATAAAGACCATACAATATGATATTTCTTTGAATCAATAAACAGTATAACCTAATATGATATATAGTATTTAGTTATAACTAATATTAATATACACGAGTACACATTTCATCATATTTCTTATTCATTAATAAAAATTACTATTTATAATAAAAAATGATTTTAAACGTATTACAAATATATTGTAAATTAAAAATACATCTGTATTCAAGGAATGGCAGAGTAAGCTACACTTAAAAATAATTGCATCTATTATATATAATTTTAAAATTGATATTTAATTCTAAAATAATAAATTAATATACACATATAACATTACAATCATTGTGTCAGATTTAATAATGAAATTATATTAAATTGAAATAATTCAATTTATATAAATTCAAGAGTAAACATGAACAGCTAGTGTATATAGTCACAACCGACCAATTCCATGTGTAACATTGCCAAACATATTTACATTTCTCAAAACTATTTCAAACTTTCACTTTATTTAGTTGATACTCGTTATTTAAATTATTGAACTAGTTACGAAAAGCTTAATGTGTATAAAGATAGCGGATACAATTAAATTCCGATTATGTTGAACTATAGTGGTTGATGATTTACTAAAAACTTTTTGAATAGATGAATACGGTATGGTTTTTGTATTGTTTTTTTTAATAGTCGGGATAAATACTCCGTTTTTGATCTGTTTAGTTTATTTAGAAAAATCAATTGTATCACGAACAAATGTTCAATGTATGATTGATGCATATCATTTTTTTTATTTACCAAAAACAGAGGTACATTCTAAGGAATGTACCTCTTTATATGTATGTATTTTGTGATTTATATTATAATTATTTTCTTAAACGATATGTAATTTGTAATATTCATATTAAGTATTGCTTTTTTGTACTATTAATTATATAAAATTGTTCATTCATTTTAATTAAAAATATTCTCGTTATTTAGGTATTGAATTTAATGTATGAATAGGGAAATTGTACCTATTTTATTGTAAATGTTTGAATTACCACCTGACTAATATTTGTAATATTGTTAATAAATAATTTCAGTGAATGTAATTAACAATAGATACATATAAATCTAATAATTCGTGTAATTAATTAAGATGAACTATTTATTATACATGTATATCATATATTGGTGATATTTACTTTGTAATACTAATACTAATTAGTACTATATTAATATAATGTATTATATAAATTTATTTCAGTATATTGATTTAATATTTTTTATTGTGATAATAAATTGTATAAGGAAATTAGAATTTTTAATTTGTGAGCGCACATGGGTTGCACTATACCAATTGCACTATACCAATACCAAATTGCGACGCTACCTTTGGTATATTGAGTTAAAAAGTAGGGTAATTAAAGTAATTAACTCATATACCTCAACAGTAGGGTGTTTAAAAAGTACCTTTAATATATTCGGGGACGTTAGTTTTATAGTAGATTATAGTTTTACTTATCAAAATATATAATTTATGTAGAATTCTGATAATATTCAGCATTATGCAGACCTTTGAATGATTATTGCTGTTTTTGGGTAATTTTCTATAGCAATTCTGATTGTATTTTCTGTGATATTCAATATTAATCGAAATATAACTAGATACGAGAGATTCAGAATTTAAACAATGTTTAATACAATAAAAATTGATATCCAAACTGCAGTTTGCGTACAAGAAAAACAAAATAACACCATTTTATTAAATTATATTTGGTGCATACCAATATTGTATGCATACTATTAGTTTAATATATATATATAATAGTTAAAATTAATATTATTAATAAATCATTTAAAAAAATAATCGTAGATATTTTGTCAATAGTTAAACATTATATAAGTAATCGCATGGTGATTTGGTACTGACTCTATCTCCAATATAAACTGTAGTTATATAAGAGTATCAACTTGCATAATGAACAAACATAATACGGTAACAACATTTGTAAATTCACCTTGTTAGCGACTATCTACATAATACTCATAATGTTCATGTAGCTTTTCTAGGTACGATAAATTATTCGATAAGATTAATCCTCATAACTATGATTAACTATAAACAAATACTGCATACGTATCATTACAATAATAATTATACTCTATTATTTGTATACAATTATAGATAACATTCTACATTCCGGGTATCTAATTTTATTTATCTACCTTTAATTTTTTACCTTAAAAGGACAATAACGATAATAATAATCAATGAGGCTTATTTATTTGCAACAGAAATGATATTTGATCCTAAATAAATATGTAGTAATAAATTATATAAATATTAATAATCGCAAAATATATGGTATGCTTTGTATATATATATATATATATATATAAGTTTGTTTATTTAAACATAATGAACATATACTACAGCACATTGAACATTAACTGCACTTATTGAATAGTAATAGTGAATATAAATAGTAGCATACTTAAAATACTTAAAATACCAATACAGTATTTGTATAACATAATATTTCGGGTACTGTATTCAAAACATATTTGTTGAAATCCTTCTGTTCAATATATTTTCAACATATATTTCCAATATATTTCCATGGACATCGAATAAGAGTTAACAACACATATCAATATTGCTATGTAATCTGTTCAGTATCAGAAATGTATACAGCATTCTTCATATTCTCTTTTAATACTATATCAACCAAATATTATTTCTTTATATTCGAATAAATATATACTCATATAATTGTTTTATTTAAGAATTGGTTCAAAGAACATATTTAAATTATGGTATATTTTTATTATATATTATTTAATTTCGATGTAATAATTACATTTACGTATCATATTTATCTTATTGTCTCGAAAATTATGTATTTGTTTGTCAATTAATACATATATATATACATATATATATATATATATATATATATATATATAAACTAAAAAATAATATAAATTATATAGATTGATGCTTTATAAATTCTGCAAGAATAAGAATAAAGCTGGAGATATCCCAGAAGAAAATGCCGGCGTGATATTGCAAGGAATTGGTAATAAAGAAGTTTATGTACCACATGGAATATTAGGAAATCAAATAAAAAAGCCTAGTAACCAAAGGGGGTCAATAAATGAAGATTTAAATTTGGAAACAGAGAAATTAGAAATAGCTGATGAAATTCGAAAATTGATAGAATTAGAAAATAAGAAAAGAGAGGATGAAATGAAAATTATGATAGACGAAGAAAATTTAAAAAAGGAAAAAGAAATGAAAGAAATACTTGAAACTGAAAAACAAAGACATATTGAATTAATCCAAAAGAGATTAAAAGAAGAGAAGCAAAAATTAGAAGACGAAATTACTGAACATATTAAACTAACTGAAACAAAAAAAGAATCTGAAAAACGAACAGCTATTGAAAAAGAAAAAGAATTATATGAAGAAGAATTGTTATTAAAAAGTCAAATCGATAGGATAAATATCGATGACAAATTAAAACTAAAAATGGACGAAGAAAAAATAAAAAACGATGAGATGCTAATGTTAAAACATAAAAATGAACTTAAAAATAAGGACCAGGAATTAAAAATGAAATTTGAATTAGAAAAAAAGAAAATTGAAGAAAATGCTAATAAAGAAATGGCAGAAAAGAAAAAGATAAGAGATAATAACATGAAAACTAGGTTAAGAGAAATGGAAGGTGTAAAAAATGCAGAAAAAGTTGAACTAAAAAAAGCTAGACAAGAAGAAAAAAAACGGAAATTAGAAGAGTTGGAAGAAAAATTAGAAGAAGATAAAAAAAACAGAATAGAAGAAATGAATATGATATTAGAAGAAGATAAACAACATAGAGAAGATAAAATAAAGGCAATTATTGAGGAAGATAAAATACAAGCTGAAGATAAAATGAAAATTAAAATGAATGAAGAATTAAAAGAATTTGAGAACCAATTTAAAATACAATTAGAAAATGAAAATACGCTGAGACACGAAGAAAGAAAAGCAGCATGGAGAAAAGCCAGACAAAACAGAGACGAGGATATGAAAATTAAAATGGATAATGATAAAAATAAAAGAAATAATTTAATGAAACATAAAATTGAACGAATGGAAAAAGATAAATCAAAAGATTTAAAAACACAACTAAAAAATGAAAAAGAAAGACTAGATGAAGAAATGAATTTAAAAATGGAGGATGAAAAATTAGAACGTGATGAGGCATATGAAAAGAAAATTGAAGAATCAAAAAAAGAAATTTATGAAAAATTAAAGATAACACTAGCTGAAGATATGTTACAAAATGATGAACAAACTAGAGCTTTATTAGATAAGGAAAGAATGAAACTAGACGACCAAATGATAAATCGATTGCAAGAAGAAAAATTAATTCGAGCAAGAGAAATGAAAGATAAGGTTAACGAAATGGAGCTTGAAACTAGAAAAGAAATGGATGTACAATTACAAAAAGAAAGAAAAAGAAAAAATGATGAAATAAAACAAAAAATAAAAAATGAACAAAATAAAATCGAAGATGAATTAAAAAAGCGAATGAAAGAAGAAAAAGAAAAATTTCATGAAGAAATACAACAGCAATTAATTGCTGATAAGCTAATAAATTCTAATGATATTACAAGAAAAATTGACGAAGAAAATAATAAGAAAGAAGAATCACTGAGATTAATATTAAATAAAGATATAAAACTACAAGATACACTAGGGAAAATAAAATTAAAAGAATTAGACGAGGAAGGGAAACAAGAATTTATATTAAAATTAGAATTAGAAAAGAAGAAAAATGACGACTATTTCGAATCTAAGATTTTAGAAGAAAAATTAAAAATTAATGAAGAGATTAGATTAAAATCAGACGAAGAGGCTAAGATATTAGAAAAAGAAATGCAAATAAAAATCGATGAAATTATTCGAAAAAAAGAGGAAGAAATGCACAATTTAATGAAATCAAAAAGGAAAAAAGAAGATAAAGAGTTAAAAAGGAAACTTGAAACTGACAAACAAGAACGAAATAAAGATATGGATATATTATTTAAAATAATAGATTTAGACGATAAAAATGATATAAGAAAGGAAATAGAAAAGGAAATAAAACGAAGAGATAATGAAATGACAAACAAATTTGTAGAAGAATTAAAAAAAGAAGAAAATAACGTAAGAATAGAAATGGAAAACGATAAAAAGAGAAAAGATGATTTAATGAAATTAAAATTGCAGGATGATAAACGAAAATTAGAAGATGAGATGTTTTCCGTTATGAAAAATTTAAAGAAAAAAATGGAACAAGATGTCGAGGTTCAAATAAATTTAGCTAAGGATAACAATGAACGTGATGTAAAAGAAAGATTAGATAAATTAGACTTAGAGAAAAAACAAGAAATGAAAATAAAATTAGAAGATATTAAAACTGAAAATGACAACGAATTACAAATATTCATACAAGAAGAAACCAATAGAAAAGAAAAAGAAATGGAAAAACAAATAAAATTTGAAAAAAATAAAAGAGATAATGAGATTGAAGAAAAAATGAAAAAAGAAATTAAAAAGAGAGATGATGATGTTATCAAAGCAAATCAAGACCATAAACTTAAAAGAGAACAAGAATTAAAGAATAGGATTTCAGATGAGCAAAAGGAAAGAGAAAATAAAATGCAGAAAATATTAGATAAAATAGAATCTAAACAAAATGAAGATATAAAATATATTCTTAAAGAAGAAAATGATAAAATTGAAGAAGATACGAATAATCAAATGGAAAAGGATAGAAAAATGAGAGATGAAGACATGACAATAAAATTAAACGAAGAAACTAAAAAAAGAGATAAAGAAATGATGATGAAATTGGAGGAAGATAAATTGATTCGCGAAGAAGAAATGATTGAATCACTTAGAGCAGAAAAACAAAAAAGAGATAAAGAAATGTTTGAAAAACTTGACGAAGAAACTAAAATTAGAACAGATGATATGAAATTAAAATTAGAAGAAATGGAATTACTTAAAAATCGTGAAATGAAAGTGCAGTTAGATTTAAATAAAATCAAAATTGATGAACATTTAGCCAAAAAGTTTGAAGATGAGAGAAGAAAAAAAGAACTTGAAATGAAGGAAAGAATGGATGATAAAAGAAAATTACGTGATAAAGAAATTCTCATAAAAATGGAAGAAAATAAAATGAGGTTAGATGAAGATATGAAGAGAGCTATTTACGATGATAAAAAAGCAAAGGAAAATGAAATGAAATTAGCACTGGAAGAAGAGAAGCAAAGGAGAGAAAATCAAATGAAAATATTGTTAGATATTATAGATCTAGAAAATAAAAAAGAAATGCAAGAAAAATTAGAAGTTGAAAAAAAGAGGAGGGAAGAGGAAATGAGAAAAGTTTTAGAAGTTGAAAATGAAAGAAGAGATAAAGAATTTAAAGATCGTTTACTAGATGCTAAATCACGAACTGATCGTGAAATGGAAATTCAATTGGAAGAAACCAAACTATCAAAAGAAGTTGAATTGAAAAATTTTATTGAACATGAAAGATTGAAAAATGAAGCTGATGTACAATTAATACTGGATACTGAGAGGAAAAAAAGAGAAACCGAATTAAATTCAAAACTAGACGAATTAGATATAGAGAAAAAAATTGATTTGAAATATAAGTTAGAGAGAGAAAAAATAAAATTAGACCAGGAAATGAAGATTGCCATGGAACATGATAAAATTAAACAAGAAGATGATATGAGATATAAATTGGAGGAAGAAGAAAAAGTTAAAGCTAATTTATTAAAAAAAAAAATGGAAGATGATAATAAATTAAGAGAAGATGAACTTAAGAATGCAATGGATATAGAAAAAATAAAAAGAGATGAAGAAATGAACATAGCTCTAGAAAAAGAACAAAAAAAGATAAATGCTGAAATATTAAAAAAACTTGAGAAAATTGAAAAAACTAAGAAAGACGAATATAAAAATATATTGGAAAATGATGAAATAATACGTATGGATAAATTAAAGAATGATATTAAAATGTCTAACAAAAATAGAGATGATGAAATGTTATTGAAAATGGATGAAGATAAACGGCAAAGAGATGATGATGCTAAGAATAAATTTAACGAATATAAGAAAAAAAGAGACGAAGAATTAAATATTGCTTTGATTCGAGCAAAGAAATTAAGAGATGAGGAAATGAAATTAAAATTAGAAGAAGACCAGAAAAAGTTAGATAAAATGACAAAACAAAAAATTGAAGATCTGGAAATTGAGAAAAATGAAAATTTAAAAAATCAAATTAAAATAGAACAGTTGCTAAAAGATAAAGATCTTGTAGAAAAAATGAAAGAAGAAAAACGCATTAGAGATATTAGAGCCGAAGATCAATGTGTCGAAGAAAAGAAACAAAGAGATGATTTATTAAAACAAAAACTTATAAATGATAAGCTTAATAGAGAAAAGGAAATGTTAAAATTGATTAATGAAGATAGATATCAACGTTTACAAAAGATGAGAGAAAAACTAGAATTAGAAAAAATAGAAAGAGATGAAGAAATGAAAGGTATTTTAGGTCAAATTGAAGTTGATAAAAAAAATGAATTAAAAGAACAATTAGAAAAAAATAATAAAGTCAGAGAAGAATCTCTTAAAAAAAAACTTGAAGACGATAAGTTAAAACGAGAAGATGAATATAAAAATCAAATGATCTTAGAATGTAATAGAAGAGATAAAGATATGGAGACTAAATTAAAAGATTTAGAACTTAAAAAGGATGTGGAAATTAAACGATTACTTGAAGTAGAACAAATCAAGATTGATCAGGAAATAACATTAAAAATTGAAGAAGAAAAAAAAAATAGGGATCATACAATGAAGGATAAAATAAAGGAAATAGAATTGGAAAATAAAAAAATATTTGAAAAAACTATGGAAAAAGAAAAAGAAAAATTGAATGAACAGGTCAATAAAGAAATAAATCAAGAAAAACAATTATTAGAACAAGCATTTAATTTAAAAATAAAAGAATATAATACAAAAAGAGAAGACGATTTGAAATTAAAATTAATTGAAGAAAATAAAAAGCGAGAAAATGAAATGATAAAATCATTAAATGACGAAAAACGAAAAATAGATCAAGAAATGAAGCTCAAACTAAAAGAAGAGAGAAAAACCCGTGATGAAAAATTAAAAGAAAAAATTGATAAATTAGAAAAAGATAAAACAGATGATCTAAGAATACAACTTGAATTTGAAGGGAAAAAAAGAGACGATGAGTTTAGATTGAGATTAATCGAAGATAATTTAAGACGAGATGATGAAATGAAACGTAAACTACTTGAAGATAAAGAAAGAGCAGATGAAGAATTATTAAGAAAATTAGATGACGATAAAAAAAAAAGAGATGATGAAATGGCAATTGCAATTATCAATGAAAAAAAAAAAATAGATATAGAGATGAAAAAACGGCTGGAAGAAAAAGAAAGGGCCAGAAATAAAGAATTCCAGAAGAAAATAGATGCTCTCGAAATTGAAAAAAATGAAAAATTAAAATTACAAATTATGGATGAAAGAATTAAAAATAATGAACAAATTGACAATAAAATGCAAATTGAGAAAGCGAAAATACATGAAGATATGTTGAATAAATTGAATAAAGACAAATTAAGAAAAGAAAATGATTTAAAAACTAAATTACTCAATGAGTTGGCATCAAAAGAAAAATTATATGCAGATGAAATAGATAGAGAAAAACTAAATAAAGAATTAGAATTTAAAAAAAAATTACAAGATGAAAGTAAATTTAGAAAAAATGAACTAAATAATATCCTTCAAAGAATAGAGTTAGATAAGAAAAAAGAATTGAAATTATCAATTGAACGAGAAAAATTAATACGTGAAAATGACTTTAAAAGGAAATTAGAAGAAGAAAAGAATAATAGAGAACAATTAATGAAATCAAAAATAAATGAAGATATTTTAAATGAAGAAGAAATGTTTAGGAATAGATTAGCAGATGAACAAGCAAGAAGAGAATTAGAAAGAGAAGATATTCTAGAACAAGAAAAAGAATTTCGAATGGAAGAAATGAAAAATATTTTAGATGATGAAAAAAAAGGTCGAGATGATGAAATGAGAATATTTTTAAGAAAAATTGAACTTGATAAAAAAAGAGAACTCAAGGCTCAAATTGAAAAAGAAAAAAGTACTAGATATGAAGAAATGCAAATAATCATGGAAGATGAGAGACTCAAAAGACAAGATGATCTCAGAATACAATTACTCGAAGAAAAAGAAAAATCAAATGATTATCTTGTTAAACAAATGCAAATAGATAAATCTAGAAAAGAAGAAGAGATAAAGTTATTATTAAATAACGAAAAGAAAAAAATTGATAAGCAAATGAAAATAAAATTGGACGATGAACAAAAAAAACGGGATATTCAGATAAAAAGTAATTTGGATAAAATTATTAAAGAAAAGGAAAAAGATAAAATTCAATTACTCGAAAAAGAAAATATAAAACGTAATGAAGAATTTAAAATGAAGATTAGAGAGGAAAAAGATGCAAGAGAACAAGAAATGTTAATTCAAATGGAATTGGAGAGAGAAAAAAGAGATGAAAATATGAGAAAAATTATTGATGAGAAAATGAAAACAAACGAAATTAAAATGAGAGATGATATAGAAAGAGATAAATTAAAGAGCGATCGAAAAATGAAATTAGATTTAGATGCAGATGCGAAATTGCGAAATAATAAATTGAAAGATATGCTTTCTGAATTAGAAAAAGAACATGCGATTGAAAAGATATCTCAAATGGAAAAAGATAAATTACAGAGAGATAATGAAATGAAAAAACAATTAGAACAAGATAATATTAGACGAGATCAACAAATGAAATTTAAAATGGAATCACAACAAACTAGATTGGATAATGAGATGAATATTCAAATACAAGAAGATAAAGAAAAAATGGATAGAGAAATGTATAAAAAATTAGAAAAACAACAAGCTATTAAGCAATTAGAATTAAGAAAAATATTCGATGAAGAAAATAGATTACGTGAAATTGAAATGATAAGACAGCTCGAAGAGGATAATAATAAAAAGGATAAAGAAATGAAAGTTAAAATTGAAAAAGAGAAATTAATGAAAGACGCGGAGATTAAAAAAATTTTAGATAATGAAAAAATTAAAAACCAAAAAGAGATTGAATTGATGATTGCTAATGACAATAAAGATAAGGAATCTGATATGATGCGAATATTGCAAAGTGAAAACAAAAGGAAAGAAGAAATAATGAAAAAGGAACTCGAAAATGATAAGATAAAATGGGAAAATGATCTTAAAAAACAATTAAATAATGAAAGAAGGGAAAAAGAGCATGCCATGATGATTAAATTAGAAGGAGAAAAAAAAAAAAAAGAAGATATAATGAAGGCACAATTAGAAACTGAAAAAAAACACATGGATAGAGAACTTGAAATGGAATTGGAAAAGGAACGAATTAAGAAAGATAATGCTATTAATATTAAATATAAAGAATTAGAAAAGGATAAGAGGGCTCAGTTTGATGAAGAACGAAAAAAGAAAGATATTGACATTAAAGTTATAATAAAGAAAGAAAAACAATTACAGGAAAAAGAGTTAGAACAAAAATTAGCAGAGCAAGAGAAGCTTAAAGATAATGCCATACGAAATAAGTTAGAAAAAGAGAAAAAGAAACGCGATGAAATTAAGAGAAAATTGGAGGATAAAGAAACAAAGAATGAAATGGAAAGAAAGCAAAAACTTCAACAAATCGCTGATAATAGGCGTGCGAAGGAGAATGCGAAGAATAAAAGAAAAGAGGAACGTAAAAATAACCCCCAAGATACTAATTCAGAAGAATCTAGCCATAACGATTTGAGTTCACTTAATCGTTGATAGTAATAAACAGAAATAATAATACACTTTGTAATTTATCACAAATATTATTAATATATAGTAAATATGTAGTAAATATGTAGTAATAATAAAATTCACTTGAATTATAATTCGTCAATTGTATTCACAAGCTATTGTTTGATTATACATTTTACTAATTAGTATAATATATATATATATATATATTGTACACATATATTATATTATATATGCATATGTATATATAATTATAATAATTATTAAAAAATATAATCAAACAATAGTTAGCAAATTATATTATATAATTTAACTAATCTATTTGATAGTAAATACGCATAATTCAAAATACATTATAACATTTATTGAATTAACAGAGTTTATATAGTTCACAGTTATCCATATAGCATTATATTTTAACTATAATCGGGTAGAACATGATTTTTTTGAGGCCTTAGGTCCCCCAAGAACCTATTTTCATAACTGAATTCACGGTTATTTCTGCTAAACGATCGACCATCCGTCGACTCGGTTTCAGGTGTTTCGGGCCGTAAAAGATGCGCGAAAAGACTTCCAGTGCTGTACATCGACAACTCATCCTTCGGGAACTCTACGCCAGAATTTTCTTCTTCTGGAGTCAGCTCGAGGCACATTTTTTCAAGGATACGCAGTTCAGGTGGGATGGAATAAGCGCCCACATAACTTGCGTTAGAAATCTTTTGACATCGCATTTCGTCGAGCTTTTTTCTTTCTCGATGATAAATGTACGTAGCATACCTGTAGATATTCGTAAAACTTATTTCTAAGCAGATGTAATACTTATATAGTTAGTGCGTGTTTTACTAAAGTAGATTTATGTAGATTGAATACTTAAATATTATGTAATATGTTGTTTACATGAATACATTCATATGTCAATAATGTTTATATATTTATATTGAGAACAATTTGCATATTGGGATTTGTACATGCGATATAAAGTTAGAATTACATTTCCTATTGCAAAATACTATTTGACCACTACCAACTACACGAACCGATACTTGATGGTTAGGGATGGCATAAACCTCTACACACTTCTAACGCCTCTAAAAATGTACATCTAATGCTAATTCACTTCTAATTTATGAACCTATCGTGGCGATGCAGATCTTCACGTTACACGTTCGCTAACCATGCTACGTAAACCAATACATCTATATTAAACACACCTACTTAATGTACTCACTTACTTAATATACTCATTCATATCAATCATACAACATCTCTATTTCCCAAATAGCTAATCTATTGAACTCCGACGACCCGATCACAATTAACCGAGCGACGCCTGAACCCGGACCACTAACCCGACGAGTAGCGCCATTATTACAATTAATTTCAAGTACCAAGGAATGTGTAGACGATACCTGGGCTCATCGTATATGCCGTCGGTAACATTCTCAGGTCCAACGGACGTTACGACGTATGTGACATTATATAGTGTTGATGTTAATTCGAACTGATCCATGGGCTCCGTATCGCATGACGATAGATTTGATTTCGTGATTAACGACTTTAATCAACAGGATGCAGGATACTACTGGTTGGTAATTATGAGGATTAATCGTACGAAATCAACAATAAGATACGGATATATGTATTGGCAGATATTGGGTGTGCTTGTTTACTGGTGATAAAAACTAGAGTATTGCCAGATTGGTTGTGTATATATAGTCGGTACTTTTGGAGTGTATTGTATAATTCAATAAATTACAGAAATATAATTACAGGTAATTGTTTATATTAATTTTGATGTCATTTAAAATGAATCTTTTAAAAAATATTATATTTCATTATTTATCCATTGCAGAATTACAAACTTTTATAATGAAACTAACAACTTTAATTCTAAATATAAAATTTCATATTGATTATAAATTTAATTAAGATATGTTTACAATATATAATAATCTAAACATTTAACATTTACTTTTGAAGATTACTTTTGTTTTTATTTTATAAGTCATAATTTATCAATTATGATTTCCTAAAATTTTGTTTAATATTAATATTTAATATACTATAAATTTGATAGTTTGAAGTGACTATAGGATATACTTTTCTATAATTAAATAAATATATTAAATAGATTATTGTATTTCTTATGAGAATACATTTTTTAGCTAAATAATAAAATCAAATATAAAAATACAAGCATAATTGAAACATTAATCAAATCAAATATTAATTATAAGTTGCCCATCATAAAAATGATCCAATTATACATAAATATATATATATATATATATATATATATATATATATGAGTGTGTGTGTGTGTGTGTGTGTGTGTGTGTGTGTGTGTGTGTATGTGTGTGTGCGTGTGTGTTATTGTATGTGTGTGCGCGCGTGTGCATGTGAATGCATGTGTGTATTGATGTGGGTTGTGTGCGTAGGGGCCACATATGATCTTAACTGTAGGGTGGCGAGAGTATACACTCCTATAAGAGTGTTCAGGTGTGCGTTGTTTGTTATGAATGCACGAGAGTGTGGCCATATGTATTATTCACCAATATAAAAATATAAAATTAAATATTATCTACATATTTGATATTAATTTAAATTTTTCAAAATTATTTAAATGATAAACTTATACTTAAAAAACACGATAACAACTTATTATATACGCAATATGATTTAATTATTTATTTTATCCTAAATAAATCTTTTGAGAAATATATATAATTTTTAATTTCACCCGGCTATTAAAAATGACAATTCTATTTATTCGTTGATTGTGTATTCCTATACTTTGAGAAATGTATTTTCCTCCCCAAATTTCTTTCTCTCATTGAATTCATATAATCAACTAACAATTTCTCAAATTGATACTAAACATTAGTAAATTATATAAATGATTTTCCCAAATTACATATATTAAATACAAATATGTATATATTAATTAACATATATAATATCAAATAGACATCAACTATGATAAATATAAATACATGTGGATCTAGATGGAAGTTATGAATGAATTATACATACTCATGCGAGTGAGTAACCCAGTCATAAAATACGTGTATGAATGACAAATTCATATTATAATAGGATGGGTAAAATTTGAAAATCTCTTTTAAGAATTGTATATTGTTATACGAATGGTAACATTTAGTCTCATTATGTTTTATAAGAGGCTAATAACAAGTTTTGTCCTATTTAGTTTGACAGAATTTATTCCGTATTATTTTTTGTGATTTCGATCAACATTTTGTATTAAATAAAGTTTGTAATGTGAATCGGGATTGTGAGAATATACCAGGTACTATTCCATCAAGTCGTTTATATTATTAATATAGTATTATTATCATATTCATATATCATTTAAATATATACGTTTATCAATATATGTATCTATATTTATATTTATATATATATATATATATACATACATATATACATATATATATATATATATATATATATATATATATATATATATATATATATACATGTATACATATATATATATATATATATATTTATATATATATATATATATATATATATAAATAGGCACTATCTACATTGCAATTTTATAGATTTACATAACAATGCTAATTTTTAAATAATATATTTATTAAATCCTATATAATTTATTATTAGATAAGACAATTGGTGTATAACAAATATTTTAAACTTTAGAGTTTTTAGTTATAGTTTTGCTTTTGTTGGTTTGTATTTTAAACATATATATCGGTTTTTATCTCTATTAATAATGTTTTCACTAATTGATATCATTATATGTTTATCATTTAATCTAATAGTATTTATTTAATTGTTAATTTTTTATTTTCTTTTCATCTTTTCACTTCGTTTGCATTTGCCTTTCAATAATTAGCTCTTAATAATTAAAAGTAATACATTACATTTAGTATAGATATCGATACCATCTACTATGAAGTATACACCTTTTTGTTTTATTTAATTTAAAAAAAAAGCTATATGTGATGATAACTAAGGCATTTTATTAAATGATAACTTTATATATTTTATCTAATTATTATAAATTGCCGAAAATGTGATATAAATAATTAATTAATTAATAATAACTTTATTTATCTAACAATATTTAATTGTAAATAAATGGAAGTATATGCGCCACGACTAAATACATATTAAATGCAAATTTAGAATCGGAAAATTAGAATAAATGAAAAATAAAACACATATATGTATAAAATATAAATATTACTAACAATCCATGAAATTATATGTATCATTAAGTAATCACTGAATATAAAGAAGTTAGGACTAACGCATTAAATTGAACGCACGCCTTTTCTCGGATACTCATTTTATAGTTATTAATCATAGATCTTGCTTGGTATACAATTATTTACATTTATGATATATATATAATTGATTCATTCGAGGATATTTAAATTATTACTGTAAATTGCAAAGAAATAATTATAAAGGTTTGAATATGAAAGATTATATAAAAGAAGACATAACATCAAATAAATGAATACATATATAATATAATTAAAAAAATAAAATTCATTTTATTTTTATTGTCCGAAAATATTGAAATATAATTTTTTCCAGGATTCATTCTTCTTGAATTATTATGATTTAGTAAGACATATTAATAGAAATAAGTACGGAGTTGTTTGTATATTTACATATTAATATATATTATTCTAATATATATGTACAAGTATTATTGATACTATATAAAATAGCATGCATTTTATATATACCATATGTTATAACATATATATATATATATATATATATATATATATATATATATATATGCATATAGATATATACACATTTATAATGAAATACACCACTATTAAGAGTATCCTTACTACATGAGTACTACATCTTGTTTACTTTCTAATAAATAATAATTCAAGTATTTCAGGAATTATCAGAATACGTATTTTTCGATGCTCTTTTTTGGAAAAACTCTTTAAATAAATATCATCATTGAATTCGTAAATTTCATATTTCATATTTATCATTACGAAAACAACTTTGAATTTGTATTTTAATTTATTTTCCTATAGATTCATTTATATATATTTATATATAAACATATATATATTATTATGCTATAACATTAAAATAATTCTTTTGATTTAAACATTATATAATACTATTAATATATTTCAAGTATAGTTCAATATGAAATTAACATCGAAATTAATATTTGAGTCAATCAAATACAATAATTAATTAAATAATTATAATGCGAACATTACAATTATAGGTTATCAATTAAAGTCAATTAATTACAATATTTATTCTATTTAATTTCCGGATACTAGAAATTCTAATTTATCTTGATGTCGATAATTTATTCAGATATTCCTAATATATAAAAATTGTATTCGAATTTTGATAATAATCGAATTATCTACAAGAGGTAATTAAATATCCCTTAAAAATATCTCTTGTATATGCCGAGTTCTTCATAAAGTTCAAAGTAAACATAACTCGACACTTGGCATAACGGTAAACAATGTTTTCTGACAATTCGTACAATCTCATTGCGTATAGACGAAACATAAACTATTATAAATATATACCATTATTATAAAATAATATGTATATGTATACATATATACATTATATATATATATATATATATATATATATATATATATATATATATAACTAAAGATTATTCGTTGTCTTGTTAAGGCCCTTAAGGTCTTGTTAAGGTCCTTAAATCGCGATGGGATTTGTAAGTCCGCTAACGGATGCCTTTTTTTCTGCAATGCTAAATATTACACCACCGTTAATGACGCAATCGTCGGACGTGACACGTGAGGTTCATGGTCAATTAAGTACACGTAGGTAGTGAGGAATGTGTACCCACATGTTTCACACTGTATTGCGTAATCTTCGCCGTACGCTGAGTAGTTTTTCCGGTCTGGCGATTTGCGTAATCACAGGGATGATACGATCCGATATTGGCCCGTGGGAAAGTACATGACAACCTCCCAGATGAAGATCTGAAATCGTTCTACTGATATATGATATAAATATATATATATATATATATATATATATAAATATATATTCACTAACAAAATTACACAATGATTGCTTTGAGATTTGATATGCTACGTTAATAATCGAATACGTACAATTTACTGTATGCACTATATACTGTATATTGTACACTATACAGTGTAGGGTAATTTATACACTATATAATATAGAGTATACACCATTCGTTTCATATACTCTGATAATCACAGATTCAACTGTTGGCAGTATATTATATAATAATGTCTACTAATATTAAATCGTGATATGTTCAAGGAAGTGCTACGGGATCGTTAGCCCAAACGGCAATTAGTGGTCAACTGACCTCCTTCGCCAATGATAGCGCAGCGGCAAGAAATATGGCTGGAATCGGACCCGATACGCTCTTTCTTTATGTGTTTCCGTTAGTCTTTGTTTGACGAGAGCCCATTAGTTTGAAATTGAGTAAATAAACATTTATACATTAATTATTAATTTCAAGTAGTTCTTAAACTAGCTGCCAATGACCTCAATTTAACATTAAGTGGTTATGAGAAGTACCATCATTGCTCTATATGGCATATAATTGTAATCTCATCTGATATAAGATATTTTATATATAATATATATATATATATATATATATATATATATATATATATATATATATATATATGTGTGTGTGTATATACACACACATAATATATATGTTGATCCGGAGAGTATATTATTTAAAATATTAAGTATATATAAGTATATATTAAGTATAGCTTTAATTCTTTAAGCG
>OZ038313.1:21923744-21969219 GCA_964035775.1 Osedax frankpressi
TCTATACATATATCCATATACATTCATCCATTGAAATTAAAATATAATATCATAAGTGAATTAAATGATAATATCAAATCAGTTAGAGGACTCTGACATTTGGGCAGATACATATGTGATTGGAGTTGTAACAAAATAGTCACAGATACATAGGACAAGGTCCAAGGACAAGGTAATCCATCATGTATATGGTTTTTCATGGTCTTCTTAAATGTTTTTATGGGATTACATCTTCAAAAAGGCAGAGGAAGGTTGTTCCATAAAATTGGCGCAACAAAACTAAATATTATTTTACTGTAGTTATCAAGATTACAGTTTTGATTTGATAGCAGAACACTGTTACTATATTTTAATCGGCGGGTATTTTCTTTTAGTTTAATAATATCATAAAGGATGTTTAGCGTAGAGTGCAGTATAAGTTAAACATAATATTATATACGCTGAATTATTGATATGCTGAATCCATCCATCCATACATTCATCCATTCTTTTGGTTTCGAATTTGGTTCGTCTTGAGAATATTGTATGGTTAATTTTTTGATTTGGTTATTGGTCTTATTTTTGCTTTAGTTCTAGGCTTGAATTTAAGTTTTAGTTTAGTTATAATAATACACGATGAAAAATTATATTTAAATTAATTCTAAAACCATATAAATTACATTAAATTAATGGATCCAATATATTATGGGTTTTCTTAAAAAATATAGAAAATTAAAACATTAAACTGCTAAAATATATATATTTTAAAAATAACTTATGTTTTAAAGTAATTATAATAGGATAAAATATGGCTAGAAATATATAAAATAATCTCTTTTATTACATATATTACAGGGTATCTGTGATTCAAGAAAACTAGATTATATATATATTAAAATCAAATTAAATAGTATATTGAATATCTGGCGGCGTTATATATACGTGAACGTATTTGATGTGCTTATTGTATAATAATAAATATATTATTTAGTATTTAAGCTAATATCATTAATATATTAATAATCATACACTATAATAAATAATTCGATATTTATATTTTGTAACCGGATTTTTGATCAAAATCCATAATATTAAATTAATTATTAATTTGTTATTATATTAGAGTATATATTCTATATATTAATATACTAATAATGATCTATTTTCTTATATCATTTAACTACGTATGTTAAATATTAATATACAGATTATAAATGCAATAGTATAGGATCTTATACTTGTATATTAATAAGATAATTCAGATGGTAATGCAGCTAACAATTACAAAATATATGCATATAATAATTCAATATACTATATAATTTGACTATAATATATATATTATATATAATAAATATTATACAAATTATTTTATATTATATACCGATATATTTTTAGATTTAATTAATCTACAAATGATTCTGAAAGTAGTATTAAAAGTAGTAAAATAGTATTCTGAAAATAATATAATAATATAGGATTGTTATATTATATTCATAATAAGTATTTAAATATCTATTTATACCTCTATTTGTGGTCAAGTGAGGAGGTCGCATATCCCAAACGTCGTAAAATAGCAATCAACGAAATGATTCACGAATTCGTATAGTTGAAATATTCCGTATGTGTTGTATATACCATAATACAATGCCGTACTGATTGTACAGTTGTGTGCTGATTGTACAGTTATTTGCTTATTGTACACTGTAAATTGTAATAAGCATATAACTGTACATTGTACAGTGTACAATGTACAGTTATATGCTGATTGTATAGTTAAATACACTGGTGTGAGATCATGTACACCGTATAGCGACTGTATATTAGTAGTGTACAATGTACACTGCACATCACATCATAAAGTATACTACCCGTATCATAATGCATAGCATTTCATGATATAGCATATATATAGTATAGTATGCCTTGTTATATTCAATTAGATATATTTATGTATATATTACTGATTCACTAATTATTTACTTATTTTGTTATTATTTAAACCCATAGCATATTATAATATTTTGATTACATATATATATATATATATATATATACATATATATATATATATATACATATATATATATATATATATATATATATATATATATTTATATATAACTTACTGTAAGAAGACTAGTGTATTTACATTGCACGTTGTACATTGTGTACTATAAAATTTACAGTATATATATTCCGACCTTTAGGTCAAGTTATGTATTAGATGATAGTTGACCTGGGAACTGCCCTCTAATGATTCATACCTGTGACCTTGACATTACGTTATTGACCTCGCCATGAACTTACTTTCAATATCTCCTAAATGTCCAGTTCCCGAAGGCGAGATCGGTCTAATGGATAATCGATTTACGCATTCGCAATATTGTTTTATAAGGTTACATAATAACTGTTACATCAGCTCAGATTTATATTGATTCTAATGTAATCGTGCGACTACGTAAGCTATACCTTATTCTTATTCTGTATATCACAATTAGAACGTTAAGATCAATTCATCTAAATAGTATGTCCGTGTATTCTTATTTGTATGCTTATGTAATAGCTACGTAAAATATCTAATATATCGGAACTAGATTCACGGCTACTGAATTCGTAAACACCACGCATTGACCTTTTCTGAATTCCGGCTATTTATTATATAACTCAATATTAGACAAGAA
This sequence comes from Osedax frankpressi, assembly GCA_964035775.1. Lineage (NCBI taxonomy): Eukaryota > Metazoa > Annelida > Polychaeta > Sabellida > Siboglinidae > Osedax > Osedax frankpressi. The sequence goes on from OZ038313.1 coordinate 21,926,408, forward strand.
CACACGTTCTTCATATTGACTAAACGCTTGAGAATGGAGTCCACTTAATCATCACAATACAATTGTTGTTTAATACAATGCTAAACAGAAATCATCTTTGCATTTCCGCATGATATATATAATGAATCAATGATACTTTATAATGTATATATTGAATTGTATTTAACTTTAGCGTAATAATACACGCAACGAGCATTACTAGAACGTTTACATACTCATACAAACCCAAATCCACATACAGATACTCACGACGTGGGTATACGTGTACGTGGGTCCCGCGTACACATACCCACGTACACATACCCACGTACACGTACAAATATACACCAATAAACATACGTAGACATAACTTAAACCATAGCTTATAATCTTAAAGTTAAAATGGTATTATTGAAAATTGAATATGTTCATGCTGAGAATTACAATTATACAATGAATGGTAAGGAAAGGATAATACTTGCATTGTATATATATAATGAATATAGTAACTGACCAGTCATTCAATATCAGTACGCAATATATGACATCATTGTATTATTAATTGATAGCAACATATATATACAGTGTCCAGTGGTAATATTATACAATATATATATGTTGCAGTGTACACAATGCAAATAACAATGTACAATGTACACTGTACAATGTATAGTGTATAGTGTACAGTATTATCGACAAATTCCTATACATATATATATATATATATATATATATATATATATAACTAAGGCCCTGTTCTATTAACCTATGGTTGTAAATTTGTTATACTTTGATTTACTAGATGCGTTAATTATATCCTAGGACTTAGGTACGAACGTATATATATATATATATATATATATATATATATATATATATATATACACTCAGATGGCGACGAACCATGGCTGTGAGACAATTAGAATACGCCCTAGAATAATAAGATGTACGTGGAGCACCTGAAAACATAAACTATGAACAGCTGAATGAAGCGTGAAATGCCTGCCACTTTTTTTAGACAATCATAAAACATTACTTATTTTTTTTAAACTGGAATTATGAACAAAAAATATTTTGATATATTTATAAGTAATTATTTTAAATAGTTTTAATCAGAAAGGTTAAAATATTAATATTTAATTACGATACGAATCTTAATATATAAATAATATGACCTCTAACATAATTTATTTAATTATTTCACTATTCTAAATATATATATATTATTAATTATTATTTAAAATACTATTATAAAATAATATAGTATTGACTGTTTAAGTTTAATAATTACTATACTCTTAAGATAACTAATTTTTTGGAGTTTCAATCAATATCGAAAGCCTTCTAATAAAATATTACTACTGACTTGAGTAATGTATCGTGAGTCTGTTGGAATTTGTAATGTATACTTCCCAAACACATCTCTAACAGATGCTCCCGTATCCGATTCGAAGTGTCAATAACTTAAAGTGTAGTTATTAATATTAATGAATATGTATCTATTCATAATATTTATACATTGAAATATTACGTTAAAAATACACTATAATACATTAAATATGATTTTGTTATTAATAAGTTAATTATTACTTATTATTTTATTATAGAGCGTTGTTTCTTAAGTATGTACACCAGAAACAATGATCTTACTTATGTAACATAGTGTGTTGAGGTGTTTACAATCGTATACAGTACCTGGATATATACCCTATCGGTATACCAGTAAGGACTAATGTAATCATTCGGGTTTTCAAAGAATTACCTGCAACCCATATCTTGGATACTCGCATATAAATATATATATACATATGATGTTCCTTTATCGGCTATTAGGTAAGCTATTAGGTAAGTTAGGCGTATGCAATCTTACTACTTACACCAGCATCCTCTTAATTTTCTCGGGGCGTTGGGCAGGCAATCGTTGGTCCCCGGGTATATTATTAGTCTGAGATACGAATAAATCTGGCCGTAAATAGTAGTTATGAGTCTTTAAGTATTTCGCCTCCGTTTAGCCAATTGGTAATGAGAGATTTAGTTATAGTTACTGCAATAGTAACGACCACGCGTTGTTTACAATATGCTATGTGTGTAACTCTCTACTATAATAGCATATATACTATAATATTACTAATACTATAGCATTCTCTTTTGTATTCCATTATTTGGAAGTATATATAATATATTATTATAAAGCTATGGATTTAAAACAATTAATATTTATGAAATGAAATTTCTCACTCATCTTTCACAATGTTATAAACTTAAATAGAATATTATTATCTAAATGGAAAATTATCATTTAAATAAAAATTGCTTTGTTATATATAATATATTAAATCTAAAAAGTATGAATGTAATTATTTAAATTCAATATTTAGTTTAATATATATGAATTAATAATGCATATATATATGTATGTAAAACGCTACTGTTAATATACACAAACACACACACACACACATATATATATATATATATATAGATATAATTTCGTAGCTGGAATTTCTGGCAAAAGCAATCTTCTTTAAGTTATTTAATTATAAGTATTTTCTTATATCGGTTGGTTTCTCGCGTAATAAGTTGTTTTAGTTCTAGTTAAAGCTCTAACGGGTAATTCTTTGTTATAAAGCTCCGCTTTCACTTATGACGATCAGACTTAATAGGGTTCAATTATTATTATGTTCAGTTTTTATCTAGCCTACATGTTAACATGCATTAAAGATGCGATTGAAAATATTTGCGTATTTCTATCTGATTTATTTGGTTACTTTTATATAAACTTAATGTTAGATGTTATCTCTTTGTCTTTATAGTATGTCTACCTTTTAATATTATATTAATTTGTTTCTCTCTTGTAACTGTTTAAAAATTTATATTTTCTTCTTTATATATTTCCCAGTTTGAGTATTATCGCTAGTTTATTGTTCTTACACATTTATTCGGTTATATATATTTATTATTACCTTAATGTTTATTGGCTCATCAAATATTATTAAGAGATCATGTTTACCGACATACGTATTCAATTGTTTACCAATAACAGTCTGCATATTTATATATATTAACATATCGTTATATGCGATTAAATATAAACAAATATAATATTGTTTGATGTATCAAGTGATTTGAAATATATGAAATATGAGGTGACCCAATAATATTCTATATTTAGAAATCCGATGATCTGGATAAATCGAAAAGCCGTGGCTAACTTTCTATATTAGACATGGCAACAGCTTGGTGTTTATCTTACCAACCCGTTCATCTCAAGTAGGAACGCAAATGCCACCGCCACCATCGCGTGTAAAGTTACCGCGTTACGGTACCTCTAGGTACCTCTAGGTACCTCTAGGTACCTCTAGGTACCTCTAGGTACCTCTAGGTACTTTTTGTCGTTACATTTAATCGCAATTAGATATACAACTCTATGGTGTCTACCACATATTGTATACGTTATATATATATATGAAAAGATAAATAATTATAGTCATTGCTATGGAAATAGTTCGTTGCCAGAGATACATAAATACGTTGTACCCCATTAATGATATAATTATATCCAACTAGACACACTTATGCTGTACACTGTACTTACACTGTACAGTGTAAGTGAATACGATGTTAATGATATTGATATAAACCATATCAATACAATATACCCATTATATTGCATTGTATACATTCGTCGCAGTCATTCATCCCCCACCAGAACATTTGTTGAAGTGAAACTTGTACTTAGCAAATATGAAGCCGACAATGTCTCGAGGGCACTACTTTATTAAATATTGTTCTGGTTTTATTAAGATTCGGTTAATAACTCCTATATATTATTTTAAGATTTTTTTATTACTTAGCCATGTAAAGTTTCTGAATAATCTATAGCTTGGTAGTCGACCCATCACCCTACACCTTAACATAATTATATATATATATATATATATATATATATATATATATATAACGTATTTATATGTATGTATACTATAGTAAACCAAATTAGATATGTAGATTTGCAGACCATTTCACCATATTACCCTAATGCAGTTGCATACAGTCATAGGAGGGGGGGATATACTCCACTGCATACTCCCCGCCATTGTTTTACTGGCCACGCCCCCTCCCCGTAATGATCTGCGGTATCGCTGGTCAACGGTGGCGGGAATTTATTCGATTTGGCCGCCAACTAATCATAACGGGCGAGATCCGAGGGCACCGGGCTTTGGCATTCGTACGGTGTGGGCAAACAAGTGCGTGGTTGTAGTGTAGGGATCGGGGTTCTACGGCAGGGGTCGGTGCAGTTATTATCTATACGCGGTGGTCAGCAGCGGTCAGCAGCGGTCAGCAGTTGTCACCGTGAATTAATACACCTTGCTATTGTTTACCTGTATCGCGTCGTATGGAATTGTCAATTGTTCGCACTCCTCTGCGTTTTGATGATTGTTTATGTTACGCTATCATTATAACTTATAATAACACATATGTGAACGGAACATAATTGTAAATACGATATATTTCCATTGCAGAATAGATACTTGACGATATCTGACGTAATTACGACGCCGTCGAATTGGAACTATTTACTCTCGGGGAACGTGCGCGTCCGATGACAATCAGTAGAGGTCAGGGGTCATGCAGTCAAATGTTCACCTGCTATTGGTATTGATGTCGGTGCTGGTAGAAGTATCGTCTGCAACACTGAGGGGTAAGTCAGTAAACGAATGCAAGTTTTCCAACCGATGGTATCGGTTACAATATGATATTTCAAGTAATTAATTTGATCTTATTTGCGATATGTAATTATTAGTTTAATTAGGATTGTAGACGTATATCGTATGTAATCAATACAATATATTATGAAATATGATTATATTACATAACATACTTATTGTAACTTATAGTTATGGCGCAGATGGTTTATTTAAAATTAATGAAACTGTTTTAAATATAAGAAATTACAAATAATAGTAATAAGAAAAATAATAATAATAATAATATAATACCATTATTATTATTAAAATTATTATTAGTTTATTTGCTATATTTTATATCGTACACATATATTATATATTATATACACGCATATATAATAAATAGAAAATATTACGAATTTGTCAAATTGTAATCATACATAATAGAAAGGAAATAGAATGAACTAGTTAAATATAGACACGTAATTACTGCTAATATCGTACCGACGGATATAAACGCAATCTATGTTTTGCATTATGTATGATCGGTAATATATATATAGTGAATATACACTATATATATATATATATGGTCCCTATGATATTATTATGATATTAAGTGTATTTCGTGTATATAATACAGTGTACGACCGCCTGCCAACAGTCTCTGGCGCATTAATATTTAATAACGGAAATAAATCTATCTTCTCGTCGTGACACGTGACAGATAAGCACAGGTGAGAGGCAGTGGACGATTAAACAATTGCCGATTGTTATTATTATCAGTGCAAATATTATAACACTTCTAGATATACGACATTATAGTTATTTGATTATAATTCAGGATAATTCATGATGCATAGTATTATTATCTCATATAGTTACAATGAACCTAGGAATTCATATTTATTTCTACATTCTAGATTATACTTTTACTATACAGATAATATATTATATTATATATAGATTCACATGTACGATCAAATATTTTATATAAATATTTGATCTTAGAATCATATATATATATATATATATATATATATATATATATATATATATATATATATATATATGTGTGTGTGTGTGTGTGTGTGTATTGTGTATGTGTGGATGTGCGTGTGCGTGTGTGTATATGTGTATTATGTGTATGTATGTGCGTATGTACGTATGTATATATATATTTCAATTATAAGAATATATTTATAAATAACCTGATCATATATGAATTGCTTGGCAAGTCTTTGCTGTAATGTGTTGGGTATAAACAATTATAATATAATAACATTACCATATAGTATAAAGTGTATCGTGTACAGTGTAGGGTGTACAGTGTATAATGGTCAGTGTACAGTGTAAAGTTCACACTGTGCAGTGTATGTAAGATATTTAGGAGGTGACTTGTATGAGCATTTTAGTGTAGTTATAGGAATAGCACTCATTTTAAATATAATCATAGGGTTGGACTAGTACACACTTGAAACGGTTTATGGGTTATTTATACTGGGGTCAATGTCCATGGGTGGTATTGGAATTACAACGAGAAATAGGGCTATTATAATAAGCGTCATGTTATTACGTCAGGTGATTGCGTCATGCCGTGAGGTCATAACCAGATTACGACGGCATTCAGTTATAATTGCATCGTGGTTCATTTAGTAACTAGTAACTAGTCAACATCTTTTACTGATGAGTAATGCATTGTTCCATTATATGGTGAACTGTAGTGTGAATTAGTAGGATTATATTTATATATATATATATATATATATATATATATATATATATACAACGAGAAATATCACTATTATAATATATATATATATAAATATATATATATAAATATATATATAGACATGGTGTCCATGAACTAGTACCTACATTATAGGTGTTTCCATATAAAGAGGCTGTTAGATTAAAAAAGGAATACACACAACCGCTGAGTTTTATTAAACTGATGGCATATTTATAGGCGCATATTTGATTGTACTATTGGATATATCATAGAAATATGTGTTATTCGACGTAGCTGGCTGATTAATTAAGCCAGTTAATTATACTCGCATAACTCACGAATGCATAAACGCCTTTGTTTTATTAGTAAAGATACGACGATAAAAAACCTTCAGCTGAATCTATGGGACGAATTCTACTGTTGCCACGCCCATATTAAGGATATAACTGTATATGCCAAACATATTATGTTGGTTATTGATGATAAGCCACGCATTACGTATGGGCGTAAACCACACATCCTCATAGCCACGCCCCATATATAATACCACGCCTACTATTCATGTATACTAGTACCATATGCGCACAATCTGTGTTATTCAATATAATTGTATGGGCATGTATTTGTATAAGCTCCGCCCCTTCCTAGAATCGTAACCTTACAAGACACGCCCTTTTTGCTTATCGTAACAGAAGGAGTTTAATGTCAATGTCGTTTTATATTTACACGCCGTTCTTCTGTTTTTTTTATACTAATGTTCTTTGCTTTCATCTCGCCATAATCTGTACTAATGGGACCGGGGCAGCTCCAGTAGATTGTATAGCCGTGGGCAGTAACAGCAGGCCACTCTACCCTCGCAGTACTACGTACTACGTACTACGTACTACGTACTACGTACTACGTACTACGTACTACGTACTACGTACACCGTACTACGTACTACGTACTACGTACTACGTACTACGTACTATGTACGCCACTCTATTATACATTGTACGTATCGCTTGTTTCAGGTCATAGCGTTATTAAATTAGTCTCACCGCATAGATGGTGTGTTGAGGTAAAACAGAACTCATCTTATTCTTTCTGTCATAGATGTTAAATAACATGTTACTCTCTACTTCACTTCATTCTGTAATGTCTTCTCTCTCTCTCTCTCTCTCTCTCTCTCTCTCTCTCTCTCTCTCTCTCTCTCTCTCTCTCTCTCTCTCTCTCTCTCTCTCTCTCTCTCTCTCTCTCTCTCTCTCTCTCTCTCTCTCTCTCTCTCTCTCTCTCTTACCATCTCTTACCCATCGCGACATTTTCCAATATATTTCACAATTATTATTTATCTAATCATCATTATGATATCTCCTCTACATATGTATACATATACTATTCCAAATCTCACCTCTTCCCCATCATTTATCTCACCATATTTATATCACATCTACATGTAAACTCACGTGATTAAAACTCACCTCACCGTGTACACACCGCAATAATCACCACCTCTATAATACAGTTATGTGACACTACAGCGTGCTTTTTACATCTAGTAAAATAGATACAAATATTGTGTGCACCTGAGTATACTTTACTAAAGTGAAGTATCTGAAAGTATATGGGTGAGTTTAATGTCCTGTGTACATTTTACTACATACATTGTACAGTATTCATTGTACAATGTAAATTCACTGTATACAATTTGAATGTTGTGGCTAAATCAACATGAGTTATATAGAATGAGTCATCTCACATGAATCATTTGTATACAACTCTCACAATTATAGATATTCACGGCTATAACCGTTATTAAATGACTCATTCTATATAACTCATGTCGGATGACTCATTATTTATGACTCATGCTGATTTAGACCCAACCTTCAATTTGTTCACTATCAAATAATATATATATTTGTATATATGCATGCAATCTTAATAATATGCATGTGTATATATGTGCATGTATGTGTATATATATGTATTTGTGTAGGTATGTATGTGTAAGGTATTATATGTCCATATAATTCATATAAGATATAATTAATTTATTAAATTAACACGTTCCTATTATTATAAACTTAAACACATATGAGATTAATTTTACATGTAAAATGTCAGAATATAAACTGTATAATTTACTTTATAGAATAACATTTCCATATTTATATTAGTTTATATTCTTGTTTAGTGCTTTTGTTTATATAAGATCAATACGTGAACATATGCGTATCTGCAAGGAATGTTCCGTTGTTATGCATTGAGGTAGATAATATTACATCATAAAGCAACACTAGAGACCTAATAAAACTCCGAGATAGAGTTTGATGACCTTTGCCCTTTATGAATCTATAGAATAAATATACTGGAATATTGTTTTTAATTATGGTACCTATAATAGTAGACCACTATAATAGTAGACCATACATAATATAGTAAAATGACCATATTTTCAATTAAATACAAAATGAACAATTAATGCTAGGAATAATAAATGAGTAGCGAGATGTTAGAAGTAATTATTTCCGAAGGTATCGAATGCGATCCAATCGCAGAATCTATTAATAGTCTGCCCAGATAGGGGCGTGTCATGGGCGTGGTCAAAACTACCATCATACCATCACTAATAAGTGCTTCGCTTAATTAATCGATTCGATAAACACTCGCCATCGTCTTAATTAATGATCCCTATCCAGTGACTCCGAACCTAGAAATGAGCCATAACCCACCGGGGCGATAATAAATTGCCTGCAGTCACGATTAACGCGAGATTTTTCCCGTTAAGCGGCGCGCCTGTAACCATCTATTATATAAGCGTGGCTTTCGTTGCAGACGTACTCACTGGTACTGCAGCAATAATAGTACTACATTACTTGGTAGGGTAAAGTTTGTTCTATTTCATTTAGTCGGAGAGTTAATGGTCGAAAGATAGATGCTCTTTTACAGACATATGATTTTGCCACTAGACACATATGGATATAGAAAGTTGTATTTTTATCTCTACTTTATTATATATTTATACAAATATAATATAAATAGTTATTTTGATGAGTAGTAATGTTGTTACAGAGGATAATTTCATCAAAATAATATTTGGGAGATTTAAATAATATATATCATAACGAATTTATGTATTATGTGATTATTGCTAAACTGGATAATTAAACAAGGATAATATCAGTCTAAATATATTTAAACTTATAGGGTTCATACAATCGACAAATGAATAGAAAACATGGGTTTATATGCGGACTTGTATAATAAATAGAAACGAAAAGCATTAGTAGAAAACTTATTATAAAATTGCAATAATAAAAGCTATACTACACATGGACTATTTTGCGTTTCTAGGTATAACGTAAAAGTATAACTGGTGGTCGATATTGAATGTTTACTCGGTTATTGAATACATTGGTCATTAAGATTCAAATAATAATTGTTTTTCAAATAAATATTATCTGATCTATTATTAAGCTATTGTATTATGGAAATTAATATCGATGATGCTTAACAAATATCAAAATGGTCATATGTGTAGTTATCTATTTATGGTACCATCTATAGTACTTTGTTTTAACTAAATTGTGTTGGATGATCATTGTATCTCATATTATACTAATCCGAAAAATATTATTGAATTTATAGCCATAATTTATATATATATCACACATCGTAGTTATTAATATAATATATTATGATAGAGGAGTGAGAAGATGGAATGTATATAGCTTATTTCAGGACTAGAACAGACAAATAATGTTTCTAATTTCAAATGAAATCATTGATATAAATGATATCAATGCATATCATGATGATTATATGTGTTTTATATTGTTGAAAGGTATTGCTATACTGTATTGATCGCTAGTAGTGTACTTATATGGCAGTTATATTAGCTATTTATCATATACACACATATATATATATATATATATATATATATATATATATATATATACATATATATATATGCATATATATATATCATTAATTATTAAATACATTTATTAATGTTATGCTGATATTATACTTAATGTTATTAAATGTCATATATTATAAACGTACTTACAATTATAGATAAAAACGTACCAGGTGCAAATGCATTAATATAATTAAAATTATATAAAGTGTATATATAAATTATTATTATAATGGATTAATACGAATATTAAATACATTATTATAAGGTTGACCAATTGTAAGTATTCGGTCCATATGCTTTATTAAGAATTCCGTGAAACGTGTTATTTTCAAATTAATGGAGATATTGTAATTTCTGTTAATTTAAAACCATTTTAATACGTACAATGTATGTCGTAAATGATTATACTAATATTATAACTTAAGATTTTAAAAGAATTACAAATTACAAAATTTAAAATTCTGAACAATTAAGATACATAAAATACATCAAATAAAAGGTATACGAAAATAATATATAAAATCAACTATATTACTAAATAATAGTTGTTATTAATAGAGTATATATTGTTATCTAATTTAATATATATTAATTATTTCTTATTTTATAAAAAAAAATGTATATTTTATTTAAATGTTGTAACATTTTTAATAATATATATGAAGTTTACGGTTTTCGAATGTTTTACATATTTAAAAATACTACTTAATTTTATTCTTTTAATAAACACCAATTTAATAATTTCTATAGCAATTGAAGAAGTCTGCGAAAGAAAAACTTTCAATGTAAAATGCGAAAAAGACGAAAAAATATTGTTTAGGAGATCGAGATATGGAAGAATGAAGGTTTAATTTTAAGTATATTTAATAGGCAATATATATATATATATATATATAAATACACATTTCTACATATATTCACTACTCTATACACATTAGCATATATACTATCATATATGATCTAAACAAAATATTATATTCGTGAAAGTATCGTTTGATTGCATATAATAGTAATTCATATCAACCAACGTACATTAGTGATGTGTGCCAATAACACATACACCTGTGTGAAGAGTATGTCGTACAATCCATATACTATCGATTTACATAATATATATCACCTGTGTGAAGAGTATGTCGTACAATCCATATACTATCGATTTACATAATATATATTATTACCCTTGGGAAATACGTAGATGAGATTCAATATATCGTATGTCCATTAAAAATTCATTATTATTTATATTTACAGACGACCAATAATATTGTGATTTGTGTGAAATGTTGTTAATATTCGGTAACAATATATATATATATATATATATATATATATATATACAGTTATGCCTTATTATATGTAATTATAATGAACTCGTTTATCTTTAAATATATTAATAATCATTTAATATAATATTATAATATCGTATATATATATATCCAATATTATTATTTCTGTATACTCTGTATAGTAAAATTATGAAATGACCTCGAACTAGACCCCCACTCAGGCTCCACATTCACCTCTACGCATTCCTCCATCTACACCCGAACCCCATCACTCGCATACTCCGCAACGACCTCAAACTAATATCCTCAACTAAACAAAGGCCGGTAAATGCATCAGCGATAAGATGTTGGGCTGCAGTAGTGACGTCACGATGTACCTGGACGAGGCGTGCGGTGGTCGCAGGAGTTGTACGGGGCGGGTGTCCGATTTGGTACCGGAAGACGTACAACCCTGTCCTAACGACTACAGAAGCTACCTACAGGTGGCGTACGAGTGCGTTAAAGGTTTGTTGATATACTAATAGGCTTGGGCTTTGAACCTAAGTGCTATTCATATTACTTATCATTATTAATATAAACAACATATGTAACGCAATATGTGTGTGTATATATATATATATATATATATATGTGTGTGTATGTGTATGAGTGTATGTGTATATATTAAATATATATAATAATACCAATGTAATCAAATGTAATATCCATTGAAAAATAACTCGACTTCTGTTGAAATGTGAAATCATTATTGGAATGACCTCTCGTTAACATTTCACTGTGAAGTTCGTACGCTCCCGAAACAAGAATGTAAACAATCTGGAATGTTACGTCCCGACGGCAAAAGTGGTTTCCTGTCCAGCGAAGAAGCAGAACTGAAGGGTTGCGGTAGTGTGCAGTCGCCGTGGTACATTATGGCAAAGATTGGTCAAAGAATAGAGGTCAGTAGTGGACGATAATAGCGAGGTCAAACCCAATAATTTACTTAGATCCATATATATATATATATATTGTATATAGCATGTATATACAAATATAAACCTGAATATGAGATATAACAAACTAATAGTTGAAACTTCGGAAATTCAAGAGTAGATTAGATCAATAGATTTGAAGATGTAAAATGTTTATAAATAATGATAACTTCCCAAAACCATATCAGTAAATATCAAATTAAATGATTTGTTAAGTCCATCAAAACAATATTATACAAATATATTAAAATATCTTCTAGAAGTCAATATAAATACGTCCTTAGCTGTAAGTAGGTGTTAATATATGTAGAGGTATGTGTAGGTCAAAACAAATAAATATGTAGAGGTCAATATATAAAAGTATGTAGAGGTCAAATAATATAAAACTATGTAGATTTTAAATCATATAATTCGAAATCAACGGTATTGTATCTTGATAATCTCTAACCAATCTAATAATACACTTTATGACTGTAAGTCATAAATATAATAATTTTATATACGTTTAATATTGTATTGATTAGTGACCGGAAAAGCATTGTCATTGATTAATGTGTGTGTGTGTGTGAATATACTAAAGTCAAAGTATAAAATACATATAACTAGAGGTGAATTGTATAAATACGTACACTGCATAGGAACACGTGAGCTATGCGGTATTCTATCTAAATCGATAAGCAAGGCCCCACATGCGATCGTTTAGTGAAATTGTTGATTAATCATTTGCGGTGAGGGGATCACAAATGTTGACTATGAAATATAGAATCTGCCTGTTTAAGTGTTTGGGTAACCATGGAAACAACGTAATATTCATGTTGAAATTTTCTTTATTCTTAACTACGCATGCATATTTATATTTTACTATATTATATATATATGTATAATATATTTGATCTGTTTATTGATTAATCGGCTTGAATATAATACTCGTAAAATATAACAATATGTATATTATAATTAATTGTTTTTTTATTTTCTTAATAGTGTACCTCCAAATACGATCAAATACCGATGCAATATATTTCCTTATCTCTTTCACAATATATCCCTAGTGACCTCGTATTTCATACAATTCCCAATAGAACCCATGTATTTAGTCATTTCCTCCCGCTCGTTTCTTTTCCCTCTCCATCGCACTACAATGCTCGTTCATCATCGCCCGTGGCTACGTACACAGATTTCCTTATACGACTTCGGAGTAGAACAGAGAAGGCGTCAAGACACGCCCCCTCGAGCCCCAGGCACCGGACGAAGTGAAGCTGAAGACGTCATCGAAGATTCGACAAGCGGCTGCATCGTCTACGCGGTGGTCAGCGAAGATGCGACCAGCGGTCGAGACGTTAGCTAGCCTCAACTAATAACTGATAATAACCGACAATCAACGTTTACGCTAATGAATGTTGGCACTTAATGTGCTATAAAGTACCCTGGATTTTTATTTTTTTTATTTTTTATGATAAAAGTGAAAATCTAGGATATTTTTGATTTTAAATATACTAAAATTATCTGAATGAATTTCTGGGTATATATATATATATATATTTACGATATATATATAAATATAGCGTAAATATATATATATATATATATATATATATATATATTTTGTTGATGAGATATATTGTGTATAGTGATATTGTATACCGGAAGCTGGCATCAGACAATATATAGTATACCTCGATATATCGAGCGGACACCGGATACCGAGGACGTGTTGATATTGCATAACTAGGGTATTGCTCGGATTACGAAATAGGTATATTACGTAATATCTATGAATCAACAGCCAATCGCAATGCCTGGGGCGACATAATATCGGCACGCGATATGACGCAATCCACTAACTAAGAAGAAACACTAGGTATAACTGTAAATGTTGGTTGTTACGTTTTGATAGTGAATTATATTTCATATACATATAGTAGATATTCCATTATCTAAGATTATCTTATTTATAAATCAAACGCATATCGTTGAATTCTGATATATATTTATATATTTTACTCTGATTCCAAATGCTTTTTAAGTTCGTCTTATCTCTTTTATAATCTTAGTATATGATGACAAATTAAAAAAAACTGATCATATAAACATATAGCATAACATATATATGATATAAACATAAATCATATATATCATATAACCATATATTATATATACATATATCATGTTATATAATGAAGTCAATAATACATGTGTCATTGTCTTTAGTTATTATATAATATTAATATTCTTATGGTAAGATATAAGGTTTACATTCCTATGGTAAGATATAAGGTTTACATTCATATGGTAAGATATAAGGTTTACATTCCTATAGTAAGATATAAGGTTTACATTCCTGTAGTAAGATATAAGGTTTACATTCCTATAGTAAGATATAAGGTTTACATTCCTATAGTAAGATATAAGGTTTACATTCCTATGGTAAGATATAAGGTTTACATTCCTATGGTAAGATATAAGGTTTACATTCCTATAGTAAGATATAAGGTTTACATTCCTATAGTAAGATATAAGGTTTACATTCCTATAGTAAGATATAAGGTTTACATTCCTATAGTAAGATATAAGGTTTACATTCCTATGGTAAGATATAAGGTTTACATTCCTGTGGTAAGATATACGTTTTACATTCCTATAGTAAGATATAAGGTTTACATTCCTGTGGTAAGATATAAGGTTTACATTCCTATAGTAAGATATAAGGTTTACATTCCTATAGTAAGATATAAGTTTTACATTCCTATAGTAAGATATAAGGTTTACATTCCTGTGGTAAGATATAAGGTTTACATTCCTATAGTAAGATATAAGGTTTACATTCCTATGGTAAGATATAAGGTTTACATTTCTATAGTAAGATAAAAGGTTTACATTCCTGTGGTAAGCTATAAGGTTTACATTTCTATAGTAAGATAAAAGGTTTACATTCATGTGGTAAGATATAAGGTTTACATTCCCAAGGGATTTAATTGAATATCAGTAAACCTCGTGAAATAAATTATCTGATATATCACTTGGAAATGCTAAACTGTAATGGAAATATTGATATGATATGTTTGAGTAGTAGAAGGATATATAGAAGGTATTAGCAATAACGATATACTATTGGTTACACTTTTAATATCAATATTGAAGTGTAGTGATCTAGAAATTTCACAAAAAATGTTCTGACGACAGATTTTGTCAGTAAAACTCTTATATACATATATAAAGTTAGGTATAAAACTCGATAATATATTATTTTCCGGTAACCCATTGTTAGTAATACCATGACATTTATTAATGGCATTAGTGAGATTAGAAAAAGTGAAAGCTCTCAACTTCCATGTGTTTCTATGGTCTAAACTTGAATCTGCAATAATGTTACACTTTTCAGGATTATTTGAAGTTGTTTAAAAAGTAATTTTACTTATGCTAACCCAACTTGCATCTTAATCTAGTTTATACTCTACAATTATAATTATGATTAATGAATCTTATTGATATTTAATTATAATATACAGCATAATGTGTTTTTTCACTCTGTCAGTCATATTTGATAACATGAAATTATCATCTTCATATGTATCTGAACTTTTCTAAAAGTAGATATTATCTTTTAGCATTTTAATCTTTCGGATTAACGGTTATGAGACACGGTAACATATAATTTGGGACATTCTCTCAACTCACAAAACTAATTTATTAATAGGATGTGCTGAAAGATTTATAAGTGAACATATTTCAATTATAATTCACTTATAAATCATTAATTATTTTATTGGGATGGAAGAATTTCGATTATTTCCTGAATTAAGGAAGATAATAATAATCCTTTTATTTGACTCAATTATAACTGAGTCAATATCACATATACTCTAATATATAAAAACTAGTTGTTAGAATAGCAAATATATCGTAAACATATGTAATTACTATGATGTATTTAGAAAAGTTGATTGATTATTGTTTGGGTATTTTTGTATATCGAATTATTATACTTTTATTGCATACTTTAGTTAGACCTAATGTAAATACATCTCTTCTAATCAGTTCCATCTATTATATTTCTTTTCAAAGTTTAGAGATAACTTGTATGTATATAACTTTTATTATTAGTTCATCATTGAGATTCTCTATTAATTATATACATATATTTCATTTCTTCTTAACCGAGTGATAATTCTTAATTGGTTCTTAATTCTTAATTATTTATTAATTGGTTAGCTATATATTTCCTTTAGATATATATCATATTTTGATATACTGGTTCTTATTTAAATACGACAAAATATATTACTATATGAGTTTATTTGAAATCATTCATAGATATGTATCTATGTATTATTCAATTTAATTTTTTCAATTAATATTATTTTTCGAATCAAAATTAAAAATATAATTTGTAAAATCACAACTGTCCTTAACATAATAAATTAATAATTTCATTACAATAGAGAAACGGAAATAGTATTAATTTATATATTTTTGTAATTAAATAAAGAATAGTTCATTTATGCATAACATTCATGTAATGCATTCATGTATGGGTTAACACTCTAAGTGTAATATAATGGGAATTTAATGTCGAATTTATTCTTAATTGGTCTTAATTATATATCAGATGTTAATCAAGTTATCATATGAATTATTGTATCTAGGATATTAGATTAGTTATATGTGATGTGTATATATATATATATATATATATATATATATATATATATATATATATATATATATACATATTAATATGCATATACTATTATATGTATACTTCATATGCAATATATGCATTTATATATATTCTCATTGAAAAATATCAAATGTCTTATATCCTTCTTCCTCCCAACTTCAGAGACCTTCCCAGCTTTCCAAGACGATTTGTGCTAGCGCCTCACCCAGGCACGCAGTGGTATTCGTCTCCACCGGTAACAGCATATACGTACGAATCGTGGGCAGGATCAAAAATGGCCGTTTTCTATTGAAATATCGAAGTTTACTTCTATTGTATATCATTTCATTGCAACGACATATTAATTACGTAATTACTAACGTAATACCAACTTGAAAGAAGCGCCTTAAAAACATCATATCAATTCCCTAGCAATGTCATACATCCAACGTTATATTAACTCCATAGAAACCATATATTATTTCCCTAGGTGAAGATATTACATAGAATAGTTTACGTAAAATACCTTATGACACAATGAGCATATTTATGATAATATTTATAATGATATGATCCGCATCCATAACGCGGATAGAACACCTCTATTCCAAGTTCACACGTGTTTGTCCTACAGCTATAGGTTGCGAAGATCCGTCTCCTCCGAATAACGGATGGATGATTCGTAACGGAAATAGACTGCGCTACGGTTGCAACTCTACTCGGGGTAAACAAGAATCGAGAGCGGGTGAAACCGCCTTCTGTAATGGTACCGCTTGGTCTACAAATGTGGCCCTTTCATGTCCTTCTGGTTATTATGAATATATGAATATAAAGTATGTATATACATATTACATTTATGTAGAAGTATTCAGTGAGTGTATATATACACATATATGCATAATATATATATATATATATATATATATATATATATATATATATTATAAATTAACAATTAATTAACTTAGTATATTGATGATTTTGATATATTGACGAGATTAACACGCATTATTAATACAATAGCACAAATAAGTAACAATTAAAAAAAATAAAATAAAATAAAAGTTATTGCTAAAATATAAATGCTATAAAACAAATAGTAAAATTGTTAAAAATATGATAACAAATAATAAAATCAATAAAAACTTAGAAACTACAAAAGACAACAGTTCGGTATTAGTGCATAATTTCTTTTAATACTCTTTTTGTGCTATCCACTTCAAATTATTTTCCAGAGTTTCTTGAGATATTTATAATTTATTTCTATGCTATTATCAATAAGCCTGGAACCAGTGCATCTGCAATAAATGGTAACTCGACATCTATATATTTATACTTTTTATGTAGAGAATTATTTCATGTTTTTGATATCGTTGAATATTATCATTTCATTAGATGTGAAATATTATATAATATGAACTCCAAATATAGATTATCTTTTATTCGAATAATATTATTAGTTTGTGTGAAATGATCAACAAATGAGTTTCTAATATTATGCTACGAATATATATATGGCTTCATTAAATATATATGTTGAAGCTAACAAATGATGAGCATATTAGACTATAGTTAGTTTATAATTTATATATACATTCGGTATCCTAAAATATTAAATTAATGAACTACCTTTAAACAGCTCTGATAGAACATCAAACACATTTCTGGAAGGTTTTCAAAATTGGTAAATGTTGGTATTCATAATTCCTATTTATGTTATGATATATATGTTAATAATAGGGTACTATCTAAATCTAATATTGATATATAATTGATGAATTTATAGAAAATATAATTAACTGTTTTAATTATAATTGAATTTGTTTAGAAATAATCATGTTCAATATTATTATCACATTGTATGAATGTGATTCCTACCCCAAATCTGGGAGTATACTAATTTGTTCATATGTATTGATATTACCAGAAACATTGTATATATGCACCTTACACTATATTGTACGGTTTTTTCATAGACATGTCCGTGATCATGATATCCATAATAGCAATATCTGTTGGATTCTGTATTCTAGGAGTTGGACTATTCTATATCCGGTTATTTTTAATAGTGTATAAATGGAAGATCGTAAATAAAATATATTCAAAAATATACCTTTCTTAAAATAACATATGGAGACATTTAATTACATTTAATTTCGTATCATAGTAAATTCTAATAAAAATGCTTTTTGATAATTATTTCGTTATTTCGCAGTAGTCAGAGTAGTAATCCAGCATCTCTTGCTACAGGAAAAAGCCACGAGAAGATGCCAGTAATCCGTACACCTTCGATAAGGCTCGCAGCGGATCCTACCCCGGATGCAGACCCCAGAAGATCCTAACTCCCGACTGCCGGCGGCCTCACGAAACCGGCGAAACAACGCCGACCGGATCCGAGAACGATTATTACAGGACATGGCAGTTGCAGAGGAGGCAAGCCGGGTGCGTTTCCGGTCCTCCGATACCAGCTCCGCCTCCAACGATCGGCGGGCAACATTCGCACAACGTGATTCGTCAGAAGGAGCACATCTACGAGAGCCCGAAATTCGAGCGCAGACCTTTAGCTTCCGGTGCGATTAGCGCGTCGAACGCACCCCAAGAAGACAGGTGTACGAGGTGCGGCTCTGGTACGTTGCGAAAAGCTACGCGGGAGAGTGAACCCTTACACAAGGTTAACGAAACGTCAGACTACTTCGAACTAGACGACTCGTGTCTCTCGTGATCTATATATGGAATAGTGATCTGTGACGTTGAACTTCCCCATTCGATAGTCGGAATACTATGATTTGGGATTATATTAGTTGAGCCGTTGAACTAATCCTCTCGATCTTATCTTAACTATTCTGTAAGGCAGTCAAACATCCTTACACGATATTAAGAATTATTAAAATCTACTGAGATTTTAAATACAATACAATACTTCAATACAATGCTGACTATTCAAAATTATTTGATTTATCAGAAATATCTTTTTATTTGCGATATAAATTTACATTATATTATATTGTATTTCCTTTTTGATATCCAATATATCAACATATACAATATTACTATTTTTATAAATAAACATTTAAATACAAGTATGAATTTATTTTAAATATAGTTTTAATAGTGAACTGATTAACAGTGTAATTTTATAAATTAATCTAGTAAGTATGCAATGTTAAGTAATGAAAGTGATGAAAATCAATGTTAATAATAAATTTATTAAGAATGATTTTGATCAAAAAATGATTAAAAATGTAATTTTAATAATATATCGTTAATCTAATGCATAAATACACATGCGTAAACCCTTCAGAAATTAGTATAGCAAAGCTAGAACTAAGTTATATATGTTTATACTTATCTATAAAGCTATAGTTTAGTCTCTAAGTATAGATCTAAATTATCATTTATAATTATATTTAAAAAGGTATACAACAAAATGACTTTAATATACGGTAGTAGTAGTTAATCTCGGTAGTAGTTAATGTTTATGTATGTTAATGTAACACTAAATACTTATATATTATTAATTATATATTCAAAAACTAAGTAAATAATTATACAAATCATTACGAAGATATTACTTTATTCCTATTTAAAAATAGATAAATTTCTTAAATTTCTTTAAAATTTGAATAGAAATAAATAGTTATATATAGTGTAAGTAAGTATTTATCTAGTATTAATACTTGATATATATATATATATATATATATATATATATATATATATATATATATATGTATATATGACTGAGTACAAATTGAAATTTATAATAAATTATCAATTGTTAACTCATAAAAAATATGACATATACAGTTATTAAGAATCCTGTTCACTGTTTACATTCTTGTCGACATTATTATTATCCTTAATATTGCATTATGACAGAATATGTTCAGCATTTGAAATACCATTTCTTATTGACCCGTGTTAAATTATCAACTATTCATCGGAATCACTATCACTGTCGTCACTAGATGACAAACTCACTCTGCTAGATTTCACAATGCGTCCTGTAGTAATAAATTAAATTATATTGGTATTATATAAAATATTCAATATTTCCATGAGTTATAAAAAGTTTTGTTTTTCATAAAAAGTTTGGTTTTTATAAAAAGTTTTGTTTTTCAAAAAATGTTTATACAAAAATAAAAGTACATTTATTATGTATCATGTAAAATACAACAAAACTAAGAATTTTATTATATACATGCAAACAAGTTATGTTACCAAATATCAATATACTAAATTGACATTTATTTATAATGTTTTAAATATCTCATATTTATCTAAGAATTACATGTTATACATTATGTGTATTATTAATTATGCTAATATATATATATATATATATATATATATATATATAATTTATAAATTATCTAAAATTAACTAATAATAAAAAATACAACATTTAAATCGGAATATGAAATAGTCAGTGATACAGTAGCAGAGAGAAAGATTACCTAAAATTAAAAAAAAAACTCTATTTAAAAAATATTGAATGCATTATAAATATACAAAAGTATAACATTAAAATAAATGAAACATTCGGATATAATCAAAGAAGTAAACATCAATAGAGAATACAAAATTTAAAGTTAAAACTTACAATATCAGTTTCAAAATTATTATATTCATTAATAATTCATTGGTAATATTAATTATTTCTATACAGTATTAATTAAACATATACGCCAATATCATCATCAAATATAATAATATTAAAAATTATAATAATAATTTATTAACAATATAAAATATTTGATGCTAAAATAAGTTATAATAAGTTTTAATAAGTTTAAATAAGTTTTAATAAGTTTAAATAAGTTTAAATAAGTTTAAATAAGTTTAAATAAGTTTAAATAAGTTTAAATAAGTTTAAATAAGTTTAAATAAGTTTTAATAAGTTTTAATAAGTTTTAATAAGTTTTAATAAGTTTTAATAAGTTTTATTAAGTTTTAATAAGTTTTAATAAGTTTTAATAAGTTTTAATAAGTTTTAATAAGTTTTAATAAGTTTTAATAAGTTTTAATAAGTTTTAATAAGTTTTAATAAGTTTTAATAAGTTTTAATAAGTTTTAATAAGTTTTAATAAGTTTTAATAAGTTTTAATAAGTTTTAATAAGTTTTAATAAGTTTTAATAAGTTTTAATAAGTTTTAATAAGTTTTAATAAGTTTTAATAAGTTTTAATAAGTTTTAATAAGTTTTAATAAGTTTTAATAAGTTTTAATAAGTTTTAATAAGTTTTAATAAGTTTTAATAAGTTTTAATAAGTTTTAATAAGTTTTAATAAGTTTTAATAAGTTTTAATAAGTTTTAATAAGTTTTAATAAGTTTTAATAAGTTTTAATAAGTTTTAATAAGTTTTAATAAGTTTTAATAAGTTTTAATAAGTTTTAATAAGTTTTAATAAGTTTTAATAAGTTTTAATAAGTTTTAATAAGTTTTAATAAGTTTTAATAAGTTTTAATAAGTTTTAATAAGTTTTAATAAGTTTTAATAAGTTTTAATAAGTTTTAATAAGTTTTAATAAGTTTTAATAAGTTTTAATAAGTTTTAATAAGTTTTAATAAGTTTTAATAAGTTTTAATAAGTTTTAATAAGTTTTAATAAGTTTTAATAAGTTTTAATAAGTTTTAATAAGTTTTAATAAGTTTTAATAAGTTTTAATAAGTTTTAATAAGTTTTAATAAGTTTTAATAAAACATTAAACCATTTTAATATTTTATAGAAACGTTAAATAGTAAACCAATATTATAATTTTATTAAAAAATGGCTAACTAACTTTGTCAACCCATTAATTATTCTACGAAATATAAATGTTTCTATAACATACAAAACAAAAACAAATTAAGTGGGGGATTTTCTGATTTTATTGGAAAAGGTTTAAATTATTTACTATTACTAAACTAATATCATTGCTAATATCATTAGCCAGTGAACATAAGGATATTTTTAATATGTAAAATATTTTGAATAGGGATATTTTTAAGATGTGGAAATTTTAACATTGGTTTATTATATATTTTCTATTTCCTCTTATTAATGCACTGTAAGATAAATGTTGTCATTTGTTTGATATGAAATACAAGTAAATATAAAATATAAATTACAAATGTATAAGATTAATATATCAGGAAAAATAGACAAAGGATATCAAGCTAATTATATAACGTTTGTGTGAATATTAGTAAAAGTATTAATAATACAATTAATAATGGTGACAATAATAAATAATGTATTATTTGTATTAGTCAGAGTTTTCATTGTATACAAATTACAATATATCATTATATATTATAAAGAAAATGTTATAATACAAATTATATAAAAATACATTATATTCAATGTATATCATAATTCATTATTTCCATACATTATAAATACACTATTATTAAACAATTATCTAAAGCTTATGATAAACATGATATTACAAATTATAGATCTATTTTAGTAATAGTATTACCTAAATTATCATACACAATTTCGTTCTGGTCATCTGCTTCGTTCAGAGAAGATTCACTGTCATTATCGATGTCTACCTGAATTTGTTCAGTATTAGAAATGTTATTTCCTGGTGATCCGTCTGAAATTACCAATGATTCGTCGGAATTAGAATCGCTGCCGTCACTAGGAGATAAACTCACTTTACTGGATTTCAAATGGCGACCTGACGTAATAAATAAAATTATGTAAGTATCTTTTAATATATTTATCATTAAATACATTCTAAATATATTATATATAAACATACATCTTACGTGTATTTCTACATTAGTCATAAGATTATTTTCTATAAGTAAAACTTATGAAATTTTATTATATCAAGATATATTATTAGCTATTACGACTATTACATTAGAATAAATATGTTACACACATTTTTTACCGCTTTTCAAAATCATCATTTAAAACAAATTAATTTAATTATAAATAATAAAAGAGTGAAAGATAAATATATGAACAAACAAATTCAATAACAATTTCGTGAATATTAGTGACATTATTAATAAGATTATTAATAATAATAAGGCGACAATAATTATAAATAATTGTATTATTCTAATTGTTAATTTTATACAAATTATAATGTATTTTATAAAAAATGTTATAATCAAAATTTAAATTAATCCAAAACATTAATTTATATCTCACAAATTCTTTATTTTCAGACAAAATATAACTAGATATTATTAAACGATTATTAAGGATAATGATTAATAGAATATTATAAATTATAATTATTCAAAATTACCCATATCATTATTCAATCTTCCGTTATGTGCGTCTGGTTTATTCAGAGAATATTTTCTTTTCTTATTATCTATTTGTAATTGAACATGTTCTGTATTAGGAATAACATTTCTTGCAGATCCGGGTGGAATTAATGGTGGTTTATCGGAATTAGTATTTCTGCCGATGCTAGGAGACAAACTCGCTCTGCTGGATTTCACATGGCGTCCTGCAGTAGTAAATAAAAGTATATAAGTATCGTATAGTATATCTATCATTAAAATAAATTATTAAATATTTTATATATATATCCTTCGTGTTTACTATTAATTAACTCTTTAATAGCGATACGTTTTATTTTTGTCAAACATCATATACAAATCTTTATAATTGATTTTTAAAAAAATATACATATATATATATAAGAATATTAAAATAGACATTTTGATGAAAAACCAAAGTAATTAAAATTAGATAATATTATCTATCAATAAAAATTAAATATTTACAATATGAATACAAATAATAAAGATAAATATGTTGATATTACCTCGTAAAATATACAAAACATAATAGAACATATAGATTCTGTTTATAAAAATATCGATAATTACAAAGAAAACTAGCTTTAAAAGATCTATTATTATTTAGGAATTGATTTTTATAAAATTGTTTGAACATACCTAATGATAAAAAACAGTACATTTAAATCAGAATAGAAATAGTCGGTGATAGATTAAATATAGTATCTTTTAGATGGATGTCTTAAAATTAAAAAACACTATTTAATAAGAGTTGAATTTACTTATTTATATACCAAATAAGAACTATTAAATCAAATTTAACATACGAATAGAACAAAGAAGCATATATAAAATCAATAGAGATTAAAACCATTATACAATTTTACAATATCAATTTCAAATTTATTTTATTTTATAGAGTAGAATAAAAAACCATAATTAATAATTAACATAATAATAATATAACACCATAATATAATAATATAAATATGATAATAATAATGCATTGACAACGACCTTAAATATTATAATTTATTATAAAAAAATTGATTTATTTTTTATCTTTTTATAAAAGTTAAATAATCTACCAATATTTTAATTTTTAGTGATATTTGTCAAATAAAGTGTGACAAACCATTAATTTATCTAGCCACTTTAAATTTTGTTACCATACAAATAAAAATAGAGGATTTTCTTATTTTATTATACATTTTAGATTGTTTACTATTACAAGATTTAATATTATTTGCTAATAAAGATAAATAAGAATACATATGTTACTTATATTTCTTTATTGTTTTTCAAAGGATAATTTAAAACCAATTAACACAATTATAAATAATACAAAGAAAATATATATATATATATATATATATATATATATATATATATATATATAAATAAATGAATTCAATAACAATTTCGCAAATATTATCGACATTATTAATAATACAATTAATAATAATAAGGCGACAATAATTATAATAATTGTATTATTCTAATTGTTAATTTTATACAAATTATAATATATTTTATAAAAAATGTTATAATTAAAATTGAATTAATAGTGTTAAGTTTTTCTTAACACTTAATTTATATTTCACTATAATATTATTTTCAGACAAAATACAACTAGATATTATTAAACAATTATTAAGGATAATGTAAATAGAATATTATAAAATATAATTATTTAATATTACCCATATCATCATTCAATCTTCCGTTATATGCGTCTGGTTTATTCAGAGAATATTTTCTTTTCTTATTATCCATTTGTAATTGAATATGTTCTGTATTAGGAATAACATTTCTTGGAGATCCGGGTGGAATTAATGGTGGTTTATCGGAATTGGTATTTCTGCCGATGCTAGGAGATAAACTCACTCTGCTGGATTTCACATGACGTCCTGCAGTAGTAAATAAAAGTATATAAGTATCGTATAGTATATCTATCATTAAAATAAATTATTAAATATTTTATATATATCCTTCGTGTTTACTATTAATAGCGATAAGTTTTATTTTTGTCAAACATCATATACAAATCTTTATAACTTGATTTAAAAAATATATATATATATATATATATATATATATATATATATAAGAATATTTAAATAGATATTTTGATGAAAAACCAAAGTAATTAAAATTAGATACTATTATCTATCAATAAAAATTAAATATTTACAATATGAATACAAATAATAAAGATAAATATGTTGATATTACCTCGTAAAATATACAAAACATAATAGAAAAATATAGATTCTGTTTATAAAAATATCGATAATTACAAAGAAAACTAGCTTTAAAAGATCCATTATAATTTAGTAATTGATTTTTATAAAATTGTTTGAACATTACCTAATGAAAAAAAAACAGTACATTTAAATCAGAATAGAAATAGTCGGTGATAGATTAAATATAGTATATTTTAGATGGATATCTTAAACCTAAAAAACACTATTTAATAAGAGTTGAATTTACTTATTTATATACCAAATAAGAACTATTAAATCAAATTAAACATACGAATATAATAAAGAAGCATATATAAAATCAATAGAGATTAAAACCTTTATAGATATATTTTACAATATCAGTTTCAAATTTATTTTATTTTATAGAGTAGAATAAAAAACCATAATTAATAATTAACATAATAATAATATAATATAACACCATAATATAATAATATAAATATGATAATAATAATGCATTGATAACGACCTTAAATATTAGAATTCGTTATAAAAAATTGATTTATTTTAATCATATTTAATCATATTATAAAAGTTAAATAATCTACCAATGTTTTAATTTTTAGTGATATTTGTCAAATAAAGTGTGACAATCCATTAATTTATCTGGCCACTTTAAATTTTGTTACCATACAAATACAAATAGAGGATTTTCTTATTTTATTATACATTTTAGATTGTTTACTATTACAAGATTTAATATAATTTGCTAATAAAGATAAATAAGAATACATATGTTACTTATATTTCTTTATTGTTTTTCAAAGGATAATTAAAAACCTATTAACACAATTATAAATAATACAAAGAAAATATGTATAGATATAAATAAATGAATTCAATAACTATTTCGCGAATATTAGTGAAATTATTTATAATCCATAAATAATTATGGTGAGAATAATTATAAATAATTTATCAATTTAATTAATTAATTAATATCATTTTTCATTTTATACAAATTATAATGTATTTTATAAAAAATGTTATAATTAAATTTAAATAAATCTCACAAATTCATTATTTTCAGAAAAAATACAACTAGATATTATTAAACAATTATTAAGAATAATGATTAATACACTATTATAAAATATAATTATTTAATATTACCCATATCATCATTCAAAATTCCGTTTTGTGCGTCTGGTTTATTCAGAGAATATTTTCTTTCCTTATTATCTATTTGTAATTGAATATGTCCAGTATTAGGAATAACATTTCTTGGAGATCCGGGTGGAATTAATGATGGTTTATCGGAATTAGTATTTCTGCTGATGCTAGGAGACAAACTTACTCTGCTGGATTTCACATGGCGTCCTGCCGTAATAAATAAAAGTATATATAAATAAATATAAATAAAAGTATATAATACACCAAATAAAATTACTAGGATTATTTTAGTATAAAATGTGAACACAGGCGATAAGTATTGTAGAACATACATGCAATCATTTTTTTTTGTCAAACATCATATGAAAATCTGTATAACTTGATTTAAAAAATCTTAATTTAATGTATATTATCTACAATTTTTGTATTATATTTATCATAATACTTCATATATAATTAAATTATAATGAAACAATCAAAGAACAACCCAAATATGTATATATATATATATATATATATATATATATATATATATATATATATATATATATATATATAAGAATATTAAAATAGACATTTTGATGAAAAACCAAATTAATTCAAATTAGATCATATTATCTATCAATAAAAATTAAATATTTACAATATGAATACAAATAATAAAGATAAATATCTTTATATTGCCTCGTAAAATATACAAAACATAATATAAAAATATAGATTCTGCTTATAAAAATATCGATAATTACATAGAAAACTAGCTTTAAAAGATCCATTATAATTTAGGAATTGATTTTTATAAAATTGTTTGAACATATCTAATGATAAAAAAAAGTACATTTAAATCAGAATAGAAATAGTCGGTGATAGATTAAATATAGTACCTTATAGATGGATATCTTAAAATTAAAAAACACTATTTAATAAGAGTTGAATTTACTTATTTATATACCAAATAAGAACTATTAAATCAAATTAAACATACGAATATAACAAAGAAGCATATATAAAATCAATAGAGATTAAAACCTTTATAGATACATTTTACAATATCAGTTTCAAATTTATTTTATTTTATAGAGTAGAATAAAAAACCATAATTAATAATTAACATAATAATAATATAAATATGATAATAATAATGCATTGATAACGAACTTAAATATTAGAATTTTTCATAAAAAAAATTGATTTATTTTAATCATGTTATAAAAGTTAAATAATCTACCAATATTTTAATTTGTATTGAAATATGGCAAATAAAGTGTGACAAACCATTAATTTATCTAGACATTATAAATTTTGTTACCATACAAATAAAAATAGAGGATTTTCTTATTTTTTTAGATACATTTTAGATTGTTTATTATTACAAGATTTAATATAATTTGCTAATAAAGATAAATAAGAATACATATGTTACTTATATTTCTTTATTGTTTTTCAAAGGATAATTAAAAACAAATTAAAAACACAATTATAAATAATACAAAGAAAATATATATAGATATAAACAAATGAAATCAATAACTATTTCGCGAATATTATTGATATTATTACAATTAATAATAATAAGGCGACAATAATTATAAATAATTTTATTATTCTAATTGTTAATTTTATACAAATTATTATATATTTTATAAAAAATGTTATAATTAAAATTTAATTAATCCAAAAACTTAACACTTAATTTATATCCCACTAAAATATTATTTTCAGACAAAATATAACTAGATATTATTAAACAATTATTAAAGATAATGATTAATAGAATATTTTAAAATATAATTAATCAATATTACCCATATCATCATTCAATCTTCCGTTATGTGCGTCAGGTTTATTCAGAGAATATTTTCTTTTCTTATTATCTATTTGTAATTGAATATGTTCTGTATTAGGAATAACATTTCTTGGAGATCCGGGTGGAATTAATGATGGTTTATCGGAATTAGTATTTCTGCTGATGCTAGGAGATAAACTCGCTCTGCTGGATTTCACATGGCGTCCTGCAGTAGTAAATAAAAGTATATATAAATAAATATAAATAAAAGTATATAATACAACAAATAAAATTACTAGGATTGTTTTAGTATAAAATGTGAACGCAGGCGATAAGTATTGTAGAACATACATGCAATCATTTTTTTTGTCAAACATCATATACAAATCTGTATAACTTGATTTAAAAAATCTTAATTTAATGTATATAATCTACAATTTTTGTATTATATTTATCATAATACTTTATATATAATTAAATTATAATGAAAAAACAAAGAATAACCTAAATATATATATATATATATATATATATATATATAAGAATATTAAAATAGACATTTTGATGAAAACCCGAAGTAATTAAAATTAGATAATATTATCTATCAATAAAAATTAAATATTTACAATATGAATACAAATAATAAAGATAAATATGTTGATATTGCCTCTTAAAATATACAAAACATAATATAAAAATATAGATTCTGTTTATAAAAATATCGATAATTACATAGAAAACTAGCTTTAAAAGATACATTATAATTTAGGAATTGATTTTTATTAAAATTGTTTGAACATTACCTAATGATAAAAAACAGTTCATTTAAATAAGAATAGAAATAGTCGGTGATAGATTAAATATAGTACCTTATAGATGGATATCTTAAAATTAAAAAACACTATTTAATAAGAGTTGAATTTACTTATTTATATACCAAATAAGAACTATTAAATCAAATTAAACATACGAATATAACAAAGAAGCATATATAAAATCAATAGAGATTAAAACCTTTATAGATACATTTTACAATATCAGTTTCAAATTTATTTTATTTTATAGAGTAGAATAAAAAACCATAATTAATAATTAACATAATAATAATATAAATATGATAATAATAATGCATTGATAACGACCTTAAATATTAGAATTTTTCATAAAAAAATTGATTTATTTTAATCATGTTATAAAAGTTAAATAATCTACCAATATTTTAATTTGTATTGAAATATGGCAAATAAAGTGTGACAACCCATTAATTTATCTAGACATTATAAATTTTGTTACCATACAAATAAAAATAGAGGATTTTCTTATTTTTTTAGATACATTTTAGATTGTTTATTATTACAAGATTATATATAATTTGCTAATAAAGATAAATAAGAATACATATGTTACTTATATTTCTTTATTGTTTTTCAAAGGATAATTTAAAACCAATTAACACAATTATAAATAATACAAAGAAAATATATATATAGATATAAATTAATTAATTCAATAACTATTTCGCGAATATTATTGTTATTATTAATAATACAATTAATAATAATAAGGCGACAATAATTGTAAATAATTTTATTATTCTAATTGTTAATTTTATACAAATTATAATATATTTTATAAAAAATGTTATAATTAAAATTGAATTAATAGTGTTAAGTTTTTCTTAACACTTAATTTATATTTCACTATAATATTATTTTCAGACAAAATACAACTAGATATTATTAAACAATTATTAAGGATAATGATTAATAGAATATTATAAAATATAATTATTCAATATTACCCATATCATCATTCAATCTTCCGTTATGTGCGTCAGGTTTATTCAGAGAATATTTTCTTTCCTTATTATCTATTTGTAATTGAACATGTTCTGTATTAGGAATAACATTTCTTGGAGATCCGGGTGGAATTAATTGTGGTTTATCGGAATTAGTATTTCTGCTGATGCTAGGAGACAAACTTACTCTGCTGGATTTTACATGGCGTCCTGCAGTAGTAAATAAATTATGTATAAATAAATATAAATAAAAGTATATAATAAATATTAAATATTAGAAGTTATTATAAAAAAATTGGTTTCTTTTTTATCTTTTTATAAGTTAAATAATCTACCGATATTTTAATTGTTAGCGAAATATGGCAAATAAAGTCTGACAAACCATTAATTTATCTAGCCACTTTAAATTTTTATAACATATTTTTTTAACAACAAAAAATGGAAGATTTTCAATTTTATTAGATAAAGTCTAGATTGTTTATTAATATAAAACATATATATCATTAGCATTAAAGATAATATCGATATTATATTATATTATATTTTAAATAAAGAATTTATCATTACATATTTAAACAGATTAATTTTCATTAATTTTCATTATTTTGGATAACTTAACGTTGGTTTGTTAGATATTTTATAATTATATACCTTTTATTATATTCATATTTTAAATAGCTATTAATGTTATTGATAATCTAAACAAATTATGTTTTTCAGGTAAAATAATAAAAATGTAATATATTGTAAAACTAATATTTGAAATATATGTAATGTAAGATAATTGTTAGTCTTTGTATAAAATAAAAGAAAAATTTTAAAATAGCATTTGTCTATTATAGGCAAAAAAAATGAATTATAAATAAAAAATAGTATGCACAAATATATTCAAATATACGAATTGTCCATTATTATGTATCAAATCAACAAAACTAAAAAAAAACAAATTTTTATAGATATAGCATATGAAAAAATAAATATGTGACATATATTTATATATATGTACATATATTTATATATATTTATATTTATCTAGGATCATTTAAAAATTATTAATACAATTATAAATAATACAAAAGAAAATAAAAAATTGTAAGATTACCAAGGAAAGCGATAAAGGATATCAAGCTAACGAATTCAATAAATATTGTGCTAAT
Organism: Osedax frankpressi; assembly: GCA_964035775.1. Lineage (NCBI taxonomy): Eukaryota > Metazoa > Annelida > Polychaeta > Sabellida > Siboglinidae > Osedax > Osedax frankpressi. The sequence continues at coordinate 21,959,008 of OZ038313.1, forward strand.
ATCATTGAAGGTATTAATAATACAATTAATATACACATCTAGCTATTATTAACCTATAATTGATTGATAATTATAATATTATAAATACTATATTATAGCGATAAGTTTTATTTTATATATTTCAGATCAGGCAAATAGATTGATGGAATAGCTTTAAAAAAATCGGTTTATGAGTTACAAAAATAATTAGCTAACATAAAAAAAGTACGTAATACAACAAATAAAATTAACTGAATAGTTTATAGTATATAGTGTGAACACAACGATAAGTATTGTATTATACATAGACAAACATTAATATTAGAAAACATCAATATACAAAGTATATAACTTTTAAACAAATTTATTTTAATTTATATAATTTACACTTTTGCATTCTATTTATCATATACTTTATAAATTATTTAATTATAATGTAAAAACCGAAGAATAACAAGATATTTATATTTATATTAATAAAATTTAAATAGACATTTTTATGAAAAACTAAAGTAATTCTAATTAGATTATATTATCGATCAATTAAAACTAAATATTTACAATATGAATACAAATAATAAAGATACATATTTTGATATTGCCTCGTAAAATATACAAAACACAATAGAAAAAAACATAATTAAATTAGTTTATAAAAATACGGATTATTTAAAAAAAAAACAATCTTTAAAAAAGAAATTATGATTTATGACTTAAATTTGTAAAATTGTTTGAAAATACCTGATGATGATAAATAATAAATTTAAATCATAATAGAAACTAGTTAGTGATTGAATAGTAGTTTAATTTACTAATTTATATATATTAAAAAAGAACTATTAAATCAAATTAAACATACCAATTAACACAAAAGCATACCAAAGATCAATAGAGATTTAAACCTTTATAGATGAATTGTATAATATCAGTTTCAAATTAATTTTATTTTATAGAGTAGAATAAAAAACCATAATTAATAATACATATTAAAATAAATATAATACAACACCATAATATAATAATATAAAAGTGATAATAATAATTCATTAAAAACGACCTTAAATATTTGAAGTAGTTATAAAAAAATTGGTTTATTTTGTTATCTTTTTATAAAAGTTAAATAATCTACCAATATTTTAATTTTTAGTGATATTTGTACATATGTTACTTATATTTCTTTATTGTTTTTCAAAGAATAATTTAAAACCAATTAACACAATTATAAATAATACAAAGAAAATAGATATAGATATTAATAAATGAATTCAATAACTATTTCGCGAATATTAGTGAAATTATTTATAATCCATAAATAATTATGGTGACAATAATCTAAAATAATTTATCAATTAAATTAATTAATTAATAATATTTTTCATTTTATACAAATTATAATGTATTTTATAAAAAATGTTATTATTACATTTAAATTAATGAAACTAATTAATTTATATCTCACTAATTCATTATTTTCAGACAAAATATAACTAGATAGTATTAAACAATTATTAAGGATAATTATTAATAGAATATTATAAAATATAATTATTCAATATTACCCATATCATCATTCAATCTTCCGTTAAGTCCGTCTGGTTTATTCAGAGAATATTTTCTTTCCTTATTATCTATTTGTAATTGAACATGTTCTGTATTAGGAATAACATTTCTTGGAGATCCGGGTGGAATTAATGATGGTTTATCGGAATTAGTATTTCTGCTGATGCTAGGAGACAAACTTACTCTGCTGGATTTTACATGGCATCCTGCAGTAGTAAATAAATTATGTATAAATAAATATAAATAAAAGTATATAATAAATATTAAATATTAGAAGTTGTTATAAAAAATTGGTTTCTTTTTTATATTTTATAAAAGTTAAATAATCTACCAATTTTTATTGAAATATGGAAAATAAAGTCTTACAAACAATTAATTTATCTAGCCACTTTAAATGTTCTTACCATACAAAAAAAATGGAGGATTTTCATATTTTATTAGATTCATTTTATATTGTTTACTAAACAAATGGATTAAATTTTACCTTTTTGAAAAATTAAATAATCTACCAATATTTTAATTTTTATTAATTTATATTGTGACAAACCATTAATTTATCAAGCCACTTTACATTTTTATAACATATAAAACAACAAAAAATGGAGGATTTTCTAATTTTATTAGATAAAGTCTAGATTGTTTATTAATATAAGATTATAAAGATAATATCGATATTATTTTATATTTTAAATAAAGAATTTATCATTACATATTTAAGCAGATTAATGTTCATTAATTTTGTTTTAAAATATATTGATGTTTCAATTTGGTTATTTTAATTTTGGATAACTTAACGTTGGTTTGTTAGATATTTTATAATTATATACCTTTTATTATATTCATATTTTAAATAGCTATTAATGTTATTGATAATCTAAACAAATTATGTTTCTCAGGTAAAATAATAAAAATATAATATATTGTAAAATTAATATTTGAAATATATGTAATGTAAGATAATTGTTAGTCTTTGTATAAAATAAAAAAAAAATTTAAATAGCATTTGTGTCTATTATAGGCAAAAAAAAAGGAATTATAAATAAGCAATATTATGCACAAAGATCTGCTAAAATACGAATTGTCCAATATTATGTATTATATACACAAAACTTAAAAACTAATTTTTATAGATATAGCATGTGAAAAAATAAATATGTTACATATATTTAGCTATGATCATTTAAAAATATTAACGAATTCAATAACTATTGTGCTAATAACATTGAAGGTATTAATAATACAATTAATCTAAACATCTAGCTATTATTAACATAATTTAATGATAATTATAATATCATAAATAATAGCACCATTATAGTTATTCAATATTACCTAAATTATCATTCAAAATTCCGTTATGTGCGTTATTCTGAACATATTTTCTATCCATATTATCGAATTGTATCTGAACATGTTCAGTATTAGAAATAGTATTTGTTGGTGACCTGGGTGGAATTAATGGTGGTTTGTAGGATTTAGTATCTCTGCCAATGCTAGGAGAACAACTAACTCTGCCTGAGTTAGTCTGGCGTCCTGTCGTATTTAATAAATAATGTAAGTATTGTATAAAATATTTAACATTAAAATATATTCTAAATAATATATATACATATATATATATATATATATATATATATATATATATATATTTATATATATATATATATACATATATATATATATATATATCTTTAGCGTGTTACTATTTATGGTGACAAATTATATACATATACACTGATTAATCATTCATTCGTATAAAATAAAATATTTTAATAATTAATTAATATAAAAAATGACCTGGATTATATGGCGGTTTATCCCTTTTACTATTACGTCCGTTTCGCTTTTCACTAGGAGTCAATTTTTTATTTTGTTTGAATTTAGACTTAGGCGACGACTTGGGATGGATTGGTGTATCCGCCAATTTGCGCCGATTAGGTGTCTTCGATTTGGGGCGATAATGCGAATTGTGCCGAACGTTATCCTTTAACTGACGTTTATTTTCGGCGTCTCGTTTCCGCGATCGACGGCGTACCTTTCTCTCTAGTGATATTATACTCCTTTGCGGCATAATTCTACCGATACGAAACACCACTAAACTGACGGCTGTAACCACACTCCCTATCGTAAACAGGTTGATCCAGAAGTCGGCTGATTCTTGTAATATCGAACTCGAGGCTTGAAAATCATTCGTAACCGCTATGAATTGTAATGCGGTTTAGTTTGTGGAATTGTGATTATATCCTAAAAAATACACATATGCATGAGCTTCATTTTAAAATTATATTGTAAAAATTTGACTTGAACAAATATTAATTTATATACATACATACATTATATACATACATATATATATATATATATATATATATATATATATATATATATATATATATATATATGTATATATATGTGTGTAATATTTATAATTATATATATATATATATCTTAGAATCTTAGAAAGTAAGGTCACATACCATTTATTTAAACAATATTTTGCATCCTATGATGTATTAATATAGTAATAATAATTACCAATTAGATCAAAGGTAAAATTAAATATATTTTTCTATATGTAATTATATATCAAATATTTACTAATTGATATGCAAGATATATTTAAAATACTTCATTCGCAAATTATTAGTAAGTATTATAGCTTTTAGTCACACAGCAATGTAATAAAATAATAATACAATATATTTATATTATTATATTTGAAATTTAAAAATTAACCTAGACAATTTTCATAGAATTTGGTTAGCATGATTTGACTACATTTCAATCCCAATACAACAAAGCATTGTTTTCGCATAAAAGCGAGTTGTCGCGATTTCGTGCACAATTCCCTAAACCCAAGCTTTATGTCCAGTTGTATCCGATCGCGATCCACTATAAGCCAAGCGAGATGACAGTTGCACTCTATTCTATTTTTAGAAATATCAAAATACGGTTTGACTCCTTCTTGTCGCTTGATCGTCAAAAATCGTTCGAATATATTTCGTTTCAACTGGTTCAATTGGTTTCCACTCATCAGTAACTCTGTCAGTTCAGGCAGATGAGAGAAATCACAGCGAACGTCGTCGATGAGGTTACTTTCGAGGTTTAATTTCTGTAGACGCGAGTTTCTGTCGAACAGACCGGCAATAACGACGACCAAGAAGTTTCGTGAGAGGTCTAACGTGTGCAGTGCACGCAAATGTGAGAAAGCGTATTTATCGAAACGCGTTAATAGGTTGTCGGATAACACTAGTTTTCTAAGTAACGCAGATTCAGTTATAGTATTTCGTAAGTACGCTGTAGTATTTTTTAAGTCGTTGTTAGAATTTCTTACGATTTCGACGATTGAAGAGTTAGCGTCGATTAACCGTAATTCCGAAGAATTCCGTTCTAGTTGAAATGGCGGATTACGGACCGGACTAACCGAGCCACTATATAACCAGAACGCTCGGAAATGCAATGTATTGTCATTTAATTTATGAACTTTGCCTTGGCAATTAATATATTCTGCACGACTATTTAACCAGAATTCTTTGAGTCCATTTTTCAATTCCGACGGCGTACAATATATAACAGGTGTGCAATGCTACAAAGTGGTATTAGATTTTAAATAAAAAAGCTTTACATATTCCATATATTATTTTTAATCCCGTAAACAATTATTCAGAATAGAAAGAATACAAAGTTTAAATGAAAGGTGCATAACTCGCTGAATTAATTCTAATGTTTATTATAATTTTGGTAGTTATGTTATGTATATGAATTAGTTATACTTTGTATAAAGCAAATACTTATTATTACCTAAATATGTATTAATAACAATTTTATTGTAATAACACATTATTAAATATCATTAGATTAATCTATATAATAATTATTATGTATAATGATATTAGTCTTTATAATAATGTGTAGCTATCGACATAGTTTACATTGATTTATATGTATATATATATATGTATATATATATATGTATGTGTGTGTGTGTGTGTGTGTGTGTGTGTGTGTGTGTGTGTGTGTGTGTGTGTGTGTGTGTGTGTGTGTGTGTGTGTGTGTGTGTGTGTGTGTGTGTGTGTGTGTGTGTGTGTGTGTGTGTGTGTGTGTGTGTGTGTGTGTGTGTGTGTGTGTGTGTGTAATCTAACCAAACATCGTATTGTAATGCATATTATCATTATTAAATGTATATTAAATATGCTCTGCATACTTAATATTATCGTTTATAACTTTTACATTATATTTGCTATCTACAAATTAATATAAGATGCATGCGTATTTATATGAAATACATATTATATATGTATTTGTTGTTATAATATAATCATTATACATAGATATTCAACAATATGTTTATATGTATTTAATTTCATCTTACCATAAACTTTCAGTAATTAATTAAATATATGTATATAATTTATACTATAGTAATATATATTTAGAATGAGTTTTATATAAAAACATTTTATTTGTATTATAAAACTAGTATATATTATATTATATATACATAATGTATTTAAAATTGTTTAAAATATATACGTAAATTATGATTGCGATTATTAATAATAATTTTAATAAATAATGAATTTAAATAATAATATTATATTATTACATAGTATATATATATATATATATATATATATATATATTACGTTAGTATATTAATATATATTCATATATATATATATATATATATATATATATATATATATATATATATATATGTATATTGAAAGATATTAATTGATTACATAATAATATATTATATATACCGTAAGTAATGTAATAACATTATATTAATAATGTTATAATTCATTATTTTATAGAAAAACTATACTTCTAAATTATTCTAAGGGCCGATCGTAATAAAATGTCGTTAAAATGATAGTTAATATTATTATAAATATGCATATGATATATTATACCTGAGTAAAATCCAACTGGGGGTTTGACGTATATCTTTAAATTGACAGAACATCATAATATTAACATTATTAATTATATGATTAAGTTATTTCATTTGTTTCAAATTGTTTGTATATCAATTATAAATAATTGTAATGTTCTAAATATATATTTATGTATATATGTATATATACAAATATATACATATATGTAGAAATAATTAAATTACTTCGTTGACATATAATATATATATCGTACATTTATAATAATGGCTAAAGTTAAAATTATCAAGGGAAATAGTTCTATTCTCTGTTAATATATATATATATATATATATATATAAATATATAAAATATATAATTATATTTAGATATAATCTACGATATGAATGTGGGAACAAATAATAATCGATATATACATATAATATATGAATTGATATATTTGATATCATCTAAAACATTTACAATAGTTACATTTATTTTATTCTCCACTAATCGAGTTTATTGATTATAAAAAATATTAAAAAATATGTTATTCATATATTTTATATGCATATATAATTTTTAAAATATATTTTAATATTTTTATAAAATATAAACATAAAATCACCTTGATTGTTTGCTGGAATATTTCCATAACTATAGTTGGCACTATATTTCTGGAATAACTAACCTATCTAGTAAACTAATTTTTAAATATTAATAATATTAAAAAATTAATTATGAACGTTGTTTAATAATATTAAATTTTAATAATTGTAAATTAAACATAAATTTTAAATAATAATATTAATTATTTTACCATAAAATAAATAATATTATTAAAAATTTACAAATATATATATATATATATAATTTGTTTTAATACATATATATGAAATAATATTGATGTCAATAACATACTAATAAATGTATATAACAGTTTATCGTGTATATTGAGAGTGTGGTTAATATTTAAATGTTAAAAGTTAAATATTTATACTTTATTTCTATTACTTTATTTATTTCTATTCATAAAATACATATTTGTATACTCTATAAGATATGTATACTTAAATAAACAATATTAAAATATTGAATTTAAAAATATTAATATTAAATTATATTATATATTTACATTTTTAAAATGTAATACATTCTAATATGTGTACATTGTACAATGTACACTGTACAATGTACAATGTACAATGTACAATGTACAATGTACAATGTACAATGTACAATGTACAATGTACAATGTACAATGTACAATGTACAATGTACAGTGTACAATGTACACTGTACAATGTACAGTAGGGTGGATAACTTTGATACTTTTTTTTAATATTATTTATTGGCTCATCTATTATATATAGTAAATATATGAGTTATAATGAATATATATAAATTTTAATTTTTTTTTAAATTATGGCTGAGCCCCATTCAAATTTAACATGTGAGAGATACACTATTTAACATGAAAAATATAGGAGAAATATAGAAATTATAAAATTGAATGTTAATAATGATTTTTTAATAATGAAAAATGGTTAAGAGCTTTTTTATATGATATATTATTAAATAAAATTTTTTTAATTTTTTTAAAAATTGTTACTAGGAAAAATTCCAGGAAAATAAAATTTTAATAATTTTTTGTATATTTTTGAAAATTTTTGTTCTTAAAATGTTGTAAAATGTATAAGCAATATTACGTTAGTTATATGTGTTCCCTATGAAATGGGTAACGATAAAAAAATATTACAAATTTAAATTTCATTTGGATTTCTAAGTGTTTTCATGAACAAAATTCAAATTTCAAATAATCCAAATATTTAATTTAAAATAATTTTTTTTAAATATATACTTACTATGCGATAAAATAAACTATATATAATGCTATATACACCGTTGAGATAAAAAAAAAGTAAAACTTATTAAATTATATGCAGATATGTAATACCACAATGTAAATTTTTACGAAATATTATTTATTTTTTAATAGTTATAACTATGTAATATTAGCTATCATTGAATATAGTTAATAGTAAATATAAGTTAATTTGAACATCTTATAGTGGTAATTTATTAATATTAGAATATTAAAAATTATTCCTGGAAATTCTAGAATTTAAAAAATTATAAACATTAATATTAATATTAAGTTAATATTAAACCTAGAAATAATACTAAATCAGGAGTTAATGAGTAATTGTTATTTAATATGTATACATAAATATATATTACACTTTTTACAATAATAATTGACATCTAACATATTACAGGATATTGCAGGTAAAATTATTTAAAGTTGCAAAATTAAAAATTGTATTTATAGCTTTGAAATAACTTAATATATAAGGATAATTTAATTGACAATATTAAATGGAAATATATATATATTGGAAGCTGCCGATTACTCATCATTATAGTGTAAATATAGTAAAAAATGTAGATTTATTGCGTAATTTCATTGTGAAAAATATATTTTTTTAATTATATAGTATAAACATAGTAGTACAGTAGTATATAAATTATAGATACATTTAATAATTAATTAACGACCATAACATATATTCTAGTATAAGTACAATTAAAATTATCAATATATATTAATTATTTTTGGCTTTCTTATCATTTTGGACATTTTCATTGTTTCGAATAATGATAATTTTAATTGTTGGACTATTTGTTGATGTGAGACAATATATTGATTCACAAAGAAACCATAAAAGAAAAATACCAGAAGGACAATCCAAATGATATAGTTTTTTGACAACCTGTATTATCAGTTAAAAAACGTATTAGTATAATATGTATTGATTATAAATAATATGTATTAAATTATTATAATATATAATAGTTTATTCTTTTGTTGATTATTATATTATATTATAATAACATCTATATATGATATCATGCTACAATATATTACATTAATTATTGAATTAATGGCTTGGACTATATATTAGTGTGTATATAAATGAAGAAGAAAAAATAATATATATATATATATATATATATATGTATGTGTGTGTGTGCGTGCGTGCGTGCGTGCGTGCGTGCGTGTGTTTGTGTGTGAGGGTGCGTATGTATGTGTGTGATTTATGATCTATTTATTTAAACACAATATAGATATATATATATATATATATAGATATATATATATATATATATATATATATATATTTATATATATATATGTGTGTGTGTATGTGTATGTGGGAGTGTGTATATTTGGTGTGGGTTTTGGTGTATATTTATATATATATATATGTGTGTGTGTGTGTGTGTGTGTGTGTGTGTGTGTGTATAATAAAAGTTAACAAAATAATAATAATATTAATAATAATTTATATCTATGTATATTTAAAATTTGATTATATATTCTAGAAAATTAACATATATTTATTCATAAATACGTTTACCTATGTATACACATATGGCTATGGAATATCCAATATGGAAGGAATGATTATTAGTATTACTATTATTATTTTATTTTATATGGGCATAAAATATAATAATAATAGTAAAAAGTGCGCGTTTAGATAATTATAATTTAAAATTATTTGTTATATATAAAATATAGTTAGATGGGGGAGAACATTTTATATGAGTCATTATTTTAAGATATGCATTTATTGAACACATTTTGTATAATATAAATATATGATTTACGTGTTTTAGTAATCTGATATACGTATTTATAACATAGTATTTACCTATTTTATTTCCATGAATTACACAATTATAACATTTTTCCTTTTTTTAAGAATACACGATACCACAACCTGTT
>OZ038313.1:21969419-22006088 GCA_964035775.1 Osedax frankpressi
ATGCTCGGTATCCTTATGCTCACTTAATTACTAAGTATAAGGGCCGCGGGCTAAATCTATATCTCGTTTAGGAACCCGAATACTATAAATATTACATAATCATTGAAAGGCCGCCGCGAATTGAACATATTACACTGTAAGTATAACTACAGGTTACATCACCCATTGTATTAGCATGGGTTCGCAGGTTCATTTACTGGTCATTCTCTCATAACACAACACCGCAGTAGTTATATAAATACCGATTAACCAACTAATAATGGATTGCCACAATTTTAATATGGTATATAAATATTATCTATAATGACACCATATTCAACAATAATTACTATAGGTGATGTTTTAAAATTAAATTCACCTTAAGTTTTACACATCAGAAATATAAATAACTGATATATACCATTATACCTGATCTTTATAAACCCCGTAACCTAAACTCCATCTACTATAAACGGAATCAATATTTAGCTGCCACATATGACTACGAACACTAACATTAACAAGTTATTGCATATATGATTGGGTCCGAATGTAATTATTATTGAGTAGAAATGTATTATGGTCGAATATGTATCTCGTTATAACAACTTTTTAGTATAGATTTTATATCAACTAATTAAAGACCGAAGATAACTGAAGCAAAATCTACCAAGACGGTCTGAATATATATTTATTGTTATACATATTCTAATATATTTATATTTTGGTATAACTTGATATATACTCCGTATTATATATATATATATATATATATATATATAAATGTATATATATACATATATGTGTGTGTGTATAATATATTATATAATCATTTTCAGTAAACAACTCATCCAATATAACAAGAACTCAATAATTACTTAATATTATCATATTTATTATTTAAATATAAATTGTATTATATTATAATAATACATGTTTATAAGTTTATAATATTATAATACTATAATATATTAATAGTTCAAAGTTCAAATTGTTATATCAGGAATATTAATGTATTAGTCACTATTCATTATATTAATAATATGTATTAATACATTTATAGATATTTAAACATATAATATATTTTATAACATATAATATAATATATATAACTTATTTTAATAAGTGAAATATACATCAATAAGGATAAATAATATAATATAATTTGTTTATTTATTTGACAATTTATATAAATATATGAAGCTCATAAGGATGATAAAACAAGTATACTAATTTAATTATAATTTCTTTGTAAGAAATATGAAAGGATAAAAAAATTACGTTTTAGAATCCAATAAAAGCAATTAAAAATCTAAAGAACAACTATTAAAATGATTGCAAAATAAAAACATGTATTTTGTAAATATTTATTTAGCATCTAAATTGGACCTTGAACTATGAATTCGTTACGTATTGAGATGTTTTCAGGAAACCACGATCCAATGTAACCTATTACAATTGAAATTTCATAACCTAATCTTCATACTTCTGCAGTTTCATAACTCTATTATTAATCAAATTGTAATATGAGTCATATCAATACTATACCGTATTGCTATTAAATTTACACTATTAGTACTTCAATCTCGCATCAAACATAATTATGTGTATTTAATTTGTATATTTTTGAATATTTGCAGAAATAATTTGATGACGTTAACTTGTTGTGAAGTCACATTTAGTAACTTAGAAGGGCAAACGTTTAGTGTCTGAACATTGTTCTCAACTTGTTCAAAAAATAATATCGGTTAATCCGTGGAAATCATTTAACCCAATAACTTGGAACTAAGATGCCAGAAGAGCAAAGCTTTAAAAGAAAGTTTGTATCTCTAAGAATTAAACAAAGACTATAGATTTTCTAGGGCTATTTTATAATAAAGATATACCAACATTTCCTTTGAGATAATACGGAGATAAGACTTTCCTAGATCATTTGTTCCTAGGTTATAGCCGGAATGATTTAACGACTTTAGACGATAGGGAGAAGGATCACTTGGCTAAATATAGATATTTCTTGGTATATTGCTGATATTAATAGCGTGATTGATGATGTCTTACCCGCGTCCAAATGTTTTCTCCTTAATTATGGTAACTTTATACTTATATATATATATATATATATATATATATATATATGTATATGTATATATATATATATATATATATATATGTATATATATATATATGTATATATATGTGTATATATATATATATATATATATATATATATACCATATAAATCATTCGTTTGTAAAGTAGAAAGGTAGACTAAAGGGATAATATTATATTTCAAATAGATGCTTATATAGTTTATATAATACATAGTTTTTTTAAAGTTATACCATATTGTATAATTATATATAGCTATGCTTGTAATTTATTATCGGAGAATGAAAGCTGGGTGTATTAGCTAGTGTCCATGTACCTGAATATCATTTAGCTAACCTAGACCAATGCATTTATTTGAAAAAAAATGTATTGAATCGTTATTTGTAACATTTGTAACTATAGTTACAAAAGTATAGATAAAGATATTGATTTACCTTATTATCTAATATGTCTAGGAGAGAAGAATTATATATTTTATCTGACAATAAATTTCTTGAAATTGGGAAGACATAATATGTGATCTAATGTTCTCAATTGTTTGATGTTTAGCAAGTTCAGTATTAACGATAATGTCAATTTCATGAATATTTTGTTAGTTGTACTGAATCGGAATTTATCATAAATTTGATATAATAAATTGTATGTCGAATTCAATTATTTTTATAGAAGGAATGCTTGGGTCGTCTAGATCAAAGTATTATTTTTTAAGTTGCCTCCAACTAACTGAGTTAACTACACTTGTCCGTATTAAACTCTAGCTCAATTGTTTTTGCCTTAATTGTTATTAAAAACATATCTTTTTTAAAATTAGATTAACCATTGGAATCAATGATATTTTTAACAATGCGGAGGCAAAGTTAAAAATGCCAAGAGAGACTTTCACAATAGAATATATATATATCTTATTTGCAAATATACTATTTTATTACTACATAATTTGTAGTCGGGTTTCGGTAATGTTTTCCCATTTACTAGCATCAGTTTGAGTAGATTAGTAAGGTAGCTCATATGTGCACATTTAAATATGCACATCGATTAAAACTAATTGTTGTATATTAATTAAACAAGGCGATTACGCGCCGCTAAAGGACGCCCCCTTTCCGTAGCGATTCTCGGATTCGGTTCCATGGCGTTATCGCGTGGAAATATCGCGTCGCCTCTAGGCACCGACTCGATTATCCGATGTTGTTTGTACGCGGCGGTGTCGTACGCTCTGGTTGGCGCGTACGACAGACACGCGTGTACGCTGGAGCATTGTTCGTGTACGCCGCTGACCGATTCGGTGTTGTGGTTGTGCGATACGCGATTAGCGGCACAACCTTCGGACGTCAGCATTTACAACCGCATTCAAGACGTTAGTTTGTCGGCGAATGTACTTGAGCGAACGTGAGAAGTAGGGAGCATAATTATATATATCTGGTCTAGTTAAGTGAATATAATACGATCTAAGCTACGCCTGATTAAGTGAATATAGTATAATCTAAACTATATCAGGCTAAGTGCATATAGTAATGTCTAAATTACCTCTAGCTATATATAGACGTAATTTAGATTATAAGTGAATATGGTATATAATTAATCATGTCAAACTAATCGAAATTTGTGATAGAAATTATTTATCAGACTGAAATAAACCCTGTATAATAAAGTGTATTCCTACAGGTAACATTGAACTCCTACAAGGTCACTAACGAAACCGTGGTCATCCTCGACCGACTAGACATCGTGAACTTCGAACTGAGAGCATGTTCCATCTCTCCTACGGTGTGGAAGAGTCGACCGCTATACTACACCCGTACGCGTACTCGCGGTACCAGCGTGATGTCCCGTTTAGGATTGTACAAAATGCGAAATCTTCCCGTGTCGGCTTTAGCCGCTCCATTGTTCTCATCGGCCCGCACTTCGCTCATCACTTTGGAGGTGGTGGACAGCGCTCCGTTACGATTGAACGACGGCGATTTCTCGGAATACGCTTCTTTGCGCGTACTGACTCTGAGAGCGTGCGGTCTACGCCGGCTAACGGTGCGTACTTTCCTCGGACTCGCCGGTCACCTGCGATACCTCGACCTTACCGGCAACGAGTTGCGTAATGCGGACGCCGCGTCGTTCGCCGGTTTCAGATTGCGAAGTTTGCGCGTGCTGCCCGGCAACCGAATGGTATGCGATCGCAGTCTGTTCGTAGTCATGGATACCGTGTCCACGTATAACACCTCGGCGTTGAGGGAGTGCTACGCCGTCGAACGGCAAAGGTCGAGTCAAATAGGTCGAAAACTTCAGGTGGGCCTACGCGGTTTCCTGGTCTGGAAGAACGGTTTCATAGTGATGCTGGGCGTGTTCCTTATATCGGCGGTGTTGACGTCTCTGTGTTACCACACGATTAGGGACCGGATACAGCCGAGAGTTATCCCTCATATAGTGAGACCGGCGGGTTACTAAGAAGTAATCAATATCTACTCAGCGACGATATGAACTGGATCCTAATATCGGCTGGAATGATAAAAAACGCAACAAACATAATCCTGTATCACTTGGTCCGCTAAAACCCCGATAAGTTATATTATTAAATATTTTAGAGTCTCATATATCGGTATATTAATCCTCAGGAAATAGATTGGGATATGCATTCGATAACTACTCCAGGACATTACGTTGATCAGATGTTGCACATAAATGTTTTATATTAACTCCAAGTACACCTCAAGTATAAGTTGATATATCTTCGAATATCAATGCAAGTTCTCTAAAATGTTATGTGTTGATGTCGATATAGAGTATAGCAGAATTGGTACAATGTGCAATTTAAAGTGTACAATGCATGATGTACATTGTACATTGTACAGTGTGTTCCTTATATTAATAATTGTCTTAACTGGAGTCAAAGTTAGCTCAAAACTCAGGTAATATAGAAAGTATTGAATAAAAGGTTCTTCACGAGAGCTTAAACTCTTAGTATTATTTAGTTCTGCGTAGTGAGCTTACTCATTTAGATTATAAGCTAAAGTATACTGTATATATTGTATTGTTATATATACCTGTTATCTGTTACCGTACTCGTGAATATATTCACGTGTGTTTCATATCAATATCGATATGTGGAGATCTCATTGTAAATGTATCCAAAACATTAACCAATAATGTATTTTTGTATATAGTATCGAATATCTTGTATTTAGATCAATTGAATGTGAAATTGTAAACTTGTGTTATCTATTATTGTTGAGGTTGCGTTTAAACGCTATATGACAATTGTCATATAGATGTATTATTGGATAGTATAATGATTACTTTTTATCAATTATAACTTTGAAATTGCAATTTAGTAATATCCATTTAATATTTAATAATAAATACTAGTTTGTAATTTATTTACAAATAAAAAGTAATACAAATAATACATATGTTATTATTATAATTAATATTAATAATTAATAGTATTGAATAGTATGAAATACGTAAATATGAAATTATCTGAATAATTATTATTATTATTATAATTGTTATTATGGGAGTTGTTGATATTGTTATTATTATAAATACTAATAACATTATTTATTCAATTAAACCCAATATTACAATCTAATCTTGGATTAAACTATGGCAAATTTAAACTTGTATACAATTAATCCTTAAAAGAATGTTATTTAATGATATGGATGATGCTATAATTGAGTTAGACATCGTATTATCACTTTATTCACTTTATTGACTATTAATATCACCTTATTCAAAATGTTATGATTCATTAATTAATGTTCAATCTTTGAATTAAAAGTCAGCTGCCTTTTTATTTAAACTAGTTTTCATTGCTGAATACACAAATTGTAATGAAATTTCAATAAGAGTATAATATGGTTAAATACAAATTAATACCTACCAAGTTATAAGTGATATAACTCACTATCGATATATATGTATTTATTGTAAACGATCATCTCAATTTTATTTCAATATTCATTGTGATATTGTAATTTTGTTTTGTAAATGACTTACGCTGGTCTAATATACGGTCAATAATTTAATCTGCTACATCATTTATAACTACCTCTACATTGGCTAATTAATTAAAGTAGTTTATACATTATTACGATAATATAACATTTTAATTAGATAAGATTTCATATAGAAAAAAGATATATATTATATATAAATATAATGTCTAAATTATCTTTATAAAGAACTTGACAATAGATTATTCAAATAAATTACTATAGAAATAACAATAAAATATATATCTATAAATGTGGGAGTTTACTAGGAACCAACTATGCTATGGTAATAAACAGTAACATAACTATTACTTATAGTCTACATATACGATTTAGAAAAGGTATGAAAGAGAGAGAGACATAATATCATTTTCATTATTTTCCTTTTTTTGCAAACATCTAAACATCTATTGCACTGTATTGTTCTAATAAAATCTTCACTAAAAACATAGATCAGCATCGAGATTAACAAAACAAAACAAATTATTACCAGTTAATTAATAAACCATTACAACAAGTTGCTTATTGATCAAGAAAAGAAATTCATTTTGTAAACCATCACTTTTCTATAAATAACTTATATTATATTTAACTGAATATTCAAAATACATCATTCTCGATTAACAAAGAAAACTTATAACAATCTTATTATTACAGTTATATACCTAACTATATAACTGTAATCTATTATACAAATCGAACAATTTTTAATATAGCATGTAGTATAATATAATTTTATTTGATGACATTGATAAGCTAATTGTAAACTATATTAAATATTGCTAATAATAAATTTACTAAAATTTAAATACATGACTTGTAAATTATGCCTGAAATTAATTGCAATAAAATTGTATTTGTTATTATAGAAGTAGCTAAATATATATATAATATAATTGATATTAAATTATATGCTGTTTGAATTATTGACAAAATTAAATTTATAAATATAAAGACAAATACTTTTTATTTTTACTGCATTAAAATAATCTGAATCCAATTTATAACTAATAAAAAGTTAAATTCAAAATCATTTATTCGTATATATTAAATTAAGACATATTGATGAAATAATAAAGATGATTCATCTGTTTAATATATAATAAATTGTAAATGGTATGGCATGATATGTAAATATAAGAATAAAAAACTTTATTGAATTAATGTAATCGAATCGAAATTAAGAATTGCAAATTATTCTAAATAATTCAGCAACGCGTATGAAGTCACAGAAATATCACCGGTTGCAATATGATTCAATGGAATCTCATCGAAGCCAGCTATTAGCCCAGCAAAGTCGCCAGCAAAGTTGCCAGCAAAGTTGCCAGCAAAGTTGCCAGAAAAGTTGCCAGCATAACCTACAGGTAAATTAGTGTCGGCAATCCGAAAGAAATAAGTAAACAGCGAAGCATAGCGAAGTTCAACAATTGAATCAATACTTGAGTGGTAAATGAACCTACGTTCGAATAAACTAAATGTAAACAAATTATCGCAACATGCAAACGAAAGAATTATAGACGAAGTCGCTGTCGTAGAGGGCGCCACCGTACCCGCGGTAGCCATAAACAATCTGTACAATGTTGCCGATAGTGATGAGGAGGTCGTTTTATAATACTAAAAGGAGTTTCTTCAAGGTCAAGAGTCAATTTCGCTAAATGTGTGAAGATATCGCTGTGTGGTGGTAGGTAATGCATTAGGTTGTATTTACTGATTAAAATAAGTATTCACAAGTGATTGAAAATATATTTTGTTTTATATTTAAAATATAACTTTTAATCATTATATACATTTTACAAAACAATAATTATATATATATATATATCTCTCTCTATATGTATATATATATATATATATATATATATCTCTCTATATATATATATATATATCTCTATATATATATATATATATCTCTCTATATATATATATATATATATCTCTCTATATATAAATATATATCTCTATATATATATATATATATATATATCTCTCTATATATATATATATATATATATATATATATATATATATATGTTTGTTATAACAAAAAATAAGTAATAAATAAGTAGGAATAGTATTTCTTATATTTATAAACAAATACAACAGATATAAGATGGTTATATCCAGGTTAATAAGTAAACTACCAACAATATACCAGTCCGATTATCTCATGTAAATAAATAAACCAAAGCTTACCCCAAAGTAGAAATAAGAGAAAGATGAAGTACACCAAACAAATATGAACTCAGGCGCTAATCTCTTCGACAAATCTTGAAGATAAATAGAGATCAGCATTACTTGTTAAAATGAGCAATATAGTGAATTGCTAGTGAATTGCTAGTGAATTGCTAGTGAATTGCTAGTGAATTGCTAGTGAATTGCTAGTGAATTGCTAGTGAATTGCTAGTGAATTGCTAGTGAATTGCTAGTGAATTGCTAGTGAATTGCTAGTGAATTGCTAGTGAATTGCCAGTGAATTGCTAGGGAATTGCTAGTGAATTGCTAGGGATTGCTATTGAATTGCTAGTGAATTGCTAGTGAATTGCTAGTGAATTGCTATGGAATTGCTAGTGAATTGCTAGTGAATTTCTAGTGAATTTCTATTGAATTTCTATTGAATTGCTAGTGAATTGCTAGTGAATTGCTAGTGAATTGCTAGGGAATTGCTATGGAATTGCTATTGAATTTCTAGTGAATTGCTAGTGAATTTCTAGTGAATTGCTAGTGAATTGCTAGTGAATTGCTAGTGAATTGCTAGTGAATTGCTAGTGAATTGCTAGTGAATTGCTAGTGAATTGCTAGTGAATTGCTAGTGAATTGCTAGTGAATTGCTAGTGAATTGCTAGTGAATTGCTAGTGAATTGCTAGTGAATTGCTAGTGAATTTCTAGTGATTTGCTTGTGAATTGCTAGTGAATTGCTAGTGAATTGCTAGTGAATTGCTAGTGAATTGCTAGTGAATTGCTAGTGAATTGCTAGTGAATTGATAGTGAATTGATAGTGAATTGCTAGTGAATTGCTAGTGAATTGCTAGTGAATTGATAGTGAATTGCTAGTGAATTTTTAGTGAATTTCTAGTGAATTTCTAGTGAATTTCTAGTGAATTGCTAGTGATTTGCTAGTGAATTGCTAGTGAAATGCTAGTGAATTGCTAGTGAATTGCTAGTGAATTGCTAGTGAAATGCTAGTGAATTGCTAGTGAATTGCTAGTGAATTGCTAGTGAATTGCTAGTGAATTGCTTGTGAATTGCTAGTGAATTGCTAGTGAATTGCTAGTGAATTGCTAGTGAATTGCTAGTGAATTGCTAGTGAATTTCTAGTGAATTTCTAGTGAATTTCTAGTGAATTTCTAGTGAATTGCTAGTGAATTGCTAGTGAATTGCTAGTGAATTGCTAGTGAATTGCTAGTGAATTGCTAGTGAATTGCTAGTGAATTGCTAGTGAATTGCTAGTGAATTGCTAGTGAATTGCTAGTGAGTTGCTCGTGAATTGCTAGTGAATTTCTAGTGAATTGCTAGTGATTTGCTAGTGAATTGCTAGTGAATTGCTAGTGAATTGCTAGTGAATTGCTAGTGAATTGCTAGTGAATTGCTAGTGAATTGCTAATGAATTGCTAGTGAATTGCTAGTGAATTGCTAGTGAATTGCTAGTGAATTGCTAGTGAATTGCTAGTGAATTGCTAGTGAATTGCTAATGAATTGCTAGTGAATTGCTAGTGAATTGCTAGTGAATTGCTAGTGAATTGCTAGTGAATTGCTAGTGAATTGCTAGTGAATTGCTAGTGATTTGCTAGTTAATTGCTAGTGAATTGCTATTGAATTGACATTATTTATATAACAAGTATCAAGAATAATGAAAGAATTATTTATTGGGTTCGAAGTTCAACCTATTTACATGTATTTACAGAACAAATAGTCAATTAGAGAATGTATATAAGAGTAATATATTTATTAACAATCTCAATATCTAGTCATGGTCAATATTATATTCTACATCACAGATAATAACCCATTAACTCATTACAAAATAACTCCATTATTAAACCACTATTTATATTTTTAAATTACTAACTATTTTACTAAACTAATTAACATACTGAACGGATAACTAATTGATTTAAAATCTACAATTAGTAAATTATTAATAAAAAATTATT
Organism: Osedax frankpressi; assembly: GCA_964035775.1. Lineage (NCBI taxonomy): Eukaryota > Metazoa > Annelida > Polychaeta > Sabellida > Siboglinidae > Osedax > Osedax frankpressi. The sequence goes on from OZ038313.1 coordinate 21,979,646, forward strand.
ATTTACAAAGGATTAATTATTTCAGTAATATTTATACTAAACACGTTATTACTAACTCACCTACTTAATTACCAATTCTTCTAACTAAACACTTACTCCTCTGCCTGACACATAACTCCTGTTCCTGACACATAACTCCTGTTCCTGACACATAACTCCTATTCCTGACACATAACTCCTCTTCCTGATGCCTAATTTCTTTACTTAATTCCTAGCTCTTCCATCAAACCCCATATCATTTATATAATCTCCAACTTCTCTATCTAACTCCTGTATCATATATCAAACCCAAACTCCCATATCATAAAATTAATTTAGTCTAATCAATCCATTTACTCCTCGAATAATTTATATAGCCAAAAGATCCACTATGAAACCTAAGCCCTATTAAACCTAAGCCCTATCTTATTGACCTAACTGACATCTCGGCTAACGTTTATAGTAGACTGCCTTGAACTTGACACCCGGCACCAACGTCTTTACGGCACATTCAAGAGTTGAATCTTGAGCCAACGAGGCGTCTTCGTTCCACAACTGAATCACGTCGTCATAGTTACGGATGCTGACGCTGACACCGCATACGGAGTCGTCTATTTACATGGCGAGGAGCAACGTGAATTGAACTTATAATGTTTATGAATAGTTTGTATTTTTATGAGAATTAATTCTTATAAATAATACATAAATAATTTAATATTTATATATAGTTTTATCAAATTGATAATTGTATTCACTTATATTCATTTATTAGAAAGTTATAACATGTGATACTATAAAGATAGTCAGAAATGATGAACGACTAAAGGCTTTATATTAAATAAGAAAATTACATATTTTGTACTGAGGTATTATTTTCCTTTATTTACTTTTTTTAATATAGTAATCTTAATTATTACAAATGCTGTTACAAGAAGCTCATAATTACTATTTTCATTTTATTTTATCCTTTAAATATAATTTGTATCTTTTAGTTGTGAAAAATTTGCATGCGATGATTTCTAGTGTAGTTATGCTAGTTTATATATAAATGTTAAATTGTCACGCTATGCTATACGGGTATTCCGAGGTGTTACAACTCTATAAATTCTAAAGACTATATATGAATATTTAAATTAGTCCAAATGTAGCAAATACAATGAGAGCGAAGTAGGGTGAGAAGGCTATTATTTATATTATATATCGTATGAGCACAATGCACTGCGCGATTGCTATGACAATATAATTACCACGGCAACAAACCTCTAGACACTGCAGCTCCGAACTGTTCTCCGATAGCCGCCAAGAGAATTTCTTTCCACACGACAGCCTGCAATTTACAACGGCGACCAATTAATCGTGAAATTGTAGATGTCAATTATTGCATGACATCTTTCTGATTGCATAGCTAATATTTTCATTGACGTATTAATAATAAAGCATATTTAACCTACATTAATAGTTGTACTATATATATATGTATATATATATATATATATATATATATATATATATATATATATGTATATATATATATATATGTAGTTATATATTCAATTCTAACAGTATCTTTCTTAGAACATTTAAATGTCCAATTTCCAGCCGTTCGATTTTGCTCATCTTCCCTAAAAGAGATAGTGATTATTGACATTAGTAAAAAGCACAAGAAATTATGTAATAGAACCGAAGATTACTCTTCTGAATAACAAATTTCTAAATGAAATTGAAAGAGTTTGTGACATAACAATAGAAATGAATTAGCTGCCAACAAAATCTACTCTTCGGATAGATTTGACTGATTTGGTAAATATTCAGAATGTTCGCAGACTCCTACTGGCTCCTACTACCTAGTGGGGGCGGAACCACGGCGGGGGTTCAGAGGTCGCGGTCACACTCCACTAACCAGACGGGTCGTCGATCGTATCGCATCAAGTGATAACTGTACCTAGAATTGATCTCGGAAACCCTCGGGATGTGGTTGATGACTCCCCAGAATTCCTGTCGGGAAGCGAATACGGTGTGAAATTGTAACACAATTGAGGTAGAGCGTGTTAGTGGTTGCTGGAATCGGTATCGATTGTTGTTTTAAACACAATAATATGCTAGCTATGATATACATCTCCACTAGACTTACTTACTGAGTAGGCAATATTAATAATTCAGAGATATTATAAAAACGTGTACAATGAGCTGCGATATATAGAAATCATTATTAATCGAGGTAAGTAAAAAGTGATTTAATACATGAATACACTGTATTCAATATGTCACATAATATATTTTCATATACATTTTCACATCTATTTAGTTAGATTACTGATAAAAATGGTAAAAAATCAATAATCAGTATGCAAGTAAAGGCAAAAATTGGGCATAACTTTCATAATGGGTACACATTGCATAACATTGCATAACTGGCACACAAATACACACACAAATTATAAACTCAATTTCAAGTTCGAAACAATTCACTTGCAAATTTCTATCGCAGAGTTAAGATCAAATAGATCAACCGGATTGCAACTATCTATATAAACAATAGGGGAGGTTTGTGAGAACTGGTTTGAAAAAAGCAATATTTACGAACAGGAACTCTATTTTAACAATTTTATTGTATGCAAAAATGTGTATCTAGAATCAGTAGTCGGTAAATAAATTACCGATAATACGAAGAAAGAACAATTAAAGACGTAAACATAGATAAGACAATACCAGCCAAGTAACGGATGGAATTGTATGGACAAAACATGGAAAATAACAAAAAACAATTTGAAATTAATCAACTACTCTTCAGTAAATATTCGAATATAATTAGATTTAAGTAGAACTAGATAATTAATAAATTACCTAGTAAAAATAAAATACATCTGGGTACTGCGATTAGTAATTGCGAGATAAAGTGCAGTTTAAAGAATGGTCAGTTGAGTCATGGAATGGGTTAGAGAATTGCATCTCCCAACACTCTAAATAGAAACCTGAACTGTGTTAACTTTACATAGGACCTTGAGGTTGGCTTCATACTGTTGCACTGAATTACCGCGAACAGCCCTGTGTATCGGAGGGGGGGAAGTGGGTCGGGGTTGAAGACAGTTCTATGAAAATACGCTAAGGTAGACTAATATAGACTCCATAAACTCAATGCAAGGTAGATATAACAATTATATATATTAACTATTATAACTAATTATATACCGTATTATATAATTAGTTATAATAGATCGTACAGTAAAAACTACATTTCATAGCATATTATTATTATACTATTGTATACATATATGTAAACTAAATGTTATCAATTGGTTCTTACCTATCCATGATAGATTGCGGTCGAGAGCAGTATAATGATTAATATGAAACTACAAATCAATTAACTCCGAAACAGAACTATACATCACCATGGTAACAGCTAGAACATACTATAGCAGAATTACTAACATATTATAAATATATTAAGATCAACATAATTTGATCTCCCATTTTCTCCTCACTCTATACAAACTTGACCACTCTGCAAGGTTCAACTGATGAAACCGCCCAGGATTAATAAAATGAAAACTAATGACAGAATAGTATATACATGAAGTCAAGGCAATGAATAAATAGTTTAATATCAAATTGATTAGTGTTTGAAAAGTGATAAATAGATATTCAGAAGGGATTCAACCATGAGACAGTACAATAATATGTAGTGTATTATACGTATGTATATTATACTTATATATATATATATTGCAGCATATACATATATATTTATACTTCACTTTATGTATATATATATACGTAATGCAATATATATATATAGAGATAACTGATATTTGGTTAATTTCACTCCCTCTCCCCCCTCCCTGCTCCCATCCTTCCTTCATTACTTTCTTCCTTCCTTCCTTCCTTCCATCTCCATTTCCCTCTCCATCTCCCTCTCCCTCTTCCCTCTCTCCCTCAAAGTAATAAAAAGCTTCTATGAATTCAAGTATCTGGAAAATATTTAATTTTCAAGTAGGCAATATAATATATAATTTAGATATTTGTTTATACATGTATAATATACATGTATAGCTACACTAAACTAACTTAAAATGTCATAATAAATATATTCATTTAAATTATTATTATTATAAATTATTATTATTATAAATAATTATTGTTACTGACAACACTTAAATTGTAATTTATAGTCAATTTATAATGAATTAAGGGTCATTGACTCCACGTCAAAACTGAGTTCAAACTCATATTCAAATATAAAGGATTTAGTATTTAGGGATATTAATTGCATAGAATAGTATTAGTGATAAATAAAGTTTATCATAAAATATAAAACATTAATGATAAATTGAATATGTAAAATGTGCCTTGTTATTACTTCATATTACTTGTCTCAATTAACAAATAGAATTACAATTTTAATTAACTTTATATACATTTAAATAAATATCTCTAACAAAAACTGGTGGTACAATCACTGGTGGTATATTTTTTTTTATTTATAACAAAGGTGTTATAACAAATATTTAACAAATTATTTGAATCAAAAATTAATATTATTTATAAATTTTACTCTAAAGACTTATTGGTAATATATATCAAGCATATGATATTTATAAATAAATGGATATTTATGCAATTAAATCAATTAAATGATTTACAGTTGTAGAATAAAATATTCCAAATACAAATATTTTAATATATTGTAAATATTATATATAAATGTAATATTTATATATTGATATTCAGTATATATGATATTTATAATATTACATATTGGTAATTAGTAGTGTATTTATATACGTGTTGATTTGGTATTAATACAAATACAAATACTATCTATAATATATGAGAGAATCAAAAATAATGTATAAAAAAGTATATAATAAAAATATATAATAGTGATTTATTAAAAAATTATATTGAGAAAATATATTATTTAATTTTAAACTTTTTAGAATACATAGATATTTTCTAATTCTAAATGACTTCATACATATTAACTATTATATTATATTTAACTTCAATAACGATGTACAAATTACAAAAAAATATAAGTCTTAATCGAATATTAACTCATTAATAAACTCATTGATAATTATTATTTTATATTGACCAAATAAAATATATATGTATTATAAGGTTTATTTATAAGGTTTTAATATAGAATATGAAATATGTATACATTTATCTAAATTAATTTATAATCTAGTAGAGTTACAAACTTATCGAGCCAAAATGTCCATGGAGAGAATAAGGGAACTTGAACTTCATCGATCTCGGTAGATATATGCATGCGTCTTTCCCTTAGTAGCAATTCTAATTTATCTTCAATTTCAGAGTTTATTTCATAAGTCATTTGGTAATAAATGTATTTAAACCTTAGTTGGTATTATTTATATTTATAATTATATCATGTGATATTTTTAATAGGTAAATAAATATAACATAATTAATACCCTATGGAAAGCGTAAGTTTTATTTATGGGCGTATTTAATAATATTTATAGGTATAAATTGGTATTTAATTAATATAATTTGTAAACAAAATCTTAAAAATAAAATTATAATATGTTGTGTATTTAATAAAGGTTTATTTAATTATAATTTATAAACTTATTAAGTCAGTAGTTATATTTATTTAATATATTTTATTTATTTACTACCCATATAATAAAATACTTAATTTGTATTGATAATATTAAAATGTATACGTTATGATATTTCAAAATGATATAATTAACCGTTTATATTTTAATGTAAGTATTTTGTGTGTAAATACTATTGAGCAATACATTTGTAGTGTCTTGATGTATTATATGATTTTTTGAAATGTATATATAATGGAATATATCATATATAACATATATATATATATTAATATTAAGAGTACATTAATTTGATTATTAAATTTGATTTAAATTCACTAATTAATTGATCCAATAGTTGAAATATAATCTGGGAAATCATCTAGAAATAATGAGTATTTTAATAATAATGTTATATTGTATATGCTTTGAACGTATTTGCGATTTAACAAATCTAATTCTTACAGAAATTTTACAAATAATTCTTACAAAATATAATAGATATATCACTAATATATAAAAGTTATAATAAATGGATTACCAACTAAAGATTTATATGCCATACTAATATAAATCGTGATTATTATATGGATTTAAGACAAAATAAAAATATTTTAATTTAACTTTTTCTCAATATGAATTAACCATTTTAAAAAAGTAATTTATATAGTCAATATATAATACTTAATTATTATAATATATATATGGAGAGCATCGGTAGGTTTCAGACTCAGTGTAATTATTTCAATATGGAGAAGCTTGAATTATATAAATAAATTAAGTATTAAAATTATTATGATTGAGATTCAATTACATTATTTTAATTATTCAATGAAATATTTTATTAAAATTGTAACAACAATATTATAATAAAACTATATATATATTATTATAAATAGTTATAATAAAATAAATATATATATATATTTATGTGATCTTATTTTTTAATAAATTATATATATTATATGACATATTATATTTAAATATTTTTTCATTAGCAAAATGAAAGAATTTTCTATTTCTCTATAGAAAATTATTATCATATATAAAACATTACATGTAATCATTATTTTTATTATGAAATTTCAATAACTTTAAATGGCAAATATTGCACAGGTAATACAACATGCTTTATTTATTCATCTTTATTAATACAATAGTAAAAAAATAAACTGAAATGAGATTTTATTTATTTTATATGATAAATTCTGTAAGTTAATAAATAAGAATTATAATTATGAAACTTTTAATTCTAATATAATGATTATTCTTAAATTAATAATTAATTAGTATTATAAAGAGTATATAAAACAACATACAACATCAATGAAATCAATCTTTTTGATTGATTTTAATAAAAAATGCCTTATATCAATTAGTAAATATATTAGTATTAAATGTAACAACTAAAATTTTGATATTAATTTAGCAGATGCTTTAAGAAAAAAACAATTTGGACAAAATCATGTCGTTAGTAAAAGTGCATTTATTTATAATATTTTCTATATAAAATATATGATAAGTATTAATTTTAGATACCTGGATATATAGATACATCAATTATATTATTCTTAATACAATGAAACTAGCAGTTTACTGTCTGGACCTTCCATTGCGTAGGTACCCGCAGTATAACAGCAACCGTGGCCGTAGAACTGAAACTGAACCGTCGGCAGTTCAAAAAATGAAGGAAACCTACTGGACAACTAAACAGGTTGACGTCGTAAATCTAAAGCGCCATTGAGTAGAATACTTGCTTGAATACACGCACAATATCATGAATCCTAACGTGAATCCTAATTAATGAAGGTTGTTATGAAGAAGTTGGGTAAGAAGGAAGATGAGAGTTTGATATCTTCCGATGCCCAACTCGATGCCAAACTCGAGGTTCTCTATATTCCTGCGATACTTTACTAAATCACAAAACACTTATTTTGCTTAACTTATTTTGCTTAACGAAATTGGTTATTTGAATATACATCAAAATACTCTATTTCCTTATATATTTCTCCATTACATTATATATATATATACATTATATTGTTGTACTTTTTAAATCTTTTAATTGAGATCTACCGAGATCCTCAAATTCCAGTAATTTTTTAAGTTTATCGGAATTATAGTGATTTTAAAAATTCATAGAATTCTTATATCCAAATCCGATATCGGAACCGAATTCAATTTAATGCCAAATCAACTATTCAGGTTTTCAAAGCTGTGCAGAAATCCTGTATGAATCTGCAGAGGTGCATAGAAATCTATCAAGATCGCTTGTGCAGTTAGTAGTTCTGTATGGTATGCGCTATACACCGGCGCCACCAAGCGAGGCTATACGCGTTTACCCCCGCCTCGTCGCTTTGCTATGACCACTAACTATACGATGAAATCTGCGCACCTAAGAAAAGTCGATTACATTAAAGTACGAGTATCGTAATCGTAGGGACCCGAATACTGCAATTTGGTTTTCAATTCACGTATCTAAGTGCGGCTACTTTACTTATGTATTTAAGTCGACGTCACCTAGTTGGTCATTTGACCCTATTACAAACCCCGCAGTGCTCTCGCACGAAGAGAATAGCATGGGTCGATTCCTCAAATCCGCATCTCAAGCCGACAAGACACGGGCCGGTGAGATCATGAACGCCGTGGGCAAAGCTCAGGGGATATCATCGCAGCAAAGGTAGGAGTCTGAGTTACCATTACCCCCGGGTTCTGGGGCACTCCTGGGGCCCAGGAGTGCCTCGATGAAATTGTAGCACAATTCCCTCGCATTCTGCATATTTGGCTCACATGACTTCCCTCTTCACCTCCATCTTTCTCTCTCAAGAACTTCTCCATCTTCCCCTCTCAAGCACTTCCCAATCGTTATATCTCAATCGTTATCATCCCCATTAGTGTAACCACTCCCCTCCCATGTTTCTATTCATGACACTACTCTTGTGCTTCCCCTGCTCCCCTCCTATTGCCAATTTCCATCCTAACCTTCTCTATCTCGTTTCTATCCCCTATCTCCTTTCTATCCCCTATATCATTTTTAACCCATATCTCCTTTCTATCCCCTATCTCCTTTCTAACCCCTATCTCCTTTCTAATCCCTATCTCCTTTCTATCCCCTATCTCCTTTCTAACCCCTATCTCATTTCTAACCCCTATCTACTTTCTATCCCCTATCTCCTTTCTAACCCCTATCTACTTTCTATCCCCTATCTCATTTCTAACCCCTATCTCTTTTTTAACCCCTATCTCCTTTCTATCCCCTATCTCCTTTCTAACCCCTATCTCCTTTCTAACCCCTATCTCCTTTCTATCCCCTATCTCCTTTCTAACCCCTATCTCCTTTCTAATCCCTATCTCCTTTCTATCCCCTATCTCCTTTCTAACCCCTATCTCATTTCTAACCCCTATCTACTTTCTATCCCCTATCTCCTTTCTAACCCCTATCTACTTTCTATCCCCTATCTCATTTCTAACCCCTATCTCTTTTTTAACCCCTATCTCCTTTTTATCCCCTATCTCCTTTCTAACCCCTATCTCCTTTCTAACCCCTATCTCCTTTCTATCCCCTATCTCCTTTCTAACCCCTATCTCCTTTCTAATCCCTATCTCCTTTCTATCCCCTATCTCCTTTCTAACCCCTATCTCATTTCTAACCCCTATCTACTTTCTATCCCCTATCTCCTTTCTAACCCCTATCTACTTTCTATCCCCTATCTCATTTCTAACCCCTATCTCCTTTCTATCCCCTATCTCCTTTCTATCCCCTATCTCCTTTCTAACCCCTATCTCCTTTCTAACCCCTATCTCCTTTCTATCCCCTATCTCCTTTCTAACCCCTATCTCATTTCTAACCCCTATCTACTTTCTATCCCCTATCTCCTTTCTAACCCCTATCTCATTTCTAACCCCTATCTACTTTCTATCCCCTATATCCTTTCTAACCCCTATCTTATCCTTTGCAACGACTCTGCTTAATTTTAATAAAACCCCACAATTCTACTCAAATAATAATTTATGTGTTACACATCCCCTTAAGACCCACCCTCTCCGACCTTTGCTCTTCCCACACTTCATCTAAGCTCCACTCCTCACCTAAACCTTCCATTAGTCATACAAACTGGGCTAATCCATGTTAATACACATAAACACACAAACCATCGCACTAGTCCATCCACTTCCATTCATTCTCAGTATTGCCTCGACATCCTAACTAACTAAATCTCTACTAAATTATATCAAGTCACTTTCCCCTCCTAACCAACTTCCAACTCCAACTCCATACTAACTAAATCTCTACTAAATTATATCAAGTCACTTTCCCCTCCTAACCAACTAAACCTTCTCACAGATTCATACTTTGCGACCTTCTATTCTATTAGCTATCTAAGCCCCGCCCTTACCCCAGACTAGCCCTTCGTAACCCCCTGATGAGACTCTACAGTGAAGTAGACACATTCCGTAACCGTGCTATCGAAGACACCTTAGCTACCGTACAGCGTATGGAGCAGGCTCGTACGGAGTACCGCGGTGCCCTCTTGTGGATGAAGGATGGTTCCAATAACCTTGACCCCGATACTAGCAAACAACTTGAAAAATTTAGAAAAGTCAATATTTAATTCATTATACATTATTACGTAATATATATAAGTAAATATATATATATATTTATTATGTTTGTATTCTATTTGAATAAATCAAATCTCTCCCAATAAACGTGTACTCCCAAATGGTATATTTCAATGACACACAGACATTAATTACCACCAACGCATTGGAACAGGTGCAGCTACAGGTGAAAAAGACGAAAGTGCGTTTTGACCAGTTGAAACTGGACAGCATGCAGAAGATTGACCTCCTGGTGGCCTCTCGTTGCAACATGCTCAGTCATTCGTTGGCCGTCTATCAGACGTCCCTTCTCGACTTCTGGAGCAAGACCTCAAATTCGATGACAGTAGTCGCTGAAGCCTTCAAAGGATATCAATATTTTGAGTTCAATTTACTTAAGGTTTGGACTTTCATAATGAAAAATTTATATATATAAAAATATATATATATATATATATTTATGTGTTTAGTATACATGTAGATATAACATTGAATATTAATATATTCAATAATAATATCAATAAACATATTTCAAACCATACTATTTTTTTTACCATGCATAAGAAATTTATAAATTATAATAAAAATGGATAGAGTTTGAATCTGTTTTTCTCAGAATAATTATTTTCACTTGTTTACTGATTTTATATTTACAATAACTCATTCTATATAGTAGGTAATTTATTCATTTGTGTATAAAAATGGTTTATATATTTATATAATTAGATCTTTATATTTATATATAACACAATAGTTATTTAGTAAAATATTTATTTACATAAAATTGTTTTTCTAAATACAGTATTTAATTGTCATATAAACATATTTAGAATGAATTACTAAAAAAATAGTGATTAACTATTGTCTATATATTACCAATAAGTATTTTACAAACATATTGGCACAGTTCCAAGTATTGAGTATATTATTACATTTTATATATATCTATATTTCCCTATTCTTTATCATGTTAATGCTGTTCCTCATAAAACTTGCATGCCTTTGAAATCATGAAATACTTTATTAAATTCATACTTTTAATGATAGTTATTATGTTACCAGTTATCAATTATTACAGTATATGTTGTATTCTTGTAGAAATGACTTTACTTGTGACCTGAGAAACCAGATCATGTAACTATTATATAATCTTATATATTATTATAATTTTGATAAAAAATAAATATAATCTATTTTTTATGTAAATAAAATTTGTACTTATAAGATAATACAAAAAGCCAAAATTGACCCGCATGGTTTCCCGGGTTGTTCTAAGTTTATATCTCAATATATATATATATATATATATATATATATATATATACATATATATATATATATATATATATATATATACATTGATATATATATATATATATATTAGATTAATAGAATATATTAATACAATTATTAATTGATATCAATTTATTTAATAATTTATTTACCTTAAATATTAATATACATTTAAAATATACAATACTCAAACTATTTTATATTCCATGTAACAATTTTCTCTAGATATTGGATGAACCGGTAAAGGAACTATCTAAGCAATCAAATGGTAGAAATTCTGCGATAAAAGATACATCTAAAGATAGTAATGAAGAAAAGACAAAACCAGAATCAACTAAAGATCAAACAGATGATGGGTAACTTTTATAAAATGATGTTTATATTAAACTGTAATTGTTATTCAAATATAATTTATAATTAAACTCTCATGTGTGAATATTATATGGTAGTTTTACATTTTTTAGTAATTCATGAATATTGAATTGTATTACAATTTGTTGTGGGTATTTTGGTAGAGTGATATCTTCCTTATTAAATACATCAAAAAATCTATTTAGATGCATTGTATCACATACCATTAACCTATTAATAAAGTATCATTATTTATTGACTCGCCATATCAACATTTAGATCTATGTAATAGAAAATATATATTGTACTATTAAATATATCTTTTCAAAACTTAAGCTGGTTCTTACTGAAAATCTACAAGTATATTTGTTTACCTTTTTATTGCAATATAGTGAATGCCTTAAGTTATATTTTATTAAAAATTATTATAATTATTATAACTTTATCTTAATTTACCTAAAAATGACTGGTAATGTAATGTAATGTAATCAAGTTAATCAACAATTGTAATTATCATAATTATAATATAGCAACTATTCTTGAATTATTTAATAATATAAAATATATATAGCTTTATTTCTGTACATTTATTTATAGATTAATTGATTTTGATCAATCAAATGATATCAAAAACGAAGGTTCATTTTATAGTTTAACTTATACTCGATTATGTTATATATTATTATATCCTAATTATTAATTATTTATTTTAACAATATTCAAATTTAAAATATATTTTATAATTTTTACCTATCTTACAACTTTTTATTTATTATGATGTTGATTTTAATTTTATTAAATACCAAACAGAAAACAATTTCCATTCTTTTGCAACTGAAGGTTTTAAGAAATACGACCCCAATAATGGTTTGTAAAATAATTTTAATTACTGTAATTTTTATTTATTGAAATATTTTTATATATTCTAGTAGAGATTGTATTCATAAAGTACAAGGATTAACTTAATTCCTTTTAAATTAAACGACTATCAGTACATTATATACTTATATAATCTTTGTTTTACTTCCATCAAATTCCAACACATCTGCGGAATCATTTAGTTTCTTAGACTGTTTAGCTAATCGATGGTAATTTCACATTGTTTCGCTAGGCGACGACGACGAATTGCTCGGGGCAATCGACAACCTCAGCACGCAGCCTTTTTCTGAACTCGACGACTTCCTGGGTAATATAAAGACCACGGAAGAAGGTTTTGATTTTGTATTGTATTCGCGGGTATTGGTGTGGAATCTTATGTTCATTTGTATTTCTATTCGGTTATTTAATTGTTGTTGTTTATCAAAGGTTAGCGATATATCAAGGATAGACTGCAAGTCATCTGCTGTCATCTAATGTTAACGTACGCACCTCTAGAAAGGATTAACAACTCGTTAATTACTAAATTTCAGGTTTTTCAACGGAATGGACGTCCGTATTCGGCAAAGAACCGGTGTCGCCTATAAAGCGCCCCCTGGTGACTGGCGACTTCAGCGGAGATAGTGGAGTTCAAAACGACGCATCACCCCGGGCACCGTCAATAATGACCCCTTCGTGTATAATGGACAATTTCAACCTCGATCCCTCCGCGACCTCATCGGCTTCGTCATCCACTACGCCGACGACACCTGGATCTCAATCTGCAGGTCATAGGCAAGACAAAGACATTAGCGGTCTACTTCTCCGATGCAATTCTCCTCGTATTTAGTGCTAACCTATATATCTATGATAATTAAGTATTCTATAATTGTGAAGTTATCTTTTAACATCTTAAACATTATAGTACGTCTTATGTTAGTGGTACATAAACACTTGCCTCTTATTTAAACCACGTTTTCTTTTTAATAAATATCCAATAAATTCCAGGTGTTATGCATTTGAAACACAAAGATCTCAAGAAACCCGAGACCGATAAATCCGATTGGTTCAAACTTTTTGCCGACCTGGATCCATTGGCTAATCCCGATGCAATAGGTAAATCCGACAGCCAAATGAATGAATTGTAGGGTTCACCGATTTAGATACCACTACATATCATTTGTCACGCACTACTATACCTGGATATTACGCAATCCAGCATCCCTTACACACCACCATCTATTTTTATGCTATTTTTGCCGTTATCGAAACTATTATGTAATTATTATAGCTTTTCTCTAGAATCTCACTGGAAGCCTGTGCTTGTAAATGGCGATGAGTTATAACTCTTTAGGTTTGCATTCGAGGTGCAAATGTCATATCGATGCCTGAACATTCCATTATGCATTGTATAAGGTTTAGGATTTAATTAGTCATTCCAGATTCTTTTCAATATGAACTATATTTATTTTGTGTATATAAATTCAATATCAAATAAAGAATTATTAATACAAATTATTATTTAATTATTACATATCTATGCAGTTTAAATAATAATGTAATAATTTGTTTGCCAATTATTATGAACAATACATTCTGGCTATAAAATGTCCTGGTGTACAATTGAATATATATATTATAGTATTCAATAATAAAAACTGAAATTAAAGTATTTGTTTAACTATTTAGAATTAATCGCATTATCTGTAGTAGTTGTGGTGGTGATGGTAGTGGAGGTGGTGGTGGTGGTGGTAATGGAGGTGGTGGTGGTGGTAATGGAGGTGCTGGTGGTGGTGGTGGTAGTGGAGGTGGTAGGGGTGGTGGAAGTGGAGGTAGTGGTGGTGGTGGAAGTGGAGGTGATGGTGGTGATGGTAGTGGAGGTGGTGGTGACGGTGGTGGTGGTAGTGGAGGTAGTGGAAGTGTTGGTGGTGGTGAAGGTGGTGGTGGTGTTGGTATTGGTAATAGTAACAGTGCAGCAGCAGCAGTAGCTAGTGATAGAAATAGTATTAATGGTAATTTTATGTTTAGGGATTTATTAATTAGGTGCTCGAATAGTAGTTTTAAAAATGATTATGATATTACCTTGATCGCTATTTTGTGATAATATATTAAGATTCTCAATAACATATTTGCATTTTACTGCTGTGTTATTTATGTTTAGTATAAATATATATTTGTTATTTTAGCTTTATTATTATATTTAAACATTCACAATAATTTTGATTAATTTGAGTCGAGCATTAATTGTTGAGTAATTTTTATTTATTTATTACTGAACACATGTTACCCTATAAGAAGTTCATAATAATAATAAGCTTTGGATTGTAGGAAATAAAGGAATCCGATTACACTATTCATACATATCTATAGTGATTACCAAGATTACCTTGTATTATAAGGAAAAAGAAAAATAGTATTATTCAAAAATGATTGTGGGTGGAAATTTAAATGTTTAGTAGTGAAGTTTTGGTAACGATTCGTGGTATATTTAATAGTGTAAGGGTTACATAGAGTAATTTGTAAAACAATCAATCATAAAAGAAAAATAATTTTGATTTGTTGATTACTTCTAAGTTATATTACGACATACAGTGTACGTTTTGATAGTTTGTTTTAAATTCGGGAGTACGTAAAAATAGCATGATATTACAGTAGTCTAATCTAGATATTATAAATTTGTGATTAAATGTGACATTTTTTATATAAAAGATTTCGATTTGTTTTATTTGTGCTTATAAAAAAGATCTCTTTATAAGTTTAACTGAATTATTATTTTTTATAATAACGATATAGTTTATTCATAGATGAGAAATATATAATTGTGATAAATAATCAAATTGAATTCGTAATTAATTATAGCATTATAAACTATTTTTCTGTATTCTTTTCTATGTTCAATATAATGTTACCGTGTAATTAATTATAAGTATTAATCTAGAGTAGTTTATTCTAAATAATTAATTATATTATGATTATAATATATAGACCCAAGTTAAATTAAAGATTTTAATTGTTTCAAATATTAATTGTATTACAAATTTTCTTAACATTTATTATAATATCCAAAATTTCCCTTTGGTGTATTTAATTGTAACTATATATAAGTTTAAACAAAAAAAATCATATTTATTTCACAAATTCTTGTTAATAGATAACTTTAATGTGTGATGTTAGTCTAAGACAATTAAGTTAAATTATATCATTAAATTAAATAGGTATATATCGAATACTACAATAATAGTAAATATATATTTATCTTAAAATAGTTGATTAGTTTTTATAATTTTATTGATATATGATTATAAAATTAGAGATTGTTTTATATTTATAAGTAATAATTTCTTTTAAGTTATAATATAAGAAGACAAACTTGTAATTTACTTTTATTTTAAATTCTATTACTCTCTCCAATACAACAATATTAATGTGTGTAAATACAATAACATATATTGCAGAGACTGACATTAACCTGAAAGTTTAACATGAAATAATATTATACAGAATTTCAGAATTTCAAAATTTCAAAATTAGAACGCAAGCCTTATAAATAAAATAATTTGTAAACATACCTAACATATATTATATATATATAATATAAATAGATATAAATATTCAATAATAGTATGATCATATTCTTAAATTGATATGTATGTTATGATCATGCAAAGATATGTTTCAAAGTAACTACAAACTCAACATGTTCTCTTATTTTCTTGGTGACCATCAGGTATTATAACATACAAATTGCGTAGAAAGCTCTCGGGGAGGGAGGTGGGCGATTTTAGATTTTCTTTTATTGATCGGAAGTGCACCTTTGACTTTAGAAATTGCTTCCACTTGCCTAGTTTGAAATAGTCCATAATATAATATACATTGCATATTATACAGAATACATATACAGGTATATCACTATGACACAATATAAATAGTTGTACATTAACTTATGAATAGAGATATTAAATATGTAGAACATATATTTTTACAGTAGCAAAACTATATGAAATTTCATATATCTATATGAAATGTAAACATTACATACGTTATACGAATATCTTGATAAAAGTATAATAGAGGATACTATATTCATTGATGTTAAAACACTTTTTTAAATAGATGACACTAAATAACATATGTATAGATATTTAAGATTGCTTTTGTAATATATTATTTAATGATATACTAACCTTCTAATATATGTTATGCCATTAATTGTTACTAGTAAGTTACCTCTTTATCATATTGCTATTACATTAAATAATTGACTAACTATTGGAGACTAACTTAAGAAAACATGAATACAAGGACACAACTTAAGAGCAGTCTAACTTAATGGCAGACTAATTTAATGGCAAACTAACTTATGGGCAAACTAACTTAAGGACAGACTAACTTAAGGACAGACTAACTTAAGCACAGACTAACTTAAGGCAAGACTAACTTAAGGACAGACTAACTTATGGGCAAACTAACTTAAGGACAGACTAACTTAAGGTCAGACTAACTTAAGGACAGACTAACTTAAGGACAGACTAACTTAAGCACAGACTAACTTAAGGCAAGACTAACTTAAGGACAGACTAACTTAAGGACAGACTAACTTAAGCACAGACTAACTTAAGGCAAGACTAACTTAAGGACAGACTAACTTAAGCACAGACTAACTTAAGGCAAGACTAACTTAAGGACAGACTAACTTAAGGACAGACTAACTTAAGCACAGACTAACTTAAGGCAAGACTAACTTAAGGACAGACTAACTTAAGGACAGACTAACTTAAGCACAGACTAACTTAAGGCAAGACTAACTTAAGGACAGACTCACTTAAGGACAGACTAACTTAAGGCAAGACTAACTTAAGGACAGACTAACTTAAGGACAGACTAACTTAAGCACAGACTAACTTAAGGCAAGACTAACTTAAGGACAGACTAACTTAAGGACAGTCTAACTTAAGCACAGACTAACTTAAGGCAAGACTAACTTAAGGACAGACTAACTTAAGGACAGACTAACTTAAGGACATATTAACTTAAGCATATACTAACTTAAGGGCAGACTAACTTAAGGACAGACTAACTTAATGGCAGACTAACTTAAGGGCAGACTAACTTAAGGTCAGACTAACTTAAGCACAGACTCACTTAAGGCAAGACTAACTTAAGGACAGACTAACTTAAGGCAATACTAACTTAAAGACAGACTAACTTAAGGACAGACTAACTTAAGGACATATTAACTTAAGCACAGACTAACTTAAGGCAAGACTAACTTAAGGACAGACTAACTTATGGGCAAACTAACTTAAGGACAGACTAACTTAAGGCAAGACTAACTTAAGGACAGACTAACTTAAGGACAGACTAACTTAAGCACAGACTAACTTAAGGCAAGACTAACTTAAGGACAGACTAACTTAAGGACAGTCTAACTTAAGCACAGACTAACTTAAGGCAAGACTAACTTAAGGACAGACTAACTTAAGGACAGACTAACTTAAGGACATATTAACTTAAGCATATACTAACTTAAGGGCAGACTAACTTAAGGACAGACTAACTTAATGGCAGACTAACTTAAGGGCAGACTAACTTAAGGTCAGACTAACTTAAGCACAGACTCACTTAAGGCAAGACTAACTTAAGGACAGACTAACTTAAGGACAGACTAACTTAAGGCAATACTAACTTAAAGACAGACTAACTTAAGGACAGACTAACTTAAGGACATATTAACTTAAGCATATACTAACTTAAGGGCAGACTAACTTAAGGACAGACTAACTTAATGGCAGACTAACTTAAGGGCAGACTAACTTAAGGTCAGACTAACTTAAGGACAGACTAACTTAAGGCAAGACTAACTTAAGGACAGACTAACTTAAGGACAGACTAACTTAAGGACAGACTAACTTAAGGACAGACTAACTTAAGGACAGACTAACTTAAGGACAGACTAACTTAAGCACAGACTAACTTAAGGCAAGACTAACTTAAGGACAGACTAACTTAAGGACAGTCTAACTTAAGCACAGACTAACTTAAGGCAAGACTAACTTAAGGACAGACTAACTTAAGGACAGACTAACTTAAGGACATATTAACTTAAGCATATACTAACTTAATGGCAGACTAACTTAAGGGCAGACTAACTTAAGGTCAGACTAACTTAAGCACAGACTCACTTAAGGCAAGACTAACTTAAGGACAGACTAACTTAAGGACAGACTAACTTAAGGCAATACTAACTTAAAGACAGACTAACTTAAGGACAGACTAACTTAAGGACATATTAACTTAAGCACAGACTAACTTAAGGCAAGACTAACTTAAGGACAGACTAACTTATGGGCAAACTAACTTAAGGACAGACTAACTTAAGGCAAGACTAACTTAAGGACAGACTAACTTAAGGACAGACTAACTTAAGCACAGACTAACTTAAGGACAGACTAACTTAAGGACAGACTAACTTAAGGACAGACTAACTTAAGGACAGACTAACTTAAGCACAGACTAACTTAAGGCAAGACTAACTTAAGGACAGACTAACTTAAGGACAGACTAACTTAAGGACATATTAACTTAAGCATATACTAACTTAAGGGCAGACTAACTTAAGGACAGACTAACTTAATGGCAGACTAACTTAAGGGCAGACTAACTTAAGGTCAGACTAACTTAAGCACAGACTCACTTAAGGCAAGACTAACTTAAGGACAGACTAACTTAAGGACAGACTAACTTAAGGCAATACTAACTTAAAGACAGACTAACTTAAGGACAGACTAACTTAAGGACATATTAACTTAAGCATATACTAACTTAAGGGCAGACTAACTTAAGGACAGACTAACTTAATGGCAGACTAACTTAAGGGCAGACTAACTTAAGCACAGACTCACTTAAGGACAGACTCACTTAAGGCAAGACTAACTTAAAGACAGACTAACTTAATGGCAGACTAACTTAAGGACAGACTAACTTAAGGTCAGACTAACTTAAGGACAGACTCACTTAAGGACAGACTAACTTAAGCACAGACTAACTTAAGGCAAGACTAACTTAAGGACAGACTAACTTAAAGACAGACTAACTTAAGGACATATTAACTTAAGCATATACTAACTTAAGGGCAGACTAACTTAAGGACAGACTAACTTAATGGCAGACTAACTTAAGGACAGACTAACTTAAGGTCAGACTAACTTAAGGACAGACTCACTTAAGGCAAGACTAACTTAAAGACAGACTAACTTAAGGACAGACTAACTTATGGGCAAACTAACTTAAAGACAGACTAACTTAAGCACAGACTAACTTAAGGCAAGACTAACTTAAGGACAGACTAACTTAAGGACAGACTAACTTAAGGACAGACTAACTTAAGGACAGACTAACTTAAGGACAGACTAACTTAAGGACAGACTAACTTAAGCACAGACTAACTTAAGGCAATACTAACTTAAAGACAGACTAACTTAAGGACAGACTAACTTAAGGACATATTAACTTAAGCATATACTAACTTAAGGGCAGACTAACTTAAGGACAGACTAACTTAATGGCAGACTAACTTAAGGGCAGACTAACTTAAGCACAGACTAACTTAAGCACAGACTAACTTAAGCACAGACTAACTTAAGCACAGACTAACTTAAGCACAGACTAACTTAAGCACAGACTAACTTAAGCACAGACTAACTTAAGAGGAGACTGTCGTTTGCTTATAGCTATACTCGCATCATTGTATAAACCAGCATGCCCATGTTTTCTCTTCCAGGCAGTGCTGTCTTCCATCACCTTGCACAGTGTACATCTTACTTCGTTATCGACTACATGATACAGATTGCATTAAAATAATTAGGACTTTACTTAATTGGATATCAAATCTCGATTTCATATCGATTACTATTGAAGCTAGGCTGTATAAGTAAACTCATCAATCACTTCGACCAGATATGTATACATTGTGTAATATAATATATACATAGTAACTGGTATCTATATGCAACATTGCTATATTGTTTAGTTCTATTATTTCTATGCATACAATTATTTGCATTTTTTAAATGCTAATTCGAAGTTCACATATTAATTATAATCAATGAACGCATTTATTGAATACTTTATTGAATCGTAACTTAGATTCTACGACACTTCCATATGTTATTATAATATAAATGTTATACGCGCCGTTATTTACTACATTGAATTCCTGGAATTGAGACCAACTCGATTTCTGAATAAGGAGAGGGTGCCCGCACTTTTTAGCAGTCTGAGTTGGCGTGTCCCCAATTTCATTGAGCATGGCGTTCGGGTGTAAGTCTAGTGTCGTGGCGTGCGTTTGTAGGCAGTTATAACAGGTAGCTGTCCCGGCGGCGGCGGCCACGTGGAACGGCGTGAATCCTTTCGCTGAGGTCGACCAATGTATTCGCGTTAACGTTTACGTACTCGTGAACGTACGCACGCAAGCCTACTCTATAGAGGTGACCGCTGTATTAAATATCATAGACACGCTAATGCCTACGTCTGCATATATTGAATCTATTCTCCGTTGGCGCAGTTATGAATAATAGGTTCGGTAATTATGAATGCGGATAAGAATTGTTGGTAAAGATTGATAATCATGAATCATGATTAATTAATTAAAGAAAATAAACTATTTTTACAATTATATAAATAGTAATTATACTAAAGCTATATAATCTATACTAAATACATTTGAAATACGATCTTAAATACAAACACCTTAGTTAAGCGAAAACGTCGGTTACAATAATATATAGGACTATATAGTACTATACTATACTCTATAATATACTCTATAGTATACTCTATACTATACTCTATAGTATACTCTATAATATACTCTATAATATACTCTATACTATACTCTATACTATACTCTATAGTATACTCTATAGTATACTCTATAGTATACTCTATAATATACTCTATAGTATACTCTATAATATACTCTATAATATACTCTATAATATACTCTATAATATACTCTATAATATACTCTATAATATACTCTATAATATACTCTATAATATACTCTATAGTATACTCTATAATATACTCTATAATATACTCTATAATATACTCTATAATATACTCTATAATATACTCTATAATATACTCTATAATATACTCTATAATATACTCTATAATATACTCTATAATATACTCTATAATATACTCTATAATATACTCTATAATATACTCTATAATATACTCTATAATATACTCTATAATATACTCTATAATATACTCTATAATATACTCTATAATATACTCTATAATATACTCTATAATATACTCTATAATATACTCTATAATATACTCTATAATATACTCTATAATATACTCTATAATATACTCTATAATATACTCTAAATTGATAATAAACCGTCCATTTTGACGGTATCGGCTCCAGTACTAGCAAGCCAATGTACCACTTCAATAGCGCCGTGAGAACAAGCCTGTGTTTGAAATGTGTGCCTAGATACTCATTACCATAGACTAGTATGTAATATGTGTACACGCATTTAATTGATGCCATCAAACTTTATAACTTGTTAAATAACTACAGATTTCAAATTCAAATTACTAATGAAAACAAAATATACGATTACATTAATTATAAAAATACAAATTAATATCATTATAATAGAATATTTTATAACGTGCGTTTTAATTATATAATATTAAATTTACTCGTGCTATAGATATTACAATAATGTATTAATTAATATAATATTACGCAATCGATAGTCATATGATATAATACATAGACATTAACCACGTGTAAGGGACTCCTTCCGTCAATTTGAGTGACGTCTCGGGAAATTCCGTGTTTAACGAAAAACCTTTAATAAAATATATATCAATAGTTAAGATATTATTAAAATAATAATATATGATAGATACGAAGTATATATATATATATATATATATATATATATATATATATATATATATATATATATCTATATATATATATATATATATATCGAGTTATAACATACTATATCAGTTACAGTTAATATAGTTATTATAAGCGAAATAGTTCTACATGTATATTATTATATGTATAATTCCACTTTACGTGTACATGGATACGCATTTACAACCACACATTTTGTACACTTTAGTTAATCTACCGCAATCTATTTTATAAATCTTATCTCTTCGATTATCAATAACAAATATAGCCTTAATCGCTAAATCTAAATATATGCATTATATAATATTTACGTTCACGATCGTATCCATACAATTAATTATCGTTTGCCTTTTTATTAGATACAAGTGTGTACGTATAAAGCTATAAACTACAGATTGATATCGGGGCATACTCCGAATACTTGGCAAGTCAAGCCTTACCGTTAGCCAACCTAACGGCTAGAAGTTGGTTGTTAGCGGCTGCGTGGTGAACTGGTAAAGAGGCCTTCCTTTCGTCCTCCCTGTACTGGCTGCAATCGTTTTCCATCAAGTAACGGATACAACGCAGAGCTATATATCATTATCGAGTGGTAATATATGAAAGTGCATATGCATATATATATGTAACTATGAATTTAGATATATTTATTTTATATATACTAAGACCTACTAATTGATATAGTCAATATAGTCAATACATACATATAATATATATATATTTATATTGTTGTATTATATAGTTATATAGTTATGTGTTATAAATATATGTTATAAAGAATTAGATTATTACATTTTAAATGATTTCTTTATTTTAATTGATAGTTTATTAATAATGCTATAAATAATATCTTTAGAAATCAATAATAAAAAATAGTTATATTTGTAATATGAAAATTTCCTAAAAAAGTATAAGTTTTAGTTGGGGGTTTTAATGTAAATAGTTTACTAAATAGTAATAATACAAATTCATATTTCATTGATAGCATATACAGGATGGGATAACTTTATAATAACCTACATATTGTAGTAATACGTTTAATCCATTAATAGACCAAATGTATTGTAATATAACTACTGATTCTAGATTTACTGAAATTATAATAAATTATATTAGTGACCATCTCCTATATACATTATTTATGATATTTAGAGACATTAATTAATTAATTAATAAATATTATAATAATCAACTATAGAAATAGAAATAATAAAATAAAAGTAAATAGATTTTAGAAAAATAGATAATTAACTTGGTTTACGATTAATAATGAATTATATCAAGATAATATCAAAGATAGAGATAATTTCAAATAAAATAATCCATCATCTATTGAATTAAAAGATTAGATGTCTAAATTTCTAGATGTCTAGTTATATTAGATTAGCTGACTATATTTCTTTTGACAATTCATAAATTCTAATAATAAACTTATTATAACCTATTATAATGAGTTCATTTATTATAATTTCTTTTCTACATCTTTAAATTGTTAATTTACATATTTAGTGTTTTATTTATTTTATTAACATGAAGAGAGTGAACATGAAGATTTAATTCTATTTTAATTTGCATCTTTCTAGAATAATCTTGTAAATAGTACATTAAAGCTCACATTATTAGACAATATTGAACGAAACTATTTTGTATATAAATATATGTTTCGTGGGATAAAATGCAATTATAAATAGTGGGGAAATATTAACTGTATCTTAACTATTGTCACAAGTAAGAGCCTATAGACTTAACTACAGGCAAACACATTATCATATATTGTATTTTTAATTATATATATATATATATTATATATATATATATATATATATATATATATATATATATATTTATATATATATTTATATACCCCCGAAAGTAGCGGCTATGTGTAATGTAGTTTTTCCCAGAATATCCGGTATATCTAGTAGTTCTGGGTCAGCAAATTGTAGGATTTCAATATGATCTCTCTCCGCCGCTAGATGGCAAATAGTACGTCCCATGTCGTCTTTTGTATCCATGTGAACTCCTGCAAGCGAGAGGGCATATGTCTATTAATAGCAGTTACGTAAATATATTAGTTACGTAAATATAGTAGTTACGTAAATATAGCAGTTACGTAAATATAGTAGTTACGTAAATATAGCATCGATTGTAATTACTTTTAGCGCAACTGGTTACGATAATATATCGTACGATAATTCGTATTTATTATCAAATAAATATCACATAATAGAAACAATAGAAATGCCAAATATATTCTGTCGTGTACATTAGTTACAAAGCTATTCTGTTATATTACCTGCTTCGTATAGCGAGGTCAGACATTGCAGTTCGCCGTTAGAGGCAGCCAAGTGGCCGGCAGTTCTACCCTGTCGATCTTTGATTGACGGGTCGCTGACCTCTAGTAGCAAGGTCACGATTTGCTGGTGACCCGATTGGCAAGCTTCGTGTAAAGCGATGCGACCGCTGTCCGATTTCCGGTTGGGATCGGCTCCGCTCTAAACGGTTTTGGGAGGCTGTCTAATTAATACCGTAGTGGAATAGGTGCAGTGATCCGTAACGCCTACTATCAGCGAGGTCATGTAACGTAAACTACTGTAAAATGAAATATTTATAAGCTGAATATATTAGAATGTAGATCTATATTAATAAATATTCTATATTTTAACAATATAATATTACGCAATATAAAGGTGAAATCAAATCTGGTATAATTTATGGGATTTGTTCTATATATCGTACTGGTTATAAGAAAATAACTAAATAGTACACATTTGAATATATATGATTTGGTATCCATATAAATAATTATTGATCGTCAATATATTATCGATATATGTGCTGATATACTCGAAATAGGCAGGAAATTATTAATATTGCATTGAATTTTAAGTTATTTTTTGTTCTTGATGACTTTACGGCTCTCTGTTTGCTAAGTTCGCATATATGTAATACATTATGTACTCCTAAGTATATATAATACATTAAGTATACTTCATATATGAATATATGCATTTCAGATTAAGTTTTAATATGTGTATACTCTAAAATCACATTCGACATCGGCTTCATAAATGAATTTAGCTACTGATGTCAATAATAAATCACACTACTCGTATTGTTAAGCGTTAGTACACAATGTATACTGTACACTGTACAGTATACAGTATACACTATATAATGTACAGTGTACACTGTACAGTATACAGTGTACAGTATACAATATAGAGTATACAGTATACAGTGTACAGTGCACAGTATTCAGTGTACAGTATACAGTATACAGTGCACAGTGTAAAGTGTACACTGTACAGTATACAGTATACAGTGTACAGTATACAGTATACAGTGTACAATGTACAATGTACACTGTACATTATTATAAGTTATTTATAGTGTACAGTGTACACTGTACATTGTACACTGTACACTGTACAATGTACAGTGTACAGTATATATAGCATGATAGTATATATAGAATACAATAATATAGCTATTTCTCTCTCTCTTTCTCTCTCTATCCCTCCTTCCCTCCCTCCCTCTTTCACCTTTAGTAATTCGATGACTTCTTGGACACGGCCATATCCGGCGGCTGCATGAAGCGATGACCTTCCCAATCCGTGACCTTTGTATGTCATCATCGTTTTGATTTCGGCTGTATCAGCTAATAACAGCAGGTTAATATATTAGTAAATCGTTATATATTGTTTAGAACATGTTCTGTAATTATTACAAATTACATTGGTATTATAATGTATTGTTAAAATATTTATTTTGTTTGTTATTAGTTTAATTAGTATAAAATAGTAATACATTAAACCTGTGATTTAGTTAATAAATACATTTG
>OZ038313.1:22006288-22033788 GCA_964035775.1 Osedax frankpressi
ATTATTTTAAATAAAAAATAAGTTAATTTATGTGTATTACAAATTTCCTTTGGGAATAATGCCAATATGCAACAACTCAGCAAATACAGTGAGATTTATAGAATCTTTTGAAATGATAATAATGACAAAAATGACAAAAATAAAAATTAAAATAAAGGAAATTATGTAAATTAGGTAATGCAAAAAATGAAAACCCCTTTTATGGTTAGCTGTGAAGTTTGGAAGACCCTGGTTTTGTTAGATGAAATAAAAACAAACAAAATTAAGCAATGAAAAAATTAAATTACCTGGATTGTTTACATTTTATATTCGAAATAGTAAAATGAATGACAAGCATATTAAATTAGTTGTAGTATTCGTAGGAGTCTTAAAATAAACTATTTACCATAAAAGTTTGTCATCTACACATACTAACAAAACAAATATTTATTTAGTTTATGTAATTTGAATTATGTGGTCTATATTACTTACAAAATTATATATTTTATATTGATGTGATCTTAAGTAGATTTATAATAGATTTAGTAAATAAAGTTACTATATATAGTTTCTAAATAGTGTTAGTAAATTGATTTACTAAATTACATACAAAATAATTTAAATTCTTATATAATTGTGTTACTTTCATTATATATATATATATATATATATATATATATATATATTCACTTGCCGATCTTATATTACTTTTAGACATTGTAACTATGATTTAATATTTACCTATTGCATAACATCTCTTGCACAATAGGCTAGCGAGATCGATTTGCTCTCAGATTAAAGACCGGTTAAAATGTGCCCATGAAACGTTTACTACTGCTTTGAGAACCCTGGAGTCCAGGCACTGGTACATAAGTCAATCATCTTATAATAATTTCCCATGTTCTATCTGTACTTCTATATAGACGACAACTTAAATCGTGGATATAATCAATTACATTTACTTACTAGTTTTCTTTTTTAACTTTAAATAGATATAAGAGATGAATTAAAATACTATCGGTTAGAAACAATTAGGCCAAAGTAACAGATATTCAATTTACGTTTTTCGTTGCATAATGATTTCTAAAACAACTCCATCATGGCGACAGCGGACGTCTCGAGAGAACAGAAGAACAAAGATTACGTTTACGTAAATGTTTTGCTCCTAAGGTCGCCCGTCTTGTTCTGAAAAGCACTTCCCTCAGGGACGTCATACTATACGGTTAGTCCATTGTATCTTATTTACAAGCCAACGGTATCTACTTTACCCCAGGAATACTTTATATTTCCACATATTCTGGATTTAGTTTACGTAACATGATTTAGTTTATTTGATTTGGTGAGATTTAATTCATACCTTACGTATGTTTTTGCTACCAACGTAACTACATACGAATTATCATTACCGCACACAGGAAACCCATCCATTGGTAAAGAGATTGGTAGAGGTCAGTACGGGGTCGTCTATTCATGTGATAAATGGCCAGTTAAAGAAAAATCAAACGTTTGTATACTTTATATAAATATTAAAATATCATTATTTAATAATCAATGTTAGGTTTTACTAATGTATATTATTATTTATTATGTATTTTATTAATTTTTATGTATATTATTATGTATATTATTACTTATTATGTATTTTATTAATTAGGATGTATATTATGCTTGTTATTAATTATTACGTATATTATTAATTAATATTTATATTATGTATATTATTATGTAACTAAAAATAAACTATTATGTATATTATCAATAGTTATGTATATTATTAATTATTATGTATATTATTATTAATTATTATGTATATTATTAATTATTATTAATTATTATGTACATTATTAATTATTATGTATATTATAAATTATTATTTATATTATTAATTATTATTTATATTATTAATTATTATGTACATTATTAATTATTATATATCGTATATTGCCATGTAAGCCGTTTAATACAATATTTAGAACTTCAAAATCATCCCTTCAACTTTCAGTTGACCAGTAAATACGACCAGCTGTCCTACGAGAAATGCAGTCGAGCTGTAAAGACTGTGGTACCCCCTGATGAACGGCATTGGAATGATTTGGCGCTTGAATTCTACTACACCAAGTCTGTACTCGGGCAGCTCTCGTGTTTCATCTGTTGTCTTATGCAAGTCTTATGCTAAATCTCATATTTCTACCTATTACATAATAGTCGATAATAACTTGATTATTGTATTTCTGCGTAGTACAAATGTTATCTATTTTATCTATTTTACATTCTTTTATATTCTTTCCTGATGATATTAAGCAATCATTGCAAATCCACTCTGTACTTTTGTTACACGTAACTACTTCTAACTACTTCTTATACTATATTACCAGTAACTAAGTTGGCCAGCGTTACTTAAAGCTAACCCACCTAGCTAGCCACAGTTAAACATTTCAAACCCCCTCTAGACCCACTAACCTTCACAAAGGAATGTTCCAGAACATGAAAGGATAGTAGCAATACGAGGAGCTATTATCGACAACTCCTTCACTCTAGATTCTCCAGCTGTACTCCTCATCATGGATAGATTCCGTCGAGATTTGCATTCTGCCATTAGGAAGGGTCTAGAGTGGCACCATAGGTTGGAGTCGATGGGTTTGACTTAGATTATCTAGGGTATATTGGGTCCATTATAGTCCATTATAAGGTAATCGTGTATCAATGCTAAAGTTCATAGAAAAAAGGTTTTGGTTTTGTCATCTTAGATTACAAGTCTATAAGTGGATGCAAGTCTATACACTCTACAGTAGGGTGGATTACTTTGATACATTTTTTCAATATTATTTATTGGCTCATCTATTATATATAGTAAAGATATGAGTTATAATGAATATATATAAATTTAAATTTTTTTTTAAATTATGGCTGATTCAAATTTAACATGTGAGAGATACAATATTTAACATGCAAAATATAGGAGAAATATTAAAATTATAAAATTGAATAGTAATATTGATTTTTTAATAATGCAAAATTACTAAAAGCTTTATATGATATATTAATAAATAAAAACATATTTAAAATTTTTTTAAAAAAATTGTTACTAGGAAATTCCAGGAAAATTTAATTTTAATAATTTGTTGTATATTTTTGAAATTTTTTGTTCTTAATATTTTTAATTTTTTTTTAATTTCTTAATTTATTGTTCTATCATATTGTAAAATTTATAAGCATTAGTTACATTAGTAATATTTGTTCCCTATGAAATGGGTAATGGTAAAAAATATTACAAATTTAAATTTAAAGGGTGTTCTCCTGTAGTGGAATGAGGTCTTTCAAGTCTGATTAGATTTGCAACATATACCTTTACATGTATTTACTACCCTTAACTACCCTAAGCTACCCTCGACTACTCACTGTAATACCCTAAACTACCCTCGACTACCCCCTGTATCACTCCTCGACTACACCCTGTACTACCCCTGTATTACCCCTCGACTACACCCTGTTTTACCCCTCGACTACCCCCTGTACTAACCCCTGTACTAACCCCTGTACTACCCCATGTACTACCCCTGTATAACACCTAGACTACCCCCTGTACTAACCCCTGTACTACACCCTGTACTAACCCCTGTACTACCCCTGTACTAACCCCTGTATTACTTCCTGTACTACCCCCTTTAATAACCTCTGTACTACCCCTGTACTAACCCCTGTACTACCCTGTACTACCCCCTTTACTAACCCCTGTACTACCCCTGTACTACCCTGTACTACCCTGTACTACCCCCTGTACTAACCCCTGTACTAACCCCTGTACTAACCCCTGTACTACACCCTGTACTACCCCTGTACTACAGGGGTAGTACAGGGTAGTAACCCCTTTACTAACCCCTGTACTAACTCCTGTACTAACCCCTGTAATACCCCCTGTATTACCCCTGTACTAACCCCTGTACTGACCCCTGTACTAACCCCTGTACTACACCCTGTACTACCCCTGTACTACAGGGGTAGTACAGGGTAGTACCCCCTTTACTAACCCATGTACTACCCCCTGTACTACCCCCTGTACTACACCCTGTACTAACCCCTGTACTACCCCTGTACTAACCCCTGTATTACTCCCTGTACTACCCCCTTTAATAACCCCTGTACTACCCCTGTACTACCCCCTATACTAACCCCTGTACTAACCCCTGTATTACTCCCTGTACTACCCCCTTTAATAACCCCTGTACTACTCCTGTACTACCCCCTTTACTAACCCCTGTACTACCCCCTGTACTAACCCCTGTACTAACCCCTGTACTACCCCCTGTACTACCCCCTGTACTACCCCCTTTACTAACCCCTGTACTACCCCTGTACTACCCCCTTTAGGATGCAGGTGGCTATTGATGTTGTTGAAGGTATTCGCTATCTTCACAGTTTGGGTCTCGTTCATCGTGACATTAAACTGAAAAATGTTCTGGTAAGTATTTGAGTTAACAATGCCATGTTTCTTGTATTCTATCACCCGGTGTACTTACTAATTAGTACTTACTCTGTAGTACTTATAGAATAGTACATACATTATAGTACTTAATTGGAAGTACATACATTATAGTACTTATTGTATAGTACATACTCGGTAGTATATACATGGTTGTACTTACTGATTAGTACTTATTAAGTAGTACATCCTGATTAGTATGTACTTGGTAGTACATACATATTAGTACTTACTCAGTAGTACATACTGATTACTACTTACTTATTAGTACCGGGTAGAAATTATTGATTAATTTAATAAATACTTTCAATTAATATTATCTAATGAAATTCGCTGTTATAAATGTCATATTTGTAATTTATTATATTCTAATAAAATGAATTTATTTCTTTTATAATTTTATTGATTTCCTATTAATATATTCTATTTCATTTATATTATATTATAATTAATTGTTATGTATATTCTAATATACTATTTGATACGATATATATGCATTTCACACAAATTGCACATTTTGCATTGAATTATAATTTAATGTTAAATTAATGTTGAGTGCATTATTTTTATATCCGTATAATTCAAATATTTGAACCATGCAAAAATTAAATGCCTAGATTAAAATATCCGCCCACGGCACTGTTGCCTGGATACAACGTCCAGGTCATTAAATGCACACAAACTCGATTGACAGCTAGACGAAAACAACAGAGGCAAGATCACAGACTTAGGATTTTGTAAACCAGAACCAATGATGAGCGGAAGTATTGTGGGAACTCCTATACACATGGCACCCGAGTTGTTTAGGTTGGTGGGAGTGGGATAACGGTTCAGGATACGGGGTTTTGGTACGGGGTGACGTGTGAAAGTTAGGTGATTGGCGAGAATGCTGTGTAGTACTGGGTCGGAGGTCATGAAGAAGTAGGTCATAGAGTGGGGGGTTGAGAGTCTGAGTAGTACTGCAATTGGCGAGGTCGAAGGGTCGCAGAGTAGCAGGTGTGAAGGATTTATGAATAGGGATTTGGTTGAGTTTAGTGTGATATTCGTAGTGGAGTTGTTATTTCAGCATTCAAACAACAATTCAGAACAATTGTAGGTAAATTCTATACAAAACTTCAACAATTTCTTTATCAAATTTATTTAGTTAAATTATTTTCCTATTATTAATTTTCTTATATTTTATTTGTTTATTTCGCATATTTACATTACTTTGTTATTTTTTGCCTAGTAAAATCTCGTGCTCCCAAACCTCGAATACATTTAATCACTCACTATATACCTTATCGCTCACTATCTATCTTATCACTCACTATCTACCTTATCACTCCATATCTATCTTATCACTCACTATCTACCTTATCACTCACTATCTACCTTATCACTCACTATCTACCTTATCACTCACTATCTACCTTATCACTCACTATCTACCTTATCACTCACTATCTATCTTATCACTCACTATCTACCTTATCACTCACTATCTATCTTATCACTCACTATCTACCTTATCACTCACTATCTATCTTATCACTCATTATCTACCTTATCACTCACTATCTATCTTATCACTCACTATCTACCTTATCACTCACTATCTATCTTATCACTCACTATCTACCTTATCACTCACTATCTACCTTATCACTCACTATCTATCTTATCACCCACTATCTATCTTATCACTCACTATCTATCTTATCACTCACTATCTACCTTATCACTCACTATCTACCTTATCACTCACTATCTATCTTATCACTCACTATCTATCTTATCACTCACTATCTACCTTATCACTCACTATCTTTGTCATTGTCCAGTGGTCAATACGACTCGAGTGTTGACATCTACGCATTTGGAATTCTCTTCTGGTATACTTGTTCCGGCCACACTCGACTTCCAGCTGCATACGAGCGTTGCAGCGACAAGGAGATGCTCTGGACAGCGGTCAGACGAGGTTAGGGAGGTAGTAGTGTCGAGTGTCGAGTAGTGTCAAGTGGTAGCCTGGTGTAGGCAGGTGTAGCTTTGACGGGTAGCGGTGAAAAGTTTTAGAATAAAAAAAACATCATCCGTTACCAACATAAACCTCTTCACCTTTTTCGCAAGGAATTCGTCCAGAAAGATTCTCGAGTTGTCGCTACGACTGCTGGCGTCTAATGGACGCTTGTTGGCAGGGCGACGCCTCTAAACGTCCCCTCCTCGGCGACGTCGTCGATCGGCTGTGCGAAATTCACGCTTCCGACGTCGACACCTATCGGCCGTCGTGGGGTTTGCCTAACGGACAAGTCTGCGCGGTCAGTCGGTCAGCGAGCGAGGAGCCCACTTCCAGCGAAGGCTCGGAACACGGATTGTAACTGCGACTCATTACTCCCAACCTTTACCACTCTTTACTCACTTCTCAAACACTTTTTTTCAACACATTTATACTCTCTCATTTCTCTCACTCGGTCTTAATTATCTACGTTATATTCATCAATAATGCAATATTTATCTTTATATGTACACAAATGTACATTCTTCATATCAATTATCTGCTGCTTATATCATTATATTCAATTACTTTACTATTCCTATGTATGAATTCCATATAAATCAAATTATTAATTCAAAAGCATAATATACAGATTCCTTATTTCTATATTTTTCTTTCTTCAAATTCAAACAATCCTCATTGAATTCCTATCACTCCTTCTATTACTTTATTACATCTTTAAACATGACTCGGAGATTCTATTCTATTCACTTAAATCTTTAACCTATATATAGTATTATTAGCAATATCCTACATTCACAAGAATGCATACATGCTATCAGCTATAACGTACCATTTCCCCCACAACATCCCTTATATCATACTTTATAATCACATTTAAAATCTTATTATTATGTAATAACATTGAATTTCGAGGCCTTATTTTTTATCTCATTTTATACATTGCCAATAATAATGATTTACATGAAATGTACGCAATTATTTTATTACCTAATTTGACATGACATATTTTTTAAAAGTTTATTGCAGTCCTGTTTGTCGTACATTTGTTATTGATGTAATTCAAGTATGAACCCGCAACTGTGCAATTTGTACATAATATTAAATCCATTGTATATTTCTAGGAATACTTTGTCAATATTATTCATTTTAATTATTTTAATAAAATTAAATTTATTATGAATTTTATAAATAATATTCTAGTTTAGATCTAATATTTAAATATTACTCTTAACATCAAACGCCATATTCATAATATTTAAATTTCCCATATATATATACTTGTCATTAAATCTACTTTTTACACTAAACTTTACACCAAGTATTCTTATTTGATAAAATAGATAAAGAACTTGCATATTTTAAATAGAGTGATGTAAAAAATAAATATTTAAGTATGAATAATAATATAGCATTAATTAAAATACTAGAATAATACAAAATGTATATTTGATATAAATCTATAATTTAAAAAATTACTTTAGTCATTGGTAATTACCAATATTCTCTACGTTGCTACAACACATTTAATAAATATTTTTAAATTAATTTTGTTTTTATTAATAGTTATGAAATATAATCTAAATTAAATATTATTTATTTTGTGTAGAAAATTACGTAATACGATGTCTAGTGACTTAAAAGGAATGGATAAGCATCTTAAAGATTACTTGAAAGAACATCGGGTTCCTGAAGTTTACGAGGTACATTTGATTTAAAATTAATAAATAAACTATTTAATATATTAAACAAACTTATTGTCTTACCTAAGACAAGTTTGTTATTATTTAAGTTAATTTAATTATTAACATTACTTTTAGGATAACTCTATTATATTTATAAACCACAGTAATTCTAAATCTGATTGTATGAATATTACATTGTATTTCTATAAAATTGTGAATGCAATATTATAATTTAAACGGATTACAAACATATAGACTTAATATATTTTCGTCTCTACAATATTAGGGTCTAGTTTAGTTTAATAGACAGCTAGTGACACTTAGTAATTGCACTACATTGATTCTCGTTTAGCATGGTTTAGCATGGTGGCTTATTAAAGATGGTGGCTTATTAAAGATGGCTAGATGGCTGCATGGCTATTTATTAAAAGCTATTTTTTAAATGTTACCTAAATATTAAAATTATATTATATAATTTACATAGTACAATTTGTATAATTTATTATTTTAATGTAAACCTTCTGTATACACGGTTCTTATAAAGTATACATATTAAATATATAAATTATTATATAATAATTTCTGTACGATAAGTAATGACCCACACATATAATACAATTTACAATGTTGCATAAGTTTGCAAATACCATATAGCCTAATATTTAGATTATACTTTTGATTGTACTTTAGATTGTAATTTAGATTATACTTTAGAGTAATACTCTACTAGTATATATATATATATATATATATATATATATATATATATATATATAGTATTCTATGGGATGACACGTTATATCAATTGTATTTCAAAACCTTAATTTATTTATACACTATATATGAAACATGATAGTTTGGAGAAAAAATCATACATAGAACAGATTAAATATATTTTATCGAAGATTATATTAATTCGGTTTATATATAATAATATTTGTATTATACTAATATTAATTATTTAATTAAAATAAAACGTGTAAAAATGTACCTTTTTGATACCATCTATAAAGGCTTGAAAAAGATGAGTTTTGAATAAAGAGTAGTTTTGTAGCCAAAATAATTATTTATGAATGTATTTACAATTTTAACTATATGCGATAAGTAATAAAGGTACAATACAGTTATGTACTCTTTATATAGATAGTTACAAATTTATGGTAATATTATATTAGTTTTATATTTTCTGATAGGCTTTATTGAGTGCTCTTGCTATTACATTTCCCGCTGATCCGATTGAATACTTGCTCTGCATGTTAGAAACCGAACTTTACGATTGTGATCGTATAATGCCAAACGGAAAAAGAATTCTCAGAGATTTAAAATGGTTATTTCCTAAACTAATTAGTTATGTTAAAGTGTATTTTATGTATTGAATAATTCTTAAATAATAAATTATATCAAACATTAATAATTGAGTATTAATATTTAATACAATTATGAAATATTATTTTAGATTCATTCTATCTATAGTTATTTTATATTATCTTTATTAGCAATACCTCAATCCAATATAAGTAACATTATTGTTACAATTCACTATTCTAGGGACATGTTCATTCCGGATGAGTTGAAACCGATCCTGAGGTTGCATCTCGAGAGTAATTTAGATTATATTTTTAGTTTCGATGAAGATCTACAGGTTTGTTATACATTAATTGTAAATTAATAATATTATTTATATATATATATATATATATATATATATATATATAAGATACACTGTAAATTGATAAATATAATTAAACATTATTTTCAATTTCGTAAATTATATGATTTATTTTATTGTTTTTCTATAGTTAATATTAATTTCTTATAAATAAACTGAAAGCCTTCAGATGAGATGTGTGAAAAGGCCTACACTTACTACAATATACATTTACTGCGTACTACTTATGAGTAAGTCTTGGACATGTAAACTTTACTAGAGCCTTCAAATTCTAATAAAAAATATTGTATTCTTACTATTTCATATTTAATTTATTAATTTCTTACAAGAGTTTTATAAGTGTTTTTTATAATTTCTAATAATCTTTTTTTATATCTAATTTTATCATTTGGTTTGACATCTTCTTTCTTTTTCTATACTAATGTATCTCAACCTACACAATAATTAACATAATTAAGTTTTGTATATGGCTTTACATAATAGTGATACTTTGTGCTTTATAATTTAATAAATGTTCTATTTAACCATTCTACTTCGTATTATGTCGCTATGCTTAACTTATTATCTATCATGCCTCCAGTAATTATCAACCCCTTACTGATTCACAATTCATCCTCACTAACTAACCAGGCTCACTTCGCATACCAGCTACTACCCTACGTATACAAGCCACTCCCCTTTACACATTAACTTAACCCTCTCAACATACTAATTACGCCCGCTTCTCGCGCTAACCTCTTCCTATCGCGTACTAACCTCGCACCCACTTCACACGCTAACCACGCCCATTTCACACGCTAATATTTGTTGATCGTATACAACTCGCGCCCCATCGCGTACTAACCCCGCACCCACTTAACACGCTAACCACACCCATTTCACACGCTAATATTTGTTGATCGTATACAACTCGCGCCCCATCGCGTACTAACCCCGCACCCACTTAACACGCTAACCACGCCCACTTAACACGCTAATATTTGTATACAACTCGCGCCCCATCGCGTACTAACCCCGCACCCACTTCACACGCTAACCACGCCCACTTAACACGCTAATATTTGTATACAAATCGCGCCCCATTGCGCCCCATCGCGTACTAACTACGCACCGTGGCCGCAGCGGTCCTCCGCTAAAAACCCGGCCACCTCTTCCAGCAACTGGATGAAGTACCACATGATTCGAACGGCGAAAAAGAGCGGTCTGATGGTGAAGGCCAGCGAAGCTAAAACATATTACCGTCACCGTATACTGCGCATTGTACTTAATAATTGGCTCGTATCCTTTCTTCAAATAGTCGTCGTCAAACGCATGTTCTTCCCAGCACATTTTTACTAGAACGTGTATATTATTAAATCATCGTAATGTAAAAGTAGCATTACTTTTTCAGTCCTTTCCGAATAGAACAAATTATGAAAACTACTTATTAGTAGAACCTACTCTGAAGTACCTAAGTAAGTTTGTTATTTCGTAATTATTATTTTTATAATATAACATATATCAAATTTCTATTTCTTAAACAACGAGTAGTTATGGTATAGAAATAGAATTGAACGACAAAATGGTTAATACAATTATTATATTTATACAATAACACTTTAATACGTAATTTGTTACAAAATATTAATATAATTAAGCAATTGAAATCTTGTAGAATGGTCATTAGAAAAATAACAGATTTTACAATTTGTTCTATCGATTTTAGTTGTGAGTGAGAAATTAAGACATATCATGGACATATCCCTGGGCAGAGTGATCTTTAGAGCTTGGCAGAATGTATCGCAGGAGGCAAAAAGGACAAGAGAGTATTTTGAGGTTTTTATGTTGAATCTGGTGTTTATATATATAATATATTTAAATAAATATTATAAAGTATTTAATAATTATAAAAATGTTACTTAAACTATATAAATATATATATATATATATATATATATATATATATATATATAGACAAGTTCATATAGATTATTTGACCTTCGTTGCTTTTTAAACCAGCCCATATTAACATATCGTACGCCAATGACTAATAGAAACTCGAGAGGGGAGAAGATGCTAATGATAGCGACGATATGTCGTTTTGGAAAGTTAACGGAGAGGCTAGAGATGATATGTCTATGTTACCGAGACAAGTAGCCTTGAAGGTATGTAAGGGAGCGATTGTGGAATGATAGATGTATTTTTGATATATATTAGAGGTTTATGAAATTATTCAGACATATTTATCTGTGTGTAATAAATCTACGATAATACTTTTAATTTGTTAAAGATGTATTTTCCGAAGTGATTAAAGTGTGTTTATTTTAAAGTGTGTGTCTAGATGTATGTTTATTTTCGTGATTATATATCTAAAATATATATATATATATATAGATGAGTAATTGGGGCGTATCTATTGGGTTTCTTGAACGTGTTTATAGGAAGTTAATATAGATTATAATTAGTGCCAATCCAAATCAATGTAAATTAGTAATATTTTGATACATTTATTTTTACATACTAACCTCCGTATGACTCAATATACTTCATATAGTACTCTTATTTTATACCTATAAAGAATAAGATGCAGGATGACTTTCAGTTTACTTATAAGTC
This sequence comes from Osedax frankpressi, assembly GCA_964035775.1. Classification (NCBI taxonomy): domain Eukaryota; kingdom Metazoa; phylum Annelida; class Polychaeta; order Sabellida; family Siboglinidae; genus Osedax; species Osedax frankpressi. The sequence continues at coordinate 22,018,693 of OZ038313.1, forward strand.
GTATTTACAGGTATTCGGAGAGTTGGACATTATAGATTTGATCCGCTGCGGTTCCGTCTGTCGTTCTTGGAAGGTGTTGTCGCAATCCAATGCATTATGGAGCAAGGTACGTTGATATAGAAATTGAGTAGATCAGCTACTAAATCAGCTAGCTACTAGATCAGCTAGTCGAATCTTGCATTGCGTGAAATGTAGAGTAGCTAATACACACGTCTCGTCACTTTAATCAACATATGAAGTTATACTACTATCTACGTGTTTTTGTTATCCATAGAATCAGAACACAACTTAATTCCAGAATCCTGTGTATCATCTAAGATACAATTAGATTTTAGAATAGAATTTACATTAATAAACATATGTTTTGCTTTGTTATCTTATAGTTATTTATGGTAACAATTTACTACCATTGTAATATACCTTTGTTCGGAATAATTATATTTCTTAACAATCATATTTTTTAATTTTCAGTTAGATCTAGAGAAGGCTAAATATAAGTTAGTGTTGTTAAATATATTATGAAATAAAAATAAATAATTCACGAATTCGTTATTAACTTTGTAATTAATTGCTTAAATTAATTAACAATTTAAATGATATGTCTCATTTATTCATTTGTTTTTATTGTACACACAATCAACTTGTATTATATATATTATCCATAAACTTACTAATAGAATAAGAACGTATATTTTGTATAACGTAAATGTTTTTTATAACGTTTTGTATGTAACGTATCTGTTTGTTATAATTATTGATGCTATGCATTTCTAATTCGTAACTACTTACCTTGTAACTAGGTTAAACAACAAAGTGTTGAATAACCTGTTGTCAAAATGTCGTCCTTATCTCTTACACTTGAACCTACGTTCCTGTAAACTCATTGACGACTCAGCATTCGTACACGTCAGACAGTGTCGTAACCTCCAGGATATCAACATATCTTCCATCCCTACTGTAACCGTTAGTCCGGCCACTTTATATCAATTCACGGCGAACTATTTATCTTGTTATTAGAAGTCGGATTTGTCCATTTATCTACCACAAGAAATATATTACTTTATCCGCAATGTTATTGATACATTAAAACAATATACATCCTAATTCCAATTTCTCTTTTATAAGTTCTGTAATACAAATTTCATACGAGTAGTTCAACATGACTGACATTATTCTTAGGATGATACAATCAAGATCTTAGCTGACGGTTGTAGAATCCTCTTGTTTCTTAATATTTCAGAGACATTGATAACTGACGCTTCTTTGAAAACTATATCCATGTTGGTATTAGTTTGTACTATAGCATTCTTCTTCCTCTTCCTCTTCCTCTTCCTCTTCCTCTTCCTCTTCCTCTTCCTCTTCCTCTTCCTCTTCCTCTTCCTCTTCCTCTTCCTCTTCCTCTTCCTCTTCCTCTTCCTCTTCCTCTTCCTCTTCCTCTTCCTCTTCCTCTTCCTCTTCCTCTTCCTCTTCCTCTTCCTCTTCCTCTTCCTCTTCCTCTTCCTCTTCCTCTTCCTCTTCCTCTTCCTCTTCCTCTTCCTCTTCCTCTTCCTCTTCCTCTTCCTCTTCCTCTTCCTCTTCCTCTTCCTCTTCCTCTTCCTCTTCCTCTTTCTCTTTCTCTTTCTCTTCCTCTAATTATTCCTATTTCTCCTACTCTTATTTTCCATCTCTCCTACCTCTTCCTATGAATTTTATTTCCACTTCACCATCCTCTTCATATTTACTTGCTCTTCTTCTTCCTATTTCTCCTACTCTTATTTTCCCTCTCTCCTACCTCTTCCTATTCATTTTATTTCCTCTTCATATTTACTTGCTCTTCCTCTTCCTTTACAATTTTATTTTCATCATTGACTTGCACCGCCTCTATTCCTACAACAACTTCACCTTCCTCTCCATTTTTCCTTTTATATTATTCTCTTCGGCTTTTCCTTTTATATTATTCTATTTACAGTCAGTTGCCAAATCTACAGTACCTGAGCCTCGCATACTGCCCTCACTTCACCGATAAAGGTATGCAATATCTGGGAAGAGGAATCTGTGCTCGTTGCATCATCTTTCTCGACTTCTCCGGTTGCATGCAGGTAACATATGCTATCCGTGATTGAACCCACTTAATAACCTGCCTATCAAATGAAACTAAATCTTAATCATTCCAACTTGAGAGTGGATTTGTAAATATTCGGTATTTGAATATTCTTATAATTCTTGAATTATAGAATAACTCTGTAATCTGGGATTCATCTATTTAGAAAATATGATTATTCCATAATCGAGTATGCATTTTATAACTATTTCTCTTCCGTATTTAGATTACATCGGCTGGCTACGCCAGTGTTTCCAACGGTTGCGAGAACCTGAGCGTTGCAATTCTTAATAACATTCCGAATATCGACGATGAATGTATTGAGGTCATATCAGATTAAATGAATAGAATATTTCCTTATCATATAAATACTTCCTTTTTAAAAAGTATTTTATAAAATTAAATGATCTACAATTATTTACATACATACAATAATATAATAAAAATAATTATAAAATAGTTAAAGTTATATATTACAAGACAGTATAATCAATGTGAATATTGAGGTATGTTTATTTTGGATTATAGTATCTGTGTTTGTGCTGTCAGTCGTTGCGTCAGATTTCACTAGTCGGATCGGCTAGTATCACCGATGCTGCCTTCAAAAACATAGCATCTTGTAAAAAACTTCAAATCCTAAAAGCTGAAGGTAATATGTTATCCTTTAATTTTATTATCCCCGGATTTTATCTAATGAATTATATATATTTAAATAATATTTCCTTTCAATAGATGATCGATATCAATATCAATTAAACTCATAATATATTTATAACACATTTTATCATAGTTCATATTTATTACTAGTAATCAATATCATTTTAATTATTTCTTATTATTAATTAATGAGTTTTTAATTTTGATTTATAATATGTTCAATCCTAAAAATAGATTATCATTTATTCAATGTCAGGTAATCATTTGATCTCGGATGCCTGTTTCAAAGCAATTGGTCGAAATTGTAGTGAACTTCAGCATGTTTATATGGTGGACTGTCCAAAACTCACTGACCAGACAATGCGATCATTATCAGCCTGTCGAAATCTTACTGTAATTAATTTGGCAGATTGTGTCAAGTTAGATCACCTCTCCTTCTCTCTCCCTCTCTCGCTCTCCCCTCTATCCTACCTAAACTAATTCTATTTTATTAGATTTACCGACGGAGGTGTTAGGACGCTTCTGGACTCGACTTGCGGACCCAAGATTCGTGAGTTGAATCTTACAAACTGTGTACGACTCAGCGATATCACCGTAGTCACAATCAACAAAAGGTGAATATCTTTTGACTGTAGTTTATTGTGAAGCTATAACACATGATACATTTTATTATTTCAATAATTATTTCATATAATTATCATTCTATACATTATTATATATCTCATTTGAGGTTTAAACTTCATGCTGATGTTTCTATGGTATTATATAATATTTTCCACTAGATTTCATACAAACACAGATCGATTTTGATTGGCTAAACCTTTCTCTTCGCAGTCGTATTATTCTTAAATGATACAAATTCTTCTCATGATAATTACTGTCAGGGTTTGTCAACCATTACCACTCCCGTTACATTATCATCACGGTTAAGGTGTTCCAGTCTCGTCTACCTCTCGTTGAGCTATTGCGATCATATCACCGAAGCCGGGATCGAACTCCTCGGACAGACAACCACAATCTACTTTCTCGACATTAGCGGCTGCAATTGTGCAGATCAGGTTCTTATTATCACTTCCGGCGTCCCGTTATAATATTATGTAATAGGATTTTAATATTTAATTAATAAAGGTTTACTATTCATAAAGATTTTAATATTACGCTTATTAATATTTAGCAATTTTATCAATGTTTGGAATATTTAACTCTATATTGTATATATGAATAAAAATACATAAAATAAATATTATTATAATTCTAATATTTGTATTATTAACATATACTCTTTTATACAATTTATAAAATAAAATAAAATTCACATATGATATAATTTAAAATTAATATAATTACAATGAATTAAATTCAATATATAAAATTAAGCATACATATTGTATATAATTATAATAAATATACAAATAATGATATAGCGCAACATATAATTATAATCTTCTTCTTATATTTTAATATTTTTCTAGGGACTATCATCTTTAGGAGTAAATTATCGCTTGAAAGGTTTAAATCTGTCCAACTGTAGTCAGATTAGTGATTTAGGTCTTCAGAAATTTGCGCAGCAGTGCAGAGAGATAGAGAGATTGGAGATTGCCCATTGCATGGTAAGTTATTGTATGGTAAGTTATTGTATGGTAAATTATTGTATGGTAAGTTATTGTATGGTAAGTTATTATATATAATAACTTACCATATATGGTAAGTTATTGTATGGTAAGTTATTATATATAATAACTTACCATATATGGTAAGTTATTGTATGGTAAGTTATTGTATGGTAAGTTATTGTATGGTAAGTTATTGTATGGTAAGTTATTGTATGGTAAGTTATTGTATGGTAAGTTATTGTATGGTAAGTTATTGTATGGTAAGTTATTGTATGGTAAGTTATCGTATGGTAAGTTATTGTATGGTAAGTTATTGTATAGTAAGTTATTATATATAATAACTTACCATATATGGTAAGTTATTGTATGGTAAGTTATTGCATGGTAAGTTATTGTATGGTAAGTTATCGTACGGTAAATTATTGTATGGTAAGTTATTGTATGGTAAGTTATTGTATGGTAAGTTATCGTACGGTAAGTTATTGTATGGTAAGTTATTGTATAGTAAGTTATTGTATGGTAAGTTATTGTATGGTAAGTTATTGTATGGTAAGTTATTGTATGGTAAGTTATTGTATGGTAAGTTATTGTATGGTAAGTTATTGTATGGTAAGTTATTATATGGTAAGTTATTGTATGGTAAGTTATTGTATGGTAAGTTATTGTATGGTAAGTTATTGTATGGTAAGTTATCGTACGGTAAGTTATTGTATGGTAAGTTACCGTATGGTGAGTTATCTTAAGAAGGAACAAATCTAGAGTTATACACGAGAGTTATTGTTGGCATGGAAATATATTATGGTAATATAAACTATAATTTTAAATATTATTTAATAGTATATCAATTTATCTATTATTTCAGTTGGTTACGGACAGTGCAATTAAGAATTTAGCCTTCAACTGTAAACTTTTGTCATATGTAAATCTAGCTGGCTGCAAATTAGTAAGTTATATCTATTTTATAATACATCTTTTTTATAATATGTTAATGTATATTATTATTAGAAAATATATATGTATATATATATATTATAATAATAATATCATGTTATTATGATATTGTATATTTTATTGTCATAATCTAACAAATAAATAATTGTATATAACGAATTATCGCAGCTTACAGATTTGAGCATTCAGTATTTATGTGGAGTTTGCAAGCATCTTTCTTTCCTCGATATCTCTGGCAGTCTACATATATCGTTAGTCGATCCGTGTAGACCTTCGTTATGACCTTTAAGTAGTTGTGCGATAACAGTTCAGATAAACGGGTTTGGTAAACAGTTCCTTTAATTACATTAATATCCGACTACCCGAGTAACTTTAATACTTATTTAATTCTCGAAGAGATACTTAGTAATTTTCATATAATTTCAGAGATAAATCCATGAAATACTTAAAGAAAGGTTGCAAACAGCTCCGCGATTTAAGGATGAAATACTGCCGACATATTTCGAAGTTTTCAATATTTACATATGTATGATATCGTGTTTATTTCATTTATTGGTTTCAAATATCCTTAGTATCAGTATACAAATTATTAATTAGGAGTAAATCTTAAATACCTAATTATAATAATTGTTTTATATAATTCAAAAGGAATCTTAATTAGAGAGCTTTGTTAAATGAACTTCAGTTTCTCTCAGTTTCAGTAACTCCATTCTAATGTTTTGTGGTTTCAGACATAGCGCCCAAAAGATCTCGAAACACGTCGACCGAGTCCTACACGATTGCGAGAACATTCCTGGTCACTATGGTTACCAGGCAACATTCAGCCAAATGGGAATCTCCGATGATCTTCAGGCGAGTAGAACTTCTGTGGAAGCTTACTAGGAAAACCTCGACATGTTTACCGCCCGTATTTGGTAATGTTGCGAGAGTTCCGCGTTAAAATGATTAATGTTTCCAACATAATCGGTGTAAACGAAGGTAATGAGAGCTTCGAGTGAGCCCCTGCTCCGTGAACATTAGCATTGTCATAGCTCCAACTTTCCCTTTGAACCAAGGTAACAAATTCTTGTCATTTTTCTAATCCGTTTACATGTATTATCTAAATCAAAACTCACGCACAATGCCTGGATTATCTATATGATAAACCGTATTATAACTTTACCACTCAAGTATTGTTGTTTTACGCCTATACTGTCCTAAAATTGTAAAACTCAATCGATTGTTATCAAAGCAAATCCCAAATGTAGCCAATTATGTCAATGTGCAAATAAATATACGGTATTGACTGTAATAAAATATGTTTTATCTGCATATAATTCATTTCTTCTATACTATATTTGTAAAACGCAATTGTAGGTTACCAATTTAAATTGCAAGTATAACATTAAGTATATTACAAAATAATTGTGGAATAAAAAAATTAATAGTGAATATAGAAAGAATATACAAATCATTTAAATTAATTATTAATATATTTATATAAATATTTTTTATTGTAATAAATTATTTCCAATATTCTGGAATATAAAAATGGTATTTAAAATAGATATATATTAAGATACATTTTGAATTGAATTATGGGGGTAATCTATCACATGCTTTTGCATTCAAGTAGTTTCTCTTGAAGAGTATCAGCCAGTTCAGAGGTTTTCACCCGCAGCAGAAGGTTTTGTAGGTCTGTATTGTCAAGATATATGATTTGAAAGAAATAAGTCTTAATAAATTTGTATGGAACATTATAAAGATGGAGAATTATTAATTAAGTTTTAAAATTAAATGAGGTGCCTATCTATAATTATAATTGATATCCTGCATTTGTATATCCTATTTGTATATCCTGTATATATATACTTGTATAAATTTATACTCGATATAATAATTCAGTTATTCATAAAGTAACAAAAAGTAAATTAATATATATAAAATATACTAGTGTATTTAATAATTTCTTTATATTATTTTGCATTTTCTCTCTTGAATCTTTATACTGTGATAATTCTATTTATTCAAAATTATTATTTGCATGCTAAGAATTACTGACCAGTATTATCTTTCTCAAATGGAGGGTTGGGAATACACATCAATGCTACATTGTTCTTTCCTGAACGCATAATAGGTAAGTCTTTATGAACTTTGATATTCAAAAGGATGGTACCTGGATATAGACGGGTCTCATCAAAGTTGGGTATAGATACAGGGAATATAAATTAGTAAAGTAAAATAAAGTATAGATAAATCAATATACAATAAATATATAATATTAATAAATTATTTGTTTTAAAAGTATATCCAAAGATTATTAAATTAATTAAATAAATTAGAATTTTACAGATCTAGTACAAGATTGTATTTAATGAATTTATGTTTTTTTTACAAATATTGTTAAATTTGTAATCGCAGTTTTTTTAAATACTTATTAATAATAAATAATTAAAGCTGTATTTATAATAAAACAATTCATAGAAAACCTAGATTAGTAGCAGCACGTAAAAGTAATGTCACTCCTTTTCCAGACTTCTTCAAATACAGATTACCAACTCCACGGTCAATGAACTTGTCTTCCTTTTTGTAGAATAACTTACATCTGGTATGGGGGTTAATATGTATATGTCTTGTGAGGGTTTAGTCGAGAATATGGGGGTTAATAGGTATATGCATTGTGGAGGTTTAGTCGAGAATATGGGGTTAATATGTATAGGCATTGTGAGGGTTTAGTCGAGAATATGGGGTTAATAGGTATAGTTAGAGGGATGTTGGTATAATGGGAGAATATGGAATATATTAATTATGAGTATTGTGAGGGTTAATGGTAAAGTTAATGGTAGAGCAGAGTTATATGAGTTATAAATGGAGGTATGTAGGTTATGAAAGGTTTTTAGAAGTTATAATAGTTATTGAAATTTAATAATAGGGAGATTTATGAGGGTTGTAAAAGGTAGGAAGGTGTTACAATGTAAATGAGTTGGTTCTGTAGTTGTAAAAGATAGTTTTGCATGTGATATATCAGTAGTTAGCTGGCATATAAACTGTGCTGATATGTTATTTTTAAAACAACAGTCGAGATTCATTATATCAAAGAATTAAAACAGAATAAAAAATAACAAATTTAATATATTGTTTAGATTTATATTCAAATAACATGTCCCAGATAAATGTTATATCTAATAACAAGAAAATACTACACATTCCCACGACTTACTTCATCGTAAAGAAAGCATCGTCCTCTACAATCTCTTTACAGACGTCCACAGGAGGTTTATATTCTTCATCAGTAGCTAGAGGTCAAGTAGGTACAAATGACAAAATAATATCAAATACACTATCATAAATACTATTAGATTAGTATGATTATTATTAATTATAAATTGTATTAAATTAGTATAATAAATATTATAAAATTAGTATAAATACTATTAAATTAGTATAATAAATACTATTAAATTAGTATAATAAATACTATTATATTAGATACTATTAAATTAGTATATTAAATACTATTAAATTAGTATAATTTAAAATGTAAGGTTTAATTGAATTGCTTGCATAGAAGTATACTAACAGGCAGAGAATGTAGAGACATTGGTGACTGGAACACCAAAGGAGAAACCATTATCTCCGAATTGACCAGTGGACTTGGAACTCATTGGAACGCCAAACGTTGGCTTATCATTGGTGTCTTTCTTGCCAAATACAGGAAAAGTGTTACCCGAGCTAACACTCGGCAGTTTTGCGCTCGAACCAAACGAGAAGGAGGGAGCCGCAGCGCTAACATTACCGGCGCCACCTGTAGGGCTCTGAGAAGCACTAGCGTTTGCTGTAGCGTTCGTTACGGGTAACAACGGTTTGCTGAGACCTGAGAAGTTTGGAAATAACGAATTCGGGGTTTCGGCCGACGGTTTTCCGAAATCGAACTTGGCGATTGCGGGTTTATCCGCTGACGCGAATGAAAAAGTGGAGGTTTCGTTGCCGCCGCTAAACGGGGCGCCGAAAACCAACGGTTTACGGTTTGCATCGGAGAAGTCGATTTCAGTAGATTTCGACGTCAACTTCGAGTCGGTCGCGTCACTTGGCGTTGACGCGGAATCGACGTATGCGACTACATCGGCTTCATAAGCTGTCAGTAGCTTAGGGTTGTCTCGGTAGGCCGCCAGGGTATTAACTCGGGCAGACGTATAGCAGTAGTGGTTGTCCAGATATGCGTCTAAATAGAATTTTGATATGCGCAGAATTATGACGCGTGGATCAAGGTTTCTTGAGCCATTAGACGAGAGAGAGAGAGAAATAAATGCGAAAAATTCTGTATTACTTTCGAATAGGCTCATGAGAAAATAATAATTTAAACAAAATGAAATAAATATATTGAAGTTTCTCTGCAAAGTATAAAAACAAACCATTTCTCAAAGATTGCAGATAGTTATCATATTTGGCGAACATAGAGGAAACCACGACAAATTTACTTTTAATAAGACTATTATTGAGGTGTTTTTGAAATGCTTCGTTGAGTTTGAGAAGTTTGCTCTTAAAAACACTTTGCAATTTCTGTAATATAAGACATGGGTATTTTTATTATTTAATAAGAAAGTTATGGTAATCTAAGATCATTTATCGATTAACATATTTTTATAATAATTTATTAATTAGCATATCTTATGATACATTTTATTGGACCCTTTTGAGCTGATTTCACCGTTTATCATTCACATAAAATAAATGTTGAGAATCAACTTAAATAAATGCATTATTTAATTGTTTATAGCAAAGTTTTACAATTATTTTAAAACAATTCCAAAATACTTATTTTATTATAATTTAATTTGTTATTAAAATATATGTTAATATTTATATTTTAACATGACATACAAATATTACTTATTATACTTATTATACTATATAAAATAATTGTATTCTGTTATGGGTTAAAATAAAATAATTTTGTAAAATATACTTTTATATTTATTTTTAAATGTTCCATAAATTTGTTAATTATATAAAAAAAATTGTTTTTTTAGAAATAATAAATTATATGAAAATAAAGATTCCTTTCGTTATACAAAATTACGAAAATGTCATTAATAAAAATAAATAAAAATAAATAGTTACACGACATAATCGTACTTATTTTATAAATTAAAAATAGAGAATCGTGAAGATTAAATGCAAAATAAAGAAGCAAATATAAGTTGATGAATATTTATAAACGACCCTAGAGTATAAAAAACTTATTTAATAATATTGCATATAAGAAAAATAATATTTTGCATTACTTAAATTATATTAAGCAATATAGATGAATGTACATTACTAATGAATTAATTAATTATTTTAATAAATTAATCGAAGATATAAATCAATATAAGTCAAAATATAAATATTATGTATTATGTATTATTTTTTAAAACAAATTTAATAACTCTTGAAAAGATAATTTTGTAATAATTGTAATATTTAGCATTGAATATAAAAAAATTTATATTTACTCATTTTTTTTAAATTCATATTTTCTTATATTCTAATAAAAATAATATAATTAATAAATTTCAAGTCATAATCTATTTTACAATATGAAATTTACATGAAAATCTAATAAACTATATACGACTGAAAATCTAATAAACTCTGTGACAACATTGTTATTGGTGCAAAAAGGGTTAATGAAATATATCATAATTGTAAAATATAAAATATATTATGTATTAAAAATTAATAATTAATAAAATCTAAAAATTTTTACTAACTTCATATTCTTCATTTTCAGATTTATTAAGAATTGGTTTCGGTTTATCAGGATTGCTTTCAAGTGAGCTTTGTTTTGCAATTTTTCCGTCAGCCTCTGAGCTAATTGCCTGTTTTGCAGGTTTGGCAAACATACCTTGCAGGGGATTATCAAACAAACCCGAACACTTTACAGCGGGTTTTACAGCATCATCTGATGGGAAAATATTAATTAGCATAGAACCATATAGCAATATGTGAATTAATTATAATAGAATGTATAAATAATAATTAGATACTCTCTAGTAGAATATATTAAAATGGATAAAGAAATTCTGTTTATATAATTGCTATACACATTTTTATAATATTATTATTAATGTATATTTAATAAATATTATTTATACATTAGAAAATTTGATCCATTTATAAGATTACTTGATGAGGATATAAAAGTACCAACTCTCCGTTATCATATATGACATAGATCTACATTATATTATCTAATAATGCCTTAATAAAGAACGTACGGATGGAACGTACTAAATCTGGCACACTTCTACGTCACCGTATATTACCAATAGCTAGATCCAGGGTTGCTGTTCTATTAACCCGATGGCTGCATCGAAGCATTGATGTTCTCGGGTATGAGGTGAGTATGACGTCTGTGCGCTTTAAGTATTCTTCGCTTGGTCACTGAAGTATCTGCGGTGTTCGGAGTCCACTTGCCAGGCTGTACGGGGTAAAGGTGACACTGAGTTACGATGTGAACAAAAGTAGTTTCCTCTATGTATATTCTCATGTTTAATCTATAAGCATAAACATATATAAATGTCAATGCATATAAATGTCAATGTATATAAATGTTATCTTGTATTATAAATGCAATGGATTTATATTTTACATTAGATAAAACAATCTAATAGATACTTTTTTTATATAAAAACCGAATACTTTTATTTTGCGAAGGAAAACAATTTTTTTATATAATTATATCAATTTAGTTTCATTAGAATAAATTATTATTAATAATAATAACAAAATATCTTATTATTGATCTACATAAGATAATAATAAATATATGTCTATATTTTAGAAAGATACAAAAAAAGTACAGTATTATATAAGTTGACATCGATAAATAGTATTCATTGAGTTAAAAATTTCTATGAAAATTAATTAAATTTCATAATATATATATATATATATATATATATATATATACATATATATATATATATACATATATGGTATTATAATAATAAATCATCATTAATAACGTCTTCATTGGGAACTTCTTCATCGAAATTTGTTTGAGTTAAGTAAACATCCGATACTCGTTTAGGCATATCTAATAAAATATAATTTATATATTAATATATAATTTAGGATAATTTAAATTAATATCGAAATTTAATTAACCCTTTTACCAGCGAAATCTTACTTCGTCTTATCGCAAAGTAGCAACGTATAGGATCTTCTCGCAAATTAATGAAATATACAATTACCTATAAAACTATTTTAAGCACATTTATGTTGAGTTTCAAAATATACATTTTATAAATATCATTTTAATGTTTCATATTATAGATTAACACATATATGTTTATATACAATATTATTTATATAATTAACATTATATACAAAAAAAATTACAAATTATCCAGTCTATTTTTAATAGTTTACGTATTCTAAAAACAACTATTTAGTATAAATTATAATAAATTTAAAATTTGCAGTAATATGTTTGTTTATTTACATATACAAATTATTTAACGTTCGATGGAAGTATAAAAAATAGTCCCTATATTCGTTAAAGTATGTTTAGTAAGTAAAAATAATAAAAATCTATTAAAATTTACCGTATAATTTTAGCAATATTTTTCTACATATGAAATAATAAAAATAATTACATATAACACCATAAAACTTATTTTATAAATTGAAAGAGTTAAATATATTGCTTAAAACGCATTAATACATAAGAAAATAGTTTGTATATGTCTATATAAAGCAGCTACAAACAAAGGCGACCTTTTTGATTATTAATTTTTAAAATGGATGATTTTTCAGATCTATTAGATCCTAATAATGATTTGTCATCAGATGACTCATTATATGATAATGTTGTTGATAACTTTTAATTGATATATATATTCCCAATTTATATATTTAACTAGGTAAAATAGCAATACATTACTTTCTTATAATATTATATTGAAAAATATTCTTTAAAAAATAGTTTACATGTATTTTTAAATTAGTAATATTTAGAAATTAAATAGATTTTATACAATTGTGTAGTAGTTAGATATCTTTAATGTGAGTTTTGGTTTTATATAGGAAATGTTAATGTTTCATAAGTTATGAGAAATTAAATAATCCATGCGATAATAAATTTAGAAAGTAATATTTTTACAAATTTAATCGGATGTAATATACAGTGCCGTTTATATAACATAACTTTTGCTATATTTATTATTTTAATAAAATTTAAAAACTACTGTAAAGATTATTATATTATCTATCACTTTTACGAGATATGTATATACTTTAATTGAATATAAATATTAGTAAAATAATATTATGTAAATTTAACCAGATAATTATTTTTTTTTTACATACTTATGATATACCTGAAATGTATTGTTTTTAATTATAAAATATACTATGATATGTATATTTATGTTTTATTTAATATTATTGATACTTTTATATTCATTATATTAATATATACCGAGTTATGAGCTATTTTATTGATCGTAGTAAAAAAATTAAAGACACATAAATCTAGTGATTCCTACCAACATGATGCAAAAAACTACGGCTGGAAAAAGGGTTAATATACATAAAATAATATAAAAATAATACATTACTATTTAAATACATAATTTAATATTATCAACAACTAAAATAGTTAGTTTAATATATTATATAACAATAAAATGAGCATATATATTTGTATAGTAAATTATAATTTATCAATTAATAATATATCTCAATAACTATGAAATATGATATATTCGGCTTTAACATTATCTATAGATTAGACATAATAGAACAATGCACATATGCTTGAATATTATTTACTAATTAGACTTTATAAATATTATTTTAAATGTTTGAATTATGACAGAGCACTAGAAATTTAGATTTAAAAAAGTATTATTTTAAATTGTATTAATATACTATTAATATGTTTAGACTATGATAAGCATATGATAATTATATTCGATATAAAGTTGTTGAATTTCTTTATTACTTCCATATATTAGCACATATATTTTACATATGACATGTGACTGATAAATAATTTAACATATTATTAATTATAATTAATACACTTTAACTACTCGTGAAAATATACCAACATATTAAGGGGTTAAGATTGGCATAATAAATAACGATACTTTACTAAGTAGACGTTTCTTCCTCTTTATCCAACTAATATTTAAAATAACCCGTATTTTATACAGCGAAAATATATTCACAGAATTTAAATTAATAAACCTTTTTCATAACTTAATATATTTATTTAATATAGGATTATATTATAATTTATTAACCTATTAAACTATTTATTATTGTCTATTTACTTATATATATTTATATAATTATTAATATAATATAGTAATTACCTTTGATATTTATTTTTTATTTATTTTTAAAAATTATTTAATAAATTTCAACTTTTATCAATGTTCCGGTAACACTAATAGTAATCTCCCAATAATAATCATAGATAATTATTATTGGGAGAGTACACATTATATTTATTCAACATTAAATCCAAGATTAAGATAATCTTGGATTAAATGTTGACTTAAATATAAAAATGATAATTTATTATTCCATATATATATATTAGTGCATTTAAATATATCATATGTCTATATAACACAAATATATAAACATTTGATAATTTTTTCCTAATATAACAGTATTATTTCATTTCATTATCACAATAATTTGTTAATGTGTTATTTCAATTAAATATTAATATGATAATTCTATAAAGCAATATTTGAAATTTAATATATACAAATGTATCTTATTTGAGCCTTCGTGTTTATATAAATATAC
>OZ038313.1:22038788-22041230 GCA_964035775.1 Osedax frankpressi
GCATATGCTATAATTTAAAGTATATGGACATGAATGTAATCTTGAGAATTATAATTCTTAGCCTATAGGCTATGTGACCTATATGTGATGGACAATGTCTCATGAAATATGATTTATGGGATATAATGAATGACACATGATGTATGATATATAGTGTATAACATATATTGCATAAACTACTTTGAATCATATGATATATATCATATAGCTTATATTATGGAACCCATGTACTATGATATATGTCGGAGGTTTGTGATAAGGAGGTTCATGATAAGGATATCTATGATAAGGAGGTTTACGATAAGGAGGTTTACGATAAGGAGGTTTACGATAAGGAGGTTTATGATAATGAGATTTATGATTATGAGATTTATGATAAGGAGATTTATGATAATGAGATTTATGATAAGGAGATTTATGATAAGGAGATTTATGATAAGGAGGTTTATGATAAGGAGATTTATGATAATTAGGTTTATGATAAGGAGGTTTGTGATAAGGAGGTTCATGATAAGGATATCTATGATAAGGAGGTTTACGATAAGGAGATTTATGATAATTAGGTTTATGATAAGGAGGTTTGTGATAATTAGGTTTATGATAAGGAGATTTATGATAAGGAGGTTTATGATAAGGAGATTTACGATAAGGAGGTTTATGATAAGGAGGTTTATGATAAGGAGGTTTGTGATAAGGAGGTTTGTGGTAATGAGATTTATGATAAAGAGATTTATGATAAGAAGGTTTATGATAAGGAGGTTTATGATAAGGAGGTTTATGATAAGGAGGTTTATGATAATGAGATTTATGATAAGGAGGTTTATGATAAGGATGTTTACGATAAGGAGGTGTATGATAATGATATTTATGATAAGGAGGTTTATGATAAGGAGATTTATGATAAGGATATTTATGATAAGGAGGTTTATGATAAGGAGGTTTATGATAAGGAGGTTTATGATAATGAGATTTATGATAAGGAGGTTTGTGATAAGGAGGTCGATTATAATGAAATACAAGATATTAATGTTTGTGATAAAATTATATAATTACTAATAAATATCAAATGCTATATTATAATTTCAAAATTATTTATCAAATTATTAACATAATGGATATATCATATTATGATTTACATTAACATTAAAATATTAACATATTAACAAATTATAGAAATACAATGAATTACAGTATAATGACGTTTTATTAAAATGATCACATACATATTACTATAGTTTAAGTTGTGAAATTACTCACTATTGTTTGTATTGTGCGTACGATTTATCCGCTTGAAACTCCTCCCTAAACGCCCGCAACTTGCTTTTCTGAGATTTTACGAGTATTTAAAGAACAATACCTACACATTTTACGAAACTCGCTTTCTTGGTATTCTAACTTACGTAGCAGTAGATCTGTAACCGAATCACGGTTAGTTATTGATGTTCCAATATTTAAAGTAATATATATATATATATATATATATATATATATATATATATTGCATTTATTATGAAAGCCAGTTCATTATATGTATTATAGTGAGTATTATGTAATTATAAAATATTACATAAATTCTTTTATTTTTATTTTCAAATTAAATTGGTAATTAATATTATTAATTTGAAATCATCAACTATTTACTACGGCGTTTACGCGATAGACTATTTCTGAAGTTAATGTAACGCGCGATAATTTATTCTCGGAGTTGACCATTTCTGGTCATTACCAGTAATCTACAGATAATCTGTTTTTAGAAGTGCGTTTCGTTTTGCCGTATGTGTTTAGATATATGTATACGTAAATTTATTAAATGTCCCATATATGCGTAAATATATAATAATAATTTAATGAATGTTTGGTGTAATTTTAGTGTTGTATATGCGCATTAATAATGAACATACATTCATTAATCACATAACGATTATATATACAATTATTATCTAATAACGACGAATATAGACGGCTAATTTTCTTATACATGCAATCTTCAAAAGACGATACCTTAATTGGATGATCCAATCGAATGAATTAATTGATGTAATCATGATTAATAAGTGCGTAGAAAGATCCTGTGCATACTTAGGCATTGTTTATGTGTCAGTTATAGCGATATTGTACATGATATCGTACATGATATCGTACAGGATATCGTACAGGATATCGTACAGGATATCGTACAGGATATCGTACAGGATATCGTACAGGATATCGTACAGGATATCGTACAGGATATCGTACAGGATATCGTACAGGATATCGTACAGGATATCGTACAGGATATCGTACAGGATATCGTACAGGATATCGTACAGGATATCGTACAGGATATCGTACAGGATATCGTACAGGATATCGTACATGATATCGTACATGATATCGTACAGGATATCGTACAGGATATCGTACAGGATATCGTACAGGATATCGTACATGATATCGTAC
>OZ038313.1:22041430-22071514 GCA_964035775.1 Osedax frankpressi
TATAGTATACTATCATATAATATCACATGTGTTTATATGTATAGATATGATGACAGTGCACAAATACTGATGAATATTGATTACTATAAATAGGTTCTTAAAGGAGGTTTTAATTATCTGCAATGTGATTATATGACATTTAGTTTATTTATTTTCTTTACTATTATATAACACTTTAATAAATTATGAACGTGTGATCTCTAAATATGTGCAAATGATATCAAATTAATATTTATATTATAAAATAAATGTTAGAGTTTATTAATTATATTTTAATTATGTTATCATTTCACGAATATCCATTACTACTAAGAATACATGTATACACACACAAATACACACAAACACACACATAAAACACACACATACACATACGTATATATACATATATATATATATATATATATATATATATATATATATATATATATATAGATGTGTCTATTATATAATCAACATTGATCACCAATATTTCTTTTAGCCACAATATAACGCAGATAAATCTATTTTAAAGATATAGTTTCAAACCTTATTACCATGGCAACAACGGATTTCTGCCACTGTTACCACTATCAATATATGTATTACTTTAATTTTTAAAAATGTTACTAATAATATGTCGAATTTATTTATATTTCATCTTCAATATTTTCTATAGTTCTCAATTTCAAACTATTTATGAGTCGGCGTCCGCTAAGTAGTCTGAGTAGTCCGCCTTCGCTAACACTACGGCCCTATTACGTGAATTGTACATCTCGATACGTGCGTTATGTAATGTTACGTAATACACGTAACCTCATTTGTTAATTATATTATAATCTGGATAATATAATAAATCAACTATTTATTTAGGATTCGATGACTCCGAGCCTACACTAGTGTACTATATATCATATAAGTGAGTACATCGCATTACGAAGAGCTCAGGGCGATATTTAGTGTTGTTTGTCGTTTCTATTGATATACTCCCAACATAAATTAATACAACATGGGGAGTATCGCGTTACGGATTATCTCATATGGTTTATCATATCAATAACATACAATGTTTACGCATATAATATAAATCGAATATCGTATATATATATATATATATATATATATATATATATATATAATTTTCTGTCAGTAAGAGTACATTTACTTTGAAATATACAATATATTTTTACATTGTCTAATATAAATACAATTCATCTCTCCAATAATGTACTATTTTATAAGTACACTATAGTTACGGAATTCGATGCTTTCTCCTGATATGTTTATTTAGTAATGTATTTTTACATGTAGAATTGTGAACCTAAATATTCATATGCCATTTCCACTATTTATTTGATGTAATTAAATATGCATGTATGTATATCTGTTTATATATATATATAAATATATATATATATATATATATATATATATATATATTTGTATGTCAGTGTGGATATCTCTATATATGTATGCATGTATACATGTATATCTGTATATATGAATGCATGTATACATTTATATATGTTTGTAAATTAATTTGTCTCATTTTGTCAGTCTGGAGAGCTCGGCCTGATTAATTACAAATTATAAGAGATATTAATTAAGTCGCTGTATACTGCCAAATTAAATTAACCTAAATATGAATACATATTTAGGTTAATTTATTAACTATAGAGGTATTGCTTCTATATATAGTATTGCTAATATTACTATATACATATATAACTGGATATTACTTTCATAATAAGATTCAAATGTTCCATTGAATTGACGACTATTTATAATAAATTGTTGATTATGTATATAAATATATATCACTGTTTATATATATATGTTGTATCTTTCATTCTCAAACTAACTTAGAATAATAATGTACTAATAACAATGATAGTTTCTATAATGACCAACAGAGGGGTAATTATATATAGTATGTTGATAGCACCACTCTGCAACCATTGTTTATTAGTTTTATTATGCTAACCATCTGTAACATTCAATATGTATTACTTGAGAAGTTTTCAAATAAGTCGGAACAATATTCTATGGAATAAATATGGTATAGTCATATAGAAATCGTATAGTATCGTAATTTGAATCAAAAACTAATCAATAATAAAAGTAATATTCGTTATAATCTGTATGGGTTCATATATAAACATTATCTGTGCTACCAACTTTATATATATAAGATTTATGATAAAATAACTCCAAATTAAATATGATATATTACACCCCAAATTAAATAAGATTTTTAAAACAAAATTTCTATAAAAAATGTATTTTATTAAAATAAATAAATTATAGACAATAAATTTTATTCAGAAACTAAAATATTTTAGAAATATAGATTATGTAAAAAAATTTAATATCCTTGTAATAATAAAAGTGTATATACTATATATATATATATATATATATATATATATATATATATATATATTAGGATATAACATATTATATAGTAATAGAAATACATGTTAATTGAATTTGTTTTATATAATATTAATAATATATACGTTCAATGGTTTAATTGATTAATAATAATTAATAATTGCTAGTATAATTAGTAAGCTTTATAAAACTTATTATATTATAATTAATTACAATTCATAACGTTTAATGATCAGTACTTATTATATGATGTTAAAATCACTATTTAAAGTAACTCCAAACAAAGCATGTACATTGTACATGCTTTGTACAATACATTGTACGATGTTAAAATAGATGAATTGATAACCTAAATATAACTTACTAGAACTTTCTAAGCTATAAAACCGCAATGAACCCGTTGTACTCTAAAATATATAGGTGACTTTGTACTTGTCGTTATTACTGATAGCGGTGCATGTCAACTCTGGGTACAGAGTATGGACTATTGTTATACAAAGGTAAATATCATTGAACTATAAAGTTGCTTATTTTCGATAACTACACATTATTAATTATTTTATCTACTTATTAAATCACATCGAGTATTGATATTATTTTACTTTACTGCAATCAATATTTAAACAAATGCAGTAAACGCTTCATTCTAATTATTCAACATCTTGCTATGTCGAACCTTAATCGGGATGTCTTGATAAGCCATTGCTATATTTACTTCTTCCTCGGCACTCGTTCGGCAGGGAATGTTTGTCTAATGCAGTCGGAAGCGCAACTCCAATTATAAATGAACTTGCGAGAGCAAGAAGTGTGGTCGATTGCCGACGGATTCGATGAGTCAAAAGTCGTGCGAATGAGTTACGATGGCGGTATGTATTGTATATAAGATGGTTACGTAAGTTATTGTGCGGTTACTTTGCTAGACTGTTATTGCGTGTCCATTAGTTATAGAGCGCCGGATGTAATACCAACACCGAGGTCAGACGGAGTTGGCAAATAAGTCGTATAATGATGGATACCGTGGGTAAGTTCAGAGGTCAAATAATATTCCACTGAATACGATTTATTAGAATCGACAGAAAACCGCTATATACACTGAATAATATACGTTAGTATATTGCTTTTCTCAGCTGCGTCTACTCTTATCTATATGCAGAAAGTGTACCGTAATAGGAAGCCGATGAACGATGGGTTGCTGACGACAGGCGGTTAGCTGGCTAGTCGAATGCGCTCGAGACTAAAAATAACATTGCATGCGAATACTATTTATAGGGAAGTCGACGAACGCCACACAGATGGACTCATCACTTGATGGCGTGCGTCGCATGCTACGATCCGTTACGGTAGTGTTAGAAAAGAAACTCAATTAAATGAATTGAATCAAAATAATGAAACTCAGGCGTGTTACGAAGTATATTGATTAATACATTCCAGCATTGTATTATGATTAATTGATAACCCAATCAACATCCAATAATTAATTATAATTAGTTATTATAATTAAGTTTTTTACTACTACTACTACTACTACTACTACTACTACTATTACTACTACTACTACTACTACTTCTACTACTACTACTACTACTACTACTACTACTACTACTACTACTATTACTACTACTACTACTACTACTACTACTACTACTACTACTACTACTACTACTACTACTACTACTACTACTACTACTACTACTACTACTACTACTACTACTACTACTACTACTACTACTACTACTACTACTACTACTACTACTACTACTACTACTACTACTACTACTACTACTACTACTACTACTACTACTACTACTACTACTACTACTACTACTACTACTACTACTACTATTACTACTACTACTACTACTACTACTACTACTACTACTACTACTACTACTATCAATCAATCAATCAATTAATCAAAACGGTTTATTTAAACACTCAATGTATAGCATTATTATGCTCTGATAAGTGTATATTATAACATGGACAAGGCGAAATATAAATATGTATGGAGAAAAACCAAGAAAAGCAAAAGCCTACATTATGGCACAACTACTACAACTACTACTAATAATAATAATAATACTACTACTACTACTACTACTACAAATCCTACTACTACTACTACTACTACTACTACTACTACTACTACTACTACTACTACTACTACTACTACTACTACTACTACTATTACTACTACTACTACTACTACTACTACTACTAAGTAGTGATATAAGTAGTAAATAACGATAACTAAAATATATAATTAAGATCATAAATAAGCAAAATAATATAATTAGATATTATATTATAAATATATATTATATTATTATTTCTAATATTTAGAAAGTTCGGCTAACATATCACTTATTTTCTTATCAATAATACTCAGTAAATTGTCATTCTTGGCAGAAATAAGACTATTATTACTACTAATAGTAATATAAATTATCTTTTTATAAGTTTCGTTCAGAATTAATATTTTTGATAACTTATTTTAAATGTAAAAATGTGAAATATACTTTACTTCTAAAACAATTTAAATTATTAAAAAAATGATATTTGAATCATATGTATTGAAAATAAATCAGGTTATACATGTTTAATGCATATGACATTACTCTTAATATGATAAACTATAATATACTATATTTGAAAAACATAATTTCATAATTAATTTATAGTTAATTAAATTATTATTGATTTTACACTCCGAAATGTGTAGAATTTCATTTGAAATTTTAGGTTCGCATGGAAATTCAATAGAAATTCCTATAGTTAAAATATGGACACACTAAAAAATTATGTAAATTATGAAAGTACGACATATATTTTATTTATTAAATCAACTTTATCAACAAACAATAAAAAAGTATATTTTCATCGTCTACAGATTCGAATGTACGAATTAATAATTATTAAAAATTTAAGGGACCCTTAAGACAATAAGGGACCCTTAATAGCACTAATATGTATAACCAATGAAACGAAATCATTTTATACAAACACAAATGCTTACTTTTGTATTGAAATTTTCACCTGTCAATGTCTACACCTAACAAAAGTAGTAAACCTATGAAGAGTAAATGTCATCAAAAAGTATGTATATATTATATTAAACTATAATATAGTTAGCAAAATGTATAAATATGTAATTTAATGATAGTTTTTCTATATATTTGTTATAATTAATTATAGTATATGTAAAACTCACTAAATAAGTGAATAATTTATTAGTAATAAAGTCACATTATGTTCTTAAATAGTAAAAATTATAAAAATTAAATACTTTTGAGAAAGTCGTATTTAGTTGTATTTTTATATTATCTAGAACTAATAAAATACATTTACTAAACACTATATAAATATATAATTATATTAGTTTATAAAACATATTATTATAAGTAATTTACTTAGTAGATATTAGACAAATATATAAACAATGAAGCTAGCACAAGTGAACACAAATTAAACATGTTTAAGATAATCAAGTTATGACGATGGCATTCTCTTTTCTGAAAGGAAAATGCCGGCTCATGAAAGCAGTATTTTTCCAAAGGTTGTTTGTTGAGATATAATCTGGTTTGCTTCAGATATAATCAAGAAGGTTCAGTAAGTATAAAAAATGTGACAACTTATGAGACCAGTTAGAAAGTTCTCATCAATTGTAAATATTGCAGATAAACCTCAGGGAAGATAAACATTCCTATATAATTTTCAGTCAGTGAAAGCGTCTCATAATAATGGTCTCCACTGCAACGGATTGCAATCTTTGCTGAGAAATTTAGGATTGACGCATTGGGCCATGTATCTTTTCAAAAGATCGCCAAATTCCTTTCAACATATTCACTTGAGGTAATAATTATTATAATATAATGATTGAATTTAAATTGAATTCCATAATTGTTATACAGCTAGCTAACTCTATATGCTGGAAGGATGTTAGAGTTGTATTAGCAAGTATGGTGAACTAGCCCTACACTGGACTTGTAATCGACTAAGATATTGAGTATGTACTGTCATGTTTGTTATAATAATAATAATGTTGTGAATATAGAATAACTATATATTTTTATATATTGCAAAAATGTATTGCCAACAAAAATACCAATACTGACTGGAAGGAGGAACACAAATCTGAATGTTGTAAAAACTATAGCGGATATTCTGGTGGCATGGAGGTAAATACTTATATAAATATAATATGTTCGGTTATTTATAATCATTTGATATACATAATAGGTTCATGCTGCAGAATTAATTTTGGTACGCTATACTGAGAAGTATGGTCTCCGTTAGTCTACGATGCTTTCTGATGGTGACGTAAGAGGATATACGAAGGTGAAAACTCATCCTTACTTTGTCAGCAAGGAAGAGTATATTAATCATATGCATAAGAAGTCAAGTAAAGAGTTACATCTAGTTATGGTGCTGGAAATGCAAAGTTGTAATATTTTTGTAACTATTTTTTCATATTATTTCTATTATTTACTCATTTATATTATTTTTATATATTATTATCTACTCTTCTTATATGCTAATATATTTTATTTGTATATATTATATAATAATATTATATATTTAATAAGTGATAATAATCTTATTTATTAACTTGTACAATAAATGTACAATAAAAGAATATAAAAACTTTAGAAGCTTATATCTCAGAATATTTGTTATCAGTTTTTTTTAAATGATAACTTTTTGAAACATTGATGAATCATCATGAAATTTTCTGAATGTGTACATGATATATTTCTTATAAAAAGTACCCACTTTAAAATCTGCAAATAAACTTTTTGAATTATCTATGAATACACTTCTGAAGCAAAAACGTGAACAAAAGAGAAATTTTAAAATAAATTTTAAAATAAATATATAAACTTGTTTATTGTGGTCTTTTAAATGTCTAATTATTAAAAAAAAATAAGTATTACTATAGATATGTGAATTATCTAGACAACTTTGATCAAAATTAGTAATTTCATTATAAATCTAAAAAGTTATCACCATTATGGTATACATATTTCCCCCTATCTATTACATGTAAATCACGCGAAGGTTAAGCCTCCCTTAAAGTTTTAAATGTTAAAATTACTTATTGGGTATATAGAAAAAAATCATGGCATAACACTCTTTAAACATTAAATAAGTTGTATAGTAATATACTGTATACAATATATTTAAAGTTACGTAATATATAACGGTACTGATCATGTCCAATATTAAACAATATTAAACAAAAACTATTTAGTTAGTTAAAATAAAGTGATTACTAGTTTTGATAACCTCGTAAATATATCAATAGTAGTATATAATCATAAAATAATATTAATTTATCCATATATAGAATTAATTCTTAATATTTACTTATATATATTTATATATTTATATATATATATATATATATATATATATATATTTATATATATATATATATATATATATATATTTATATATATTTGTGCTTATTGTTCAATTTGATAATTGGTAATTATTATGAACCTTATTTCTGTTAATAATACGTGTTCATTAATTCTTCTCATTAGTTTCTACTGGTCGATATTAATATATATTTATAATTTGGTATTAATTTACATCTGTAGAATATTATTTTGAATATTTAAGAAGATGAGTAACCTTCCAGCGTTTACATGTACAATATATCGGATATGGAATATCGGATATGTAAAATATATCGTGGAAATAGGTATAAGACAAATTCAATAATAAATTCAAGATAAATACCAAAATTCATTATTTTTTCAATACAGATAACATTCATATCGATATATTAGATAATTTTATATAATCGTAATATAATAATTGTATACTCTATATATTTAATATAGATTCTTTAAATTGTTCAAAATGTATTTAAACATATTATTAATATGTACTAATGACCTATTCAAATAACATATTCTAATTTTTAAAAAAATTTTAAATTTGTATTTGCAGTTACTGTGTAAGAAATAATAATATTACTATAAATTATATATGCCACATTAGTGGTAATATTCATTTAATGATAATATATATTATATAACACATATACATGATATTTAATCAAATAAATTAGTTAACAAAATAAATTAAAGTATATAATTAATAAACAAAATATAATACCAGATGCTAATGTTGATAATTAGTAAGTAATAATAATAGTAAGTAATAACAATAGTAAGTAATAATAATAATAAGTAATAATAATAGTAAGTAATAACAATAGTAAGTAATAATAATTATAAGTAATAATAATAGTAAATAATAATAATAGTAAGTAATAATAAAAGTAAGTAATAATAGTAGTAAGTAATAATAATAGTAAGTAATAATAATAGTAAGTAATAATAATAGTAAGTAATAATAATAGTAAGTAATAATAATAGTAAGTAATAATAAAAGTAAGTAATAATAATAGTAAGTAATAATAGTAAGTAATAATAGTAGTAAGTAATATTAATAGTAAGTAATAATAATAGTAAGTAATAATAGTAAGTAATAATAGTAAGTACTAATAATAAGTAATAATGGTAAGTAATAATAGTAAGTAATAATAGTAAGTACTAATAATAAGTAATAATAGTAAGTAATAATAGTAAGTAATAATAGTAAGTAATAATAGTAAGTAATAATAGTAAGTAATAATAGTAAGTAATAATAGTAAGTAATAATAGTAAGTAATAATAGTAAGTAATAATAGTAAGTAATAATAGTAAGTAATAATAGTAAGTAATAATAGTAAGTAATAATAGTAAGTAATAATAGTAAGTAATAATAGTAAGTAATAATAGTAAGTAATAATAGTAAGTAATAATAGTAAGTAATAATAGTAAGTAATAATAGTAAGTAATAATAGTAAGTAATAATAGTAAGTAATAATAGTAAGTAATAATAGTAAGTAATAATAGTAAGTAATAATAGTAAGTAATAATAGTAAGTAATAATAGTAAGTAATAATAGTAAGTAATAATAGTAAGTAATAATAGTAAGTAATAATGGTAAGTAATAATAGTAAGTAATAATAGTAAGTAATAATGGTAAGTAATAATAGTAAGTAATAATAGTAAGTAATAATGGTAAGTAATAATGGTAAGTAATAATAGTAAGTAATAATGGTAAGTAATAATGGTAAGTAATAATAGTAAGTAATAATAGTAAGTAATAATGGTAAGTAATAATAGTAAGTAATAATAGTAAGTAATAATGGTAAGTAATAATAGTAAGTAATAATAGTAAGTAATAATGGTAAGTAATAATGGTAAGTAATAATAGTAAGTAATAATGGTAAGTAATAATAGTAAGTAATAATAGTAAGTAATAATAGTAAGTAATAATAGTAAGTAATAATAGTAAGTAATAATAGTAAGTAATAATAGTAAGTAATAATAGTAAGTAATAATAGTAAGTAATAATAGTAAGTAATAATAGTAAGTAATAATAGTAAGTAATAATAGTAAGTAATAATAGTAAGTAATAATAGTAAGTAATAATAGTAAGTAATAATAGTAAGTAATAATAGTAAGTAATAATAGTAAGTAATAATAGTAAGTAATAATAGTAAGTAATAATAGTAAGTAATAATAGTAAGTAATAATAGTAAGTAATAATAGTAAGTAATAATAGTAAGTAATAATAGTAAGTAATAATAGTAAGTAATAATAGTAAGTAATAATAGTAAGTAATAATAGTAAGTAATAATAGTAAGTAATAATAGTAAGTAATAATAGTAAGTAATAATAGTAAGTAATAATAGTAAGTAATAATAGTAAGTAATAATAGTAAGTAATAATAGTAAGTAATAATAGTAAGTAATAATAGTAAGTAATAATAGTAAGTAATAATAGTAAGTAATAATAGTAAGTAATAATAGTAAGTAATAATAGTAAGTAATAATAGTAAGTAATAATAGTAAGTAATAATAGTAAGTAATAATAGTAAGTAATAATAGTAAGTAATAATAGTAAGTAATAATAGTAAGTAATAATAGTAAGTAATAATAGTAAGTAATAATAGTAAGTAATAATAGTAAGTAATAATAGTAAGTAATAATAGTAAGTAATAATAGTAAGTAATAATAGTAAGTAATAATAGTAAGTAATAATAGTAAGTAATAATAGTAAGTAATAATAGTAAGTAATAATAGTAAGTAATAATAGTAAGTAATAATAGTAAGTAATAATAGTAAGTAATAATAGTAAGTAATAATAGTAAGTAATAATAGTAAGTAATAATAGTAAGTAATAATAGTAAGTAATAATAGTAAGTAATAATAGTAAGTAATAATAGTAAGTAATAATAGTAAGTAATAATAGTAAGTAATAATAGTAAGTAATAATAGTAAGTAATAATAGTAAGTAATAATAGTAAGTAATAATAGTAAGTAATAATAGTAAGTAATAATAGTAAGTAATAATAGTAAGTAATAATAGTAAGTAATAATAGTAAGTAATAATAGTAAGTAATAATAGTAAGTAATAATAGTAAGTAATAATAGTAAGTAATAATAGTAAGTAATAATAGTAAGTAATAATAGTAAGTAATAATAGTAAGTAATAATAGTAAGTAATAATAGTAAGTAATAATAGTAAGTAATAATAGTAAGTAATAATAGTAAGTAATAATAGTAAGTAATAATAGTAAGTAATAATAGTAAGTAATAATAGTAAGTAATAATAGTAAGTAATAATAGTAAGTAATAATAGTAAGTAATAATAGTAAGTAATAATAGTAAGTAATAATAGTAAGTAATAATAGTAAGTAATAATAGTAAGTAATAATAGTAAGTAATAATAGTAAGTAATAATAGTAAGTAATAATAGTAAGTAATAATAGTAAGTAATAATAGTAAGTAATAATAGTAAGTAATAATAGTAAGTAATAATAGTAAGTAATAATAGTAAGTAATAATAGTAAGTAATAATAGTAAGTAATAATAGTAAGTAATAATAGTAAGTAATAATAGTAAGTAATAATAGTAAGTAATAATAGTAAGTAATAATAGTAAGTAATAATAGTAAGTAATAATAGTAAGTAATAATAGTAAGTAATAATAGTAAGTAATAATAGTAAGTAATAATAGTAAGTAATAATAGTAAGTAATAATAGTAAGTAATAATAGTAAGTAATAATAGTAAGTAATAATAGTAAGTAATAATAGTAAGTAATAATAGTAAGTAATAATAGTAAGTAATAATAGTAAGTAATAATAGTAAGTAATAATAGTAAGTAATAATAGTAAGTAATAATAGTAAGTAATAATAGTAAGTAATAATAGTAAGTAATAATAGTAAGTAATAATAGTAAGTAATAATAGTAAGTAATAATAGTAAGTAATAATAGTAAGTAATAATAGTAAGTAATAATAGTAAGTAATAATAGTAAGTAATAATAGTAAGTAATAATAGTAAGTAATAATAGTAAGTAATAATAGTAAGTAATAATAGTAAGTAATAATAGTAAGTAATAATAGTAAGTAATAATAGTAAGTAATAATAGTAAGTAATAATAGTAAGTAATAATAGTAAGTAATAATAGTAAGTAATAATAGTAAGTAATAATAGTAAGTAATAATAGTAAGTAATAATAGTAAGTAATAATAGTAAGTAATAATAGTAAGTAATAATAGTAAGTAATAATAGTAAGTAATAATAGTAAGTAATAATAGTAAGTAATAATAGTAAGTAATAATAGTAAGTAATAATAGTAAGTAATAATAGTAAGTAATAATAGTAAGTAATAATAGTAAGTAATAATAGTAAGTAATAATAGTAAGTAATAATAGTAAGTAATAATAGTAAGTAATAATAGTAAGTAATAATAGTAAGTAATAATAGTAAGTAATAATAGTAAGTAATAATAGTAAGTAATAATAGTAAGTAATAATAGTAAGTAATAATAGTAAGTAATAATAGTAAGTAATAATAGTAAGTAATAATAGTAAGTAATAATAGTAAGTAATAATAGTAAGTAATAATAGTAAGTAATAATAGTAAGTAATAATAGTAAGTAATAATAGTAAGTAATAATAGTAAGTAATAATAGTAAGTAATAATAGTAAGTAATAATAGTAAGTAATAATAGTAAGTAATAATAGTAAGTAATAATAGTAAGTAATAATAGTAAGTAATAATAGTAAGTAATAATAGTAAGTAATAATAGTAAGTAATAATAGTAAGTAATAATAGTAAGTAATAATAGTAAGTAATAATAGTAAGTAATAATAGTAAGTAATAATAGTAAGTAATAATAGTAAGTAATAATAGTAAGTAATAATAGTAAGTAATAATAGTAAGTAATAATAGTAAGTAATAATAGTAAGTAATAATAGTAAGTAATAATAGTAAGTAATAATAGTAAGTAATAATAGTAAGTAATAATAGTAAGTAATAATAGTAAGTAATAATAGTAAGTAATAATAGTAAGTAATAATAGTAAGTAATAATGGTAAGTAATAATGGTAAGTAATAATGGTAAGTAATAATGGTAAGTAATAATGGTAAGTAATAATGGTAAGTAATAATGGTAAGTAATAATGGTAAGTAATAATGGTAAGTAATAATGGTAAGTAATAATGGTAAGTAATAATGGTAAGTAATAATGGTAAGTAATAATGGTAAGTAATAATGGTAAGTAATAATGGTAAGTAATAATGGTAAGTAATAATGGTAAGTAATAATGGTAAGTAATAATGGTAAGTAATAATGGTAAGTAATAATGGTAAGTAATAATGGTAAGTAATAATGGTAAGTAATAATGGTAAGTAATAATGGTAAGTAATAATGGTAAGTAATAATGGTAAGTAATAATGGTAAGTAATAATGGTAAGTAATAATGGTAAGTAATAATGGTAAGTAATAATGGTAAGTAATAATGGTAAGTAATAATGGTAAGTAATAATGGTAAGTAATAATGGTAAGTAATAATGGTAAGTAATAATGGTAAGTAATAATGGTAAGTAATAATGGTAAGTAATAATGGTAAGTAATAATGGTAAGTAATAATGGTAAGTAATAATGGTAAGTAATAATGGTAAGTAATAATGGTAAGTAATAATGGTAAGTAATAATGGTAAGTAATAATGGTAAGTAATAATGGTAAGTAATAATGGTAAGTAATAATGGTAAGTAATAATGGTAAGTAATAATGGTAAGTAATAATGGTAAGTAATAATGGTAAGTAATAATGGTAAGTAATAATGGTAAGTAATAATGGTAAGTAATAATGGTAAGTAATAATGGTAAGTAATAATGGTAAGTAATAATGGTAAGTAATAATGGTAAGTAATAATGGTAAGTAATAATGGTAAGTAATAATGGTAAGTAATAATGGTAAGTAATAATGGTAAGTAATAATGGTAAGTAATAATGGTAAGTAATAATGGTAAGTAATAATGGTAAGTAATAATGGTAAGTAATAATGGTAAGTAATAATGGTAAGTAATAATGGTAAGTAATAATGGTAAGTAATAATGGTAAGTAATAATGGTAAGTAATAATGGTAAGTAATAATGGTAAGTAATAATGGTAAGTAATAATGGTAAGTAATAATGGTAAGTAATAATGGTAAGTAATAATGGTAAGTAATAATGGTAAGTAATAATGGTAAGTAATAATGGTAAGTAATAATGGTAAGTAATAATGGTAAGTAATAATGGTAAGTAATAATGGTAAGTAATAATGGTAAGTAATAATGGTAAGTAATAATGGTAAGTAATAATGGTAAGTAATAATGGTAAGTAATAATGGTAAGTAATAATGGTAAGTAATAATGGTAAGTAATAATGGTAAGTAATAATGGTAAGTAATAATGGTAAGTAATAATGGTAAGTAATAATGGTAAGTAATAATGGTAAGTAATAATGGTAAGTAATAATGGTAAGTAATAATGGTAAGTAATAATGGTAAGTAATAATGGTAAGTAATAATGGTAAGTAATAATGGTAAGTAATAATGGTAAGTAATAATGGTAAGTAATAATGGTAAGTAATAATGGTAAGTAATAATGGTAAGTAATAATGGTAAGTAATAATGGTAAGTAATAATGGTAAGTAATAATGGTAAGTAATAATGGTAAGTAATAATGGTAAGTAATAATGGTAAGTAATAATGGTAAGTAATAATGGTAAGTAATAATGGTTAAGTAATAATAGTAAGTAATAATAGTAAGTAATAATAGTAAGTAATAATAGTAAGTAATAATAGTAAGTAATAATAGTAAGTAATAATAGTAAGTAATAATAGTAAGTAATAATAGTAAGTAATAATAGTAAGTAATAATAGTAAGTAATAATAGTAAGTAATAATAGTAAGTAATAATAGTAAGTAATAATAGTAAGTAATAATAGTAAGTAATAATAGTAAGTAATAATAGTAAGTAATAATAGTAAGTAATAATAGTAAGTAATAATAGTAAGTAATAATAGTAAGTAATAATAGTAAGTAATAATAGTAAGTAATAATAGTAAGTAATAATAGTAAGTAATAATAGTAAGTAATAATAGTAAGTAATAATAGTAAGTAATAATAGTAAGTAATAATAGTAAGTAATAATAGTAAGTAATAATAGTAAGTAATAATAGTAAGTAATAATAGTAAGTAATAATAGTAAGTAATAATAGTAAGTAATAATAGTAAGTAATAATAGTAAGTAATAATAGTAAGTAATAATAGTAAGTAATAATAGTAAGTAATAATAGTAAGTAATAATAGTAAGTAATAATAGTAAGTAATAATAGTAAGTAATAATAGTAAGTAATAATAGTAAGTAATAATAGTAAGTAATAATAGTAAGTAATAATAGTAAGTAATAATAGTAAGTAATAATAGTAAGTAATAATAGTAAGTAATAATAGTAAGTAATAATAGTAAGTAATAATAGTAAGTAATAATAGTAAGTAATAATAGTAAGTAATAATAGTAAGTAATAATAGTAAGTAATAATAGTAAGTAATAATAGTAAGTAATAATAGTAAGTAATAATAGTAAGTAATAATAGTAAGTAATAATAGTAAGTAATAATAGTAAGTAATAATAGTAAGTAATAATAGTAAGTAATAATAGTAAGTAATAATAGTAAGTAATAATAGTAAGTAATAATAGTAAGTAATAATAGTAAGTAATAATAGTAAGTAATAATAGTAAGTAATAATAGTAAGTAATAATAGTAAGTAATAATAGTAAGTAATAATAGTAAGTAATAATAGTAAGTAATAATAGTAAGTAATAATAGTAAGTAATAATAGTAAGTAATAATAGTAAGTAATAATAGTAAGTAATAATAGTAAGTAATAATAGTAAGTAATAATAGTAAGTAATAATAGTAAGTAATAATAGTAAGTAATAATAGTAAGTAATAATAGTAAGTAATAATAGTAAGTAATAATAGTAAGTAATAATAGTAAGTAATAATAGTAAGTAATAATAGTAAGTAATAATAGTAAGTAATAATAGTAAGTAATAATAGTAAGTAATAATAGTAAGTAATAATAGTAAGTAATAATAGTAAGTAATAATAGTAAGTAATAATAGTAAGTAATAATAGTAAGTAATAATAGTAAGTAATAATAGTAGTAATAATAGTAAGTAATAATAGTAAGTAATAATAGTAAGTAATAATAGTAAGTAATAATAGTAAGTAATAATAGTAAGTAATAATAGTAAGTAATAATAGTAAGTAATAATAGTAAGTAATAATAGTAAGTAATAATAGTAAGTAATAATAGTAAGTAATAATAGTAAGTAATAATAGTAAGTAATAATAGTAAGTAATAATAGTAAGTAATAATAGTAAGTAATAATAGTAAGTAATAATAGTAAGTAATAATAGTAAGTAATAATAGTAAGTAATAATAGTAAGTAATAATAGTAAGTAATAATAGTAAGTAATAATAGTAAGTAATAATAGTAAGTAATAATAGTAAGTAATAATAGTAAGTAATAATAGTAAGTAATAATAGTAAGTAATAATAGTAAGTAATAATAGTAAGTAATAATAGTAAGTAATAATAGTAAGTAATAATAGTAAGTAATAATAGTAAGTAATAATAGTAAGTAATAATAGTAAGTAATAATAGTAAGTAATAATAGTAAGTAATAATAGTAAGTAATAATAGTAAGTAATAATAGTAAGTAATAATAGTAAGTAATAATAGTAAGTAATAATAGTAAGTAATAATAGTAAGTAATAATAGTAAGTAATAATAGTAAGTAATAATAGTAAGTAATAATAGTAAGTAATAATAGTAAGTAATAATAGTAAGTAATAATAGTAAGTAATAATAGTAAGTAATAATAGTAAGTAATAATAGTAAGTAATAATAGTAAGTAATAATAGTAAGTAATAATAGTAAGTAATAATAGTAAGTAATAATAGTAAGTAATAATAGTAAGTAATAATAGTAAGTAATAATAGTAAGTAATAATAGTAAGTAATAATAGTAAGTAATAATAGTAAGTAATAATAGTAAGTAATAATAGTAAGTAATAATAGTAAGTAATAATAGTAAGTAATAATAGTAAGTAATAATAGTAAGTAATAATAGTAAGTAATAATAGTAAGTAATAATAGTAAGTAATAATAGTAAGTAATAATAGTAAGTAATAATAGTAAGTAATAATAGTAAGTAATAATAGTAAGTAATAATAGTAAGTAATAATAGTAAGTAATAATAGTAAGTAATAATAGTAAGTAATAATAGTAAGTAATAATAGTAAGTAATAATAGTAAGTAATAATAGTAAGTAATAATAGTAAGTAATAATAGTAAGTAATAATAGTAAGTAATAATAGTAAGTAATAATAGTAAGTAATAATAGTAAGTAATAATAGTAAGTAATAATAGTAAGTAATAATAGTAAGTAATAATAGTAAGTAATAATAGTAAGTAATAATAGTAAGTAATAATAGTAAGTAATAATAGTAAGTAATAATAGTAAGTAATAATAGTAAGTAATAATAGTAAGTAATAATAGTAAGTAATAATAGTAAGTAATAATAGTAAGTAATAATAGTAAGTAATAATAGTAAGTAATAATAGTAAGTAATAATAGTAAGTAATAATAGTAAGTAATAATAGTAAGTAATAATAGTAAGTAATAATAGTAAGTAATAATAGTAAGTAATAATAGTAAGTAATAATAGTAAGTAATAATAGTAAGTAATAATAGTAAGTAATAATAGTAAGTAATAATAGTAAGTAATAATAGTAAGTAATAATAGTAAGTAATAATAGTAAGTAATAATAGTAAGTAATAATAGTAAGTAATAATAGTAAGTAATAATAGTAAGTAATAATAGTAAGTAATAATAGTAAGTAATAATAGTAAGTAATAATAGTAAGTAATAATAGTAAGTAATAATAGTAAGTAATAATAGTAAGTAATAATAGTAAGTAATAATAGTAAGTAATAATAGTAAGTAATAATAGTAAGTAATAATAGTAAGTAATAATAGTAAGTAATAATAGTAAGTAATAATAGTAAGTAATAATAGTAAGTAATAATAGTAAGTAATAATAGTAAGTAATAATAGTAAGTAATAATAGTAAGTAATAATAGTAAGTAATAATAGTAAGTAATAATAGTAAGTAATAATAGTAAGTAATAATAGTAAGTAATAATAGTAAGTAATAATAGTAAGTAATAATAGTAAGTAATAATAGTAAGTAATAATAGTAAGTAATAATAGTAAGTAATAATAGTAAGTAATAATAGTAAGTAATAATAGTAAGTAATAATAGTAAGTAATAATAGTAAGTAATAATAGTAAGTAATAATAGTAAGTAATAATAGTAAGTAATAATAGTAAGTAATAATAGTAAGTAATAATAGTAAGTAATAATAGTAAGTAATAATAGTAAGTAATAATAGTAAGTAATAATAGTAAGTAATAATAGTAAGTAATAATAGTAAGTAATAATAGTAAGTAATAATAGTAAGTAATAATAGTAAGTAATAATAGTAAGTAATAATAGTAAGTAATAATAGTAAGTAATAATAGTAAGTAATAATAGTAAGTAATAATAGTAAGTAATAATAGTAAGTAATAATAGTAAGTAATAATAGTAAGTAATAATAGTAAGTAATAATAGTAAGTAATAATAGTAAGTAATAATAGTAAGTAATAATAGTAAGTAATAATAGTAAGTAATAATAGTAAGTAATAATAGTAAGTAATAATAGTAAGTAATAATAGTAAGTAATAATAGTAAGTAATAATAGTAAGTAATAATAGTAAGTAATAATAGTAAGTAATAATAGTAAGTAATAATAGTAAGTAATAATAGTAAGTAATAATAGTAAGTAATAATAGTAAGTAATAATAGTAAGTAATAATAGTAAGTAATAATAGTAAGTAATAATAGTAAGTAATAATAGTAAGTAATAATAGTAAGTAATAATAGTAAGTAATAATAGTAAGTAATAATAGTAAGTAATAATAGTAAGTAATAATAGTAAGTAATAATAGTAAGTAATAATAGTAAGTAATAATAGTAAGTAATAATAGTAAGTAATAATAGTAAGTAATAATAGTAAGTAATAATAGTAAGTAATAATAGTAAGTAATAATAGTAAGTAATAATAGTAAGTAATAATAGTAAGTAATAATAGTAAGTAATAATAGTAAGTAATAATAGTAAGTAATAATAGTAAGTAATAATAGTAAGTAATAATAGTAAGTAATAATAGTAAGTAATAATAGTAAGTAATAATAGTAAGTAATAATAGTAAGTAATAATAGTAAGTAATAATAGTAAGTAATAATAGTAAGTAATAATAGTAAGTAATAATAGTAAGTAATAATAGTAAGTAATAATAGTAAGTAATAATAGTAAGTAATAATAGTAAGTAATAATAGTAAGTAATAATAGTAAGTAATAATAGTAAGTAATAATAGTAAGTAATAATAGTAAGTAATAATAGTAAGTAATAATAGTAAGTAATAATAGTAAGTAATAATAGTAAGTAATAATAGTAAGTAATAATAGTAAGTAATAATAGTAAGTAATAATAGTAAGTAATAATAGTAAGTAATAATAGTAAGTAATAATAGTAAGTAATAATAGTAAGTAATAATAGTAAGTAATAATAGTAAGTAATAATAGTAAGTAATAATAGTAAGTAATAATAGTAAGTAATAATAGTAAGTAATAATAGTAAGTAATAATAGTAAGTAATAATAGTAAGTAATAATAGTAAGTAATAATAGTAAGTAATAATAGTAAGTAATAATAGTAAGTAATAATAGTAAGTAATAATAGTAAGTAATAATAGTAAGTAATAATAGTAAGTAATAATAGTAAGTAATAATAGTAAGTAATAATAGTAAGTAATAATAGTAAGTAATAATAGTAAGTAATAATAGTAAGTAATAATAGTAAGTAATAATAGTAAGTAATAATAGTAAGTAATAATAGTAAGTAATAATAGTAAGTAATAATAGTAAGTAATAATAGTAAGTAATAATAGTAAGTAATAATAGTAAGTAATAATAGTAAGTAATAATAGTAAGTAATAATAGTAAGTAATAATAGTAAGTAATAATAGTAAGTAATAATAGTAAGTAATAATAGTAAGTAATAATAGTAAGTAATAATAGTAAGTAATAATAGTAAGTAATAATAGTAAGTAATAATAGTAAGTAATAATAGTAAGTAATAATAGTAAGTAATAATAGTAAGTAATAATAGTAAGTAATAATAGTAAGTAATAATAGTAAGTAATAATAGTAAGTAATAATAGTAAGTAATAATAGTAAGTAATAATAGTAAGTAATAATAGTAAGTAATAATAGTAAGTAATAATAGTAAGTAATAATAGTAAGTAATAATAGTAAGTAATAATAGTAAGTAATAATAGTAAGTAATAATAGTAAGTAATAATAGTAAGTAATAATAGTAAGTAATAATAGTAAGTAATAATAGTAAGTAATAATAGTAAGTAATAATAGTAAGTAATAATAGTAAGTAATAATAGTAAGTAATAATAGTAAGTAATAATAGTAAGTAATAATAGTAAGTAATAATAGTAAGTAATAATAGTAAGTAATAATAGTAAGTAATAATAGTAAGTAATAATAGTAAGTAATAATAGTAAGTAATAATAGTAAGTAATAATAGTAAGTAATAATAGTAAGTAATAATAGTAAGTAATAATAGTAAGTAATAATAGTAAGTAATAATAGTAAGTAATAATAGTAAGTAATAATAGTAAGTAATAATAGTAAGTAATAATAGTAAGTAATAATAGTAAGTAATAATAGTAAGTAATAATAGTAAGTAATAATAGTAAGTAATAATAGTAAGTAATAATAGTAAGTAATAATAGTAAGTAATAATAGTAAGTAATAATAGTAAGTAATAATAGTAAGTAATAATAGTAAGTAATAATAGTAAGTAATAATAGTAAGTAATAATAGTAAGTAATAATAGTAAGTAATAATAGTAAGTAATAATAGTAAGTAATAATAGTAAGTAATAATAGTAAGTAATAATAGTAAGTAATAATAGTAAGTAATAATAGTAAGTAATAATAGTAAGTAATAATAGTAAGTAATAATAGTAAGTAATAATAGTAAGTAATAATAGTAAGTAATAATAGTAAGTAATAATAGTAAGTAATAATAGTAAGTAATAATAGTAAGTAATAATAGTAAGTAATAATAGTAAGTAATAATAGTAAGTAATAATAGTAAGTAATAATAGTAAGTAATAATAGTAAGTAATAATAGTAAGTAATAATAGTAAGTAATAATAGTAAGTAATAATAGTAAGTAATAATAGTAAGTAATAATAGTAAGTAATAATAGTAAGTAATAATAGTAAGTAATAATAGTAAGTAATAATAGTAAGTAATAATAGTAAGTAATAATAGTAAGTAATAATAGTAAGTAATAATAGTAAGTAATAATAGTAAGTAATAATAGTAAGTAATAATAGTAAGTAATAATAGTAAGTAATAATAGTAAGTAATAATAGTAAGTAATAATAGTAAGTAATAATAGTAAGTAATAATAGTAAGTAATAATAGTAAGTAATAATAGTAAGTAATAATAGTAAGTAATAATAGTAAGTAATAATAGTAAGTAATAATAGTAAGTAATAATAGTAAGTAATAATAGTAAGTAATAATAGTAAGTAATAATAGTAAGTAATAATAGTAAGTAATAATAGTAAGTAATAATAGTAAGTAATAATAGTAAGTAATAATAGTAAGTAATAATAGTAAGTAATAATAGTAAGTAATAATAGTAAGTAATAATAGTAAGTAATAATAGTAAGTAATAATAGTAAGTAATAATAGTAAGTAATAATAGTAAGTAATAATAGTAAGTAATAATAGTAAGTAATAATAGTAAGTAATAATAGTAAGTAATAATAGTAAGTAATAATAGTAAGTAATAATAGTAAGTAATAATAGTAAGTAATAATAGTAAGTAATAATAGTAAGTAATAATAGTAAGTAATAATAGTAAGTAATAATAGTAAGTAATAATAGTAAGTAATAATAGTAAGTAATAATAGTAAGTAATAATAGTAAGTAATAATAGTAAGTAATAATAGTAAGTAATAATAGTAAGTAATAATAGTAAGTAATAATAGTAAGTAATAATAGTAAGTAATAATAGTAAGTAATAATAGTAAGTAATAATAGTAAGTAATAATAGTAAGTAATAATAGTAAGTAATAATAGTAAGTAATAATAGTAAGTAATAATAGTAAGTAATAATAGTAAGTAATAATAGTAAGTAATAATAGTAAGTAATAATAGTAAGTAATAATAGTAAGTAATAATAGTAAGTAATAATAGTAAGTAATAATAGTAAGTAATAATAGTAAGTAATAATAGTAAGTAATAATAGTAAGTAATAATAGTAAGTAATAATAGTAAGTAATAATAGTAAGTAATAATAGTAAGTAATAATAGTAAGTAATAATAGTAAGTAATAATAGTAAGTAATAATAGTAAGTAATAATAGTAAGTAATAATAGTAAGTAATAATAGTAAGTAATAATAGTAAGTAATAATAGTAAGTAATAATAGTAAGTAATAATAGTAAGTAATAATAGTAAGTAATAATAGTAAGTAATAATAGTAAGTAATAATAGTAAGTAATAATAGTAAGTAATAATAGTAAGTAATAATAGTAAGTAATAATAGTAAGTAATAATAGTAAGTAATAATAGTAAGTAATAATAGTAAGTAATAATAGTAAGTAATAATAGTAAGTAATAATAGTAAGTAATAATAATAGTAACTAATTATAATAGTAAGTAAGTAATAATAGTAAGTAATAATAATAGTAACTAATTATAATAGTAAGTAAGTAATAATAGTAAGTAATAATAATAGTAACTAATAATAATAGTAAGTAATAATAATAGTAAGTAATAATAATAGTAAGTAATAATAATAGTAAGTAATAATAATAGTAAGTAAGTAATAATAGTAAATAATAATAATAGTAAGTAATAATAATAGTAAGTAATAATAATAGTAAGTAATAATAATAGTAAGTAATAATAATAGTAAGTAATAATAATAGTAAGTAATAATAATAGTAAGTAATACTAATAGTAAGTAATAATAATAGTAAGTAATAATAATAGTAAGTAATAATAATAGTAAGTAATAATAATAGTAAGTAATAATAATAGTAAGTAATAATAATAGTAAGTAATAATAATAGTAAGTAATAATAATAGTAAGTAATAATAATAGTAAGTAATAATAATAGTAAGTAATAATAATTATAATTTTATAATAATTTATATATTTTATTTGCATACCATTTGTACAGCCTTATATTTATATACATAAATAAGATACTTATAAATTCTTTTTTATAATATTTTAGAGATAATTTTAAAGAAAATAAATTATATTTTAACTAAAAACAAACGTCATTCGCTAACTAATTTAAATATTTCAATTTAGTTATTGGGTTCTCTGTTATTTCATAACATTTAATTCATTACTGAGGTATTTTAAATGATATGGTGAATTAGCTCAACAGGTCTATAGGAAATGATATTTGTTGAAAGACTATATCCTTTTAAGTATTCCTGTAAGAGTTTATAGGGTAGTTTTTTCAATAAATAATACATCCATCTTAATGTTTAGAGTAAATTATGTATGTATAATATACGTGTAATGAATCAGATCTATTTATTTTATTAATGTAAAAGATTGTCATTTCTAGTAATAGTAGTTCATCATGTTCTCTGGTATTTTATTATAATAAATAATTATTTTCTAATAATACCATACTATATACATTAATATATATATATTTAACATATTAACATATATATTTTAATATGGTTTGGCACATCACTAACTTGATTATAAGTCTTTGGTCTATCAATACAATGTTATTCAATACATGTAATTAAATATGTATTTCATATATCTTATTTTATATACTACAACATATTCGGTGTATAATGTATAACAAACTTTAACAATTCCAGTAGACAGAATAGTGTATTATTTTATTAATCAATGTGTTTAAAAGTATTTAATAATATCAAAGAAATATGTAATGAAAAATATGAAATATATTAAAGATAAGGTTTAATATTAAAATGAAATTTTATTTTTAAATATGTATATTTAAATTATATATTTTATATTAAAATTATGTCAATAATTATGCTGAATTATGTAAAAAAAAACTTGGACTAATAATTCAGTAAATTTAATATGTATTACTATATACTATTTATTATATCATACAACATATTTCGCAACACATACAAATATGACATACATTGATATTTAAAACTAATTAATTATGACTTAAGAAATATTTGTTACTAATTTTATATTGTTACCTTTAATAGATATCAACTGTCAAAATAAATAATAGAAACTCTAGAATAGTACACCAAAATATATTGAGGAATTATAAATTAGCCATGTAGTGTTATTTGTTGATGCTATATTTATATTCGTAGCTCATATACATAACTATAGTATTAATGATAAACTAATTAAAATAAATATTAAAAAAAATATTAAATTATAATAAATAATCTTTTAGATTTTAAAATTAATAATACAATTATAGAAAATATTTAAGTAATTTTATATCGATAATAAACAAAACTTCAAATTACATATAAATCAAATAATATCAAAATATTCAAATATAATATATTTATTATATATTTTTCACAACTGAATATCATTTTAATATCGTTTGATCAAATGTATCCTTTTATTATAACTAATCAGTGTTAAGTATCTTTATAATGATTATATATTTATTACCTAGACATTTATGTCAAAGTTTTTTTTTACAAAGATATGATACTAATTTATTTAAATTTATATTTGAATTCACAATCCGCAAAGTAATATTCCATGAGAAGATGAAATCCTGCATTACCGAAGAATTAAATAATTTTAATTTTTATATTATTTAATTTTTATTTATAATTTTTATTTAATTATTTTTGTTTAATTAAATCTCATTTTTAATTTGTATTACTCCACTCTTTATTGCATTATATAATACTTTATTTCTTTTTATGTTAGAGATTTTCTAATGTACATATTTTCAATTACATTAT
Organism: Osedax frankpressi; assembly: GCA_964035775.1. Lineage (NCBI taxonomy): Eukaryota > Metazoa > Annelida > Polychaeta > Sabellida > Siboglinidae > Osedax > Osedax frankpressi. Next base: position 22,066,379 of record OZ038313.1, read on the forward strand.
ATAATATATTCATATTATCTATAATAGTTTTATGAGCATAAGGGGAATTACAATTAATTATTATTTGATCTATAATCGATAATTGATAGTTTGTAAAAAGGTAATACTTTTTAATATGGTTCAATTTTATGCTTAGCTCATTTAAAATAATCAGTGGTAGTTTAAAATTCAAAGAAAATCTCGACATCAGTATTTAGTAATTGGTTATATCCTATTTATTTTCTTAAGTTGGTCTACTTAATATTTTTAAATATCGAACCATGGTATGAAGTCGAGTTATCATATTTAAAAGCATTATTTTATTTTTTTCTATAATTGATATTTCTTTTTATTTGTTAGAGTTTCAATTATTGTTTCAGGTTATTAATTTAATTTTAAATATGCAGGCTTTAAAAATATAAATTTAAAGTATGAAGATTCATCTTGATAAATATATTACTAACAATTAGATAGTCTGACTATAGGTATTCTATAATGTTCATGCAATTTAAGATTAGTAGCAGAAATATATATATATATATATATATATATATATATATATATATATATCAGCTCTATAGTAATTAAATGTTAAATATTAATTGTAAATAATAATATCATTTAATTACATAAATAAATATATATACTGAATAAAGATGTTATAAATTATTATAATAATAATAAGAGCTGTTGAATAATTAAATAAAATCTGAAAATTCAGTGGAAAATAATGAACATGAATAATTAATTGATCATATAGATTAATATGAACTATTATATATATATATATATATATATATATTGTTTCTTAGTTAAAATTTATATATAGTGTTATACATATAATATAATTATATGTATATAATGTCTATACATAATACTATTTGATTATATATATTTATCTATTTAAATTTTTTACGGTATGGTATATAAAAACTACATATAAGTATTATATATACTATATTATAAATTGGAATATTATAAGAAGGGTAAAATAAATCTTTTATATAGTTTATATTTAATATTATTTAAATCAGCCATAATTCAAATGTATAGAAGATAATGATAAATTACAATATTTATGACTAATTTAAAAGATATATTAATTATAATATATAACATATATAACATATATAACATAAATATATATATATATATATATATATATATATATATAATAGATTATTCTGTCAATAAAATTAATTAATAAATTAAATAATAAATCGATATTTGACCTAATATTCTAAATAATTAATAGAAATATATTATTTGCATTATAAATATATATAAAGATTTATTTATACTCCGCTCTTAGCCGTACACATATACATCAGAAGTTAAAGTTTCTTTTTACCAAGCGAATAGATAAAATGAATATTTCAAGGCGAATTGATCAAATGCAAATTAACATAGACTTGAGATTCTCTTCAGATATTTGTATTGTAAAGATTGAATTCTATGAATAAGGTATTCTTGAAAACCACGTAAACAAATTGATGTTAGATATCAAACTGTATTATATTATTTATATTATATTATTTATATTATGTTCCCTGTAATGAGTAGTATGGTATAAGCAAACATATCAATTTAACATGGCACCATGTTTAGAATGATTTAATGTATGTATATTACGAAATATGAATATATATATATATATATTTATATAATATATGGTGGTATTATTCATATATATATACATATATATTATATAATTATAATCTATGGTAATTATAACATCAAATAATCAGTAATATTATATGGAGTATAATATATTTGATTAGTAACTTATTAAACATATTTTATTATTTTGTTTGTCAATTGATATCGTGAATTACAATGACCACCGATCACTGGCAGTTATGAAAAGGTTTCGGCTAATAATTGATTACACTTGGTCAATATCGCTTGACAGGATAGCTACGGAGTATTCCAGATTTATCTCCGAGATCGCCGTCCAATAAAAAGTGTGGCATCAACTAAATGAACAAATTCAGCCGATTCATTGAAATTGGCCGATAACGGCAGTAAATAATATACACTGGACACAATTACTCTAATTGCTAATTACCATATTTCTTATCCGATAAGCCATAATCCCACGGCCTATTTTTCTTTGATTTCCTTGTTTCTGTAATAAAATACAAACATGGATATTTGCACATATAGGTTATAAATAAACGTGTAAACTAATTCCATTTAACAATATATATTTCGGTGAGATTAATTTATAGGGATCAATATATTTAAATACTATTAATTACTGACATTTGTTATTACGTGTTAATCGTATTTTGTATTATATATTAAATTTTATTAGAAATTAATGACATACAAAACAAATATAGTTCATTATATTAGAATATCGTATTTATGTCATTTTTAAAAACATTTAATTAATATTCTCAATATATATTTTTAAACTATATCTTTCACAATTATTTTGATGAACATAAATATCATAATTCTGATAGTATTTTAAGTGTATGTTTTATTTTGATTATTTTTAATCATGATTATAAAAAGTGTATGTTATTAATATTTTGCATTTTTAATAATGATAACAAGTTTAATTTATGAATTATTCGTATTTATATCTCTATTTTATGTATATATTATAGATACTAAACAGAGTACTACTATAATGTACTTAAAAAACTAAAAAATATAATATTATATATATACATTTTCTTAATATATATTATATAAATAAATAAAATAATATTTATATTGCATCTATAATGTATATATTATAACAAAATACATATACATATAATTATTACTATACGTCTTTTATATCATGTGAAATCTCTATGAATATTTTCAATTTCTTTATAACCATTATATATTTATATAAATGATTGGCAAATGATTTAGCTTTTATGCTAAAATATAAACTATATTAATATATATCTGTAAATTACAATTAAAAAATATAGTAAATATTGTATTACCACACAAGTGAAAGGTACAACGATGGGTATTGTGTATTGGTGGCGTAAAGTAGTAAAACACGTGGTATGCATATATTGCGTAATTTTTTGACACTATAGATTGCCGTAATTTAAAACGTGTTATTCCTCTACCTATTGTAAAGTAGTAATTGCTTGATTGTCCTGTCAGTTTGTATTTCCGGCGCTTCATGGTGACAGAGTCGACGAATAATATAGTAACATTCCGTTGTAATTTCGATTTCTAATTATCGGCGTCTTCGTCTCCCGGTTTTGCTGGGATCGCAACTGGGTGAAATGAACTATATAAATGTAAATTAACTTCAAAGTAACACCCGCTCCTAACACAATGCTTCGCCGCATCCCATCTCTTACGTAACGCCTAATTATCTAATTAGGCGACTATTATTCGTACATGATAATTAAGACATATATAAAAGCTGTTTTATATATTCTATAGATACAAATTATACGAGTCTTAAATAATTATATAAATGTTTCAATATTTATAATAAGTACTATATAATATTTGATATACCAATATTATTCTTATACATTACTTAAATAATCTACATTTATTCTGTAATATTGTTTTCCTAGTCGCATTAAATACGAATAAAACCAAGTAGCAGTAGAATAAAAAGTGGATAATATATATATATATATATATATATATATATATATATATATATGTATATATATATATATATATATATATATATATATATATATGTGTATGTATGTATATATATATTTATTAGTAATACTATTAACTCAGGTAATTATATTATCTTTATCATGCACCACTATCTTATAGCATACTAATATACATCCTCTATAAAGTGTATAATTTGTACGCTATTTATTATCTTTATATTTTCTAGAATTCCAACTTACCATTATAATATTATAACTTATAATGTATCATAGCATGAATATATTTTTTTATTCAATCGGTATAATTACATGTACGTATTTAATTCATACTAATATTTTGAATTGCATTCTATATATCTAATGTTTAATTATTTATCTTTTATTATTGTGACTTGTGATATAATACCTGGTGCGGATGTGATAAGTTAGTATAGATAATATGGTTATATATACGATATATGGTATAACATATCTAAACACTTATGTTGTTCCTAGCTATATAGATATTTATTATAAAGTATACAAATTTGTAGGTTACAATAATAGATAATTGATTATATACAATAATTAGTCATATTACATTTTCTTATAATTTATAATATATAGTTGAATATACATTATATATATATATATAATTTCTATTACGTTAATACCATGCGAATAATAACTATAGAATCAATATTGATATAATATATTAACATAATAGAGTATAAAATACCAATTTTCTATAGAGAATATGCCTTTTTATTTACATGATGTTAATATAGCAGAAATAAAAATAATATACAATGTGTTGCAGTAATACTTTATGTGTAAATATATATATATATATATATATATATATATATATATATATATATTCTTTATATGATAATATGGATTCATCAAAAGTTCAAGTTTTTTGAAAACACATTCTCAATTAATAGATATATTTTATTATTGTGTATCGTATCAAATAGTACTTAAAATTTGTATTATGGTTCATATTAATATTTGTATATATAAGCATATATATTTTTGAATACATTTTTATAATAATAACAATATTAGTTATAACTATAATTAATATGCATACTATATTTATATATATTCAAACTATAATTTAATTTGAAAAATTGTTTCAATTTAAAGTTCATTTAATTAACTTACAAGATTATTTGAAAAGTAGTTATATGAATAGTAATACTATTATATAAATAATATATAAATATACGCCATATAAATCACAATTTAGTGATGGTTTAGATAAGGTACTTATATATTTCCACGGGTGTCCAAAATCATTATATTGTGTTTATTTGTATGTGAGAAGTCAGTTATAATGATCTTTCACTTAGAAAACTGTAATAGATTATTCTCATTTTTTTAATAAATACTTTAGATCGATGAAAGAGCTCTTCGAGTACAATATAGATGTACCTATAAATATACACATATATATATATATATATATATATATATAAAAAAAGTTGATATAATTTGGTTAAAATGGAGGCGGGTACATTGCATAATCATATCATCCATTTTCTTTGAAACGATTTATCTCCGGGGA
>OZ038313.1:22071714-22111009 GCA_964035775.1 Osedax frankpressi
TGTGTTGATGATTATATTGTATATTATATGTTTATATTTAGTATGTAATATATATATATATAATATAATATATATAATATTATTATAGTGACATTCTAATGCTTACCAATCCCCATATACAGGATATTTGTAAATATTCTGTAGAATTGTAAACTGTATATCCAAACAGATTTATTCGTCTGCGATTGCGTTGTTGATTCCGCTATTATATCTTCAAATAGTATCTGTTCATATTAATTTATATTATATGTTTATATATCAATTGGTATTTTTATGTTTAAATTAATTCGCGTTCATTCGTATCATTTAACTGCCTTATTTATAAAGGTATATATAATAAATATACGTCCTTTTATTTTTTCGTATTATTAATTATGAAAATTTGCCAAAGTCGTGGTAATATATAATAAATATAAATATATTTAAGTATTTACTAGTTTTGCTATTGACCTATTTACCATATAAAATGAAATAACTGCATTGTGTATATTGTATATTTAAATTTTCTACATAACATTCCTGTAGTATTATATATAATATAATATATATATATATTATATATAATATAATATATATATATATATATATATATATATATAATATATATAATGATGGTATATATATTATATAACTTGTAAATAATTGACTATTATTAATATATTATTATTTGCATGATTTTACTATCCTAATTTATATTTACATTTTATTCAATTTATCAGTTTTAAAAATGTGCAACCTTTTCTATAATATTTTAAATAAGGGTTAATATATGTTTTAATAATCTAGAGTAATTTAAGCTTGTCACATATATTACATATAAAATAGTATTAAACTCTATGCATAACTATTTTAAATAATAAAACTATTCCTTATAAATCGATATTAATTTAATCTACACAAATCATAATCGGGTAGATACTTATTTTGGTGAAAGAAGAAATAGGGATAAAATATCTTAATTTTAAAATTATCCAGTATATTTTATATTAATTAATATTTATAATTAACAAATTTTTTATAGTATAGAAATTTTAGTATTTAATTTAAATATGTAAATTCATATATTTATAATGCATAAATTTAAAATGTTACCATAAAATAATGGTACATAAATATATGCAAATATGTATTTTACAAAATTATTACATTATTTAGTTCGTTCGATATTCTATTATATATAAATATATATAATATGTAGTATAATTTGTAATTAAATTTTAATAAATTTCAACAATTAGTTATATTACGAGCATTGTTTACTGGTATATGGGTATATGGCATTTATTATTTTTACATTTTTGTATTAGTCGCAAATTTATGGGAAATGTTATTGGAAACATATAATTATACCAACTATTCACTTATAGGCATGTTAAAGCAATTGATTAATAATTAATTTAAAACTCTCCGTGCAATTTATAAATAACAAAATATTAAAAATTTAATTTTATAATTTTATAAAATATTTTATTTTTCATATACTTTACTTCAATTCGTGTATATCAAAATACAGGAAAATATACAACTTCAGATCAAATATAATTTGTTTTGAGATCGAATAATTTGTCAGTAATAAATTTAAAGATAATATCTATAAACATTGGAATACAATGCTTGATTTTGAAGATATACTCAATAATATAAATATTTATCAATATATTTATGTATTAAAATATATATTATAATGTATTAAAATATATTATACTATATCATAATCAGGAGTAAATAAAGTTATACTAACAGTTACGTAAGAGTTTATGGACTTTGGGTCTCGATTTTTGTAATCAGAAAATACTTTCTTAGCTTGAAACCTTGGTGTTCTTGCTAGTCTGGCGGATTTCATTGGATCCGTTTGAGTCGTTAAATCAGCTCGAGTATGTTCCTGACAATTATCTATACATACCAACTGAGTTGGAGTAAATTCATTTGAGTAATATGGTTTAGATGTGTGTCCTTCAATCGATTCTCCGAAATTATTACCGAATTCCATTTCTTCGCTTGGAGATATCACGATGGTTGGTTGGTTTATGATGCTGTGATTTTTATTCGGTGACTGTACCAGAATATTTTCTTCATATTTCACGGTAGTTTGAGTTCCAAATGACCTGCATTTTTAAATATAATTTATCTTAGTTGTAACCACGATGTAAATCATATATTAACATTGATACATAACTATAACAATGTTAAATGCGTACATTATTAATGCAATTATATAATGTATGTATAATGTATGCAGTATTGATATTATATTGATATAAGAAATACTGTGCTTTAAGATACCATAACCATCCTATTATTTTATTAAATATAATTCTTATAATTTGAATATACGCATACGTATCTATTTACACCTGTTATATATATATATATATATATATATATATATATATATATATATATATATATAATATATATATATATATATATATATTATACTCATGAAATGCAATGCTCTATTAAAATAACTTCTAACCTAAAATAATATAAAATAGTAGACGGGATACTCGTTTGTTCATTTAATAATCTATGTAATGTTATGTAATAGGTTATTTTTAATTTAAGTTAACTTCGTATATCAAATCAATAGTAAATGGAAAGTAACCTATTTAAGAGAGTTGATTCCTCATCGATAGTTTCCATATTAATCAATAACAATATATTGTTATATAGCGTATACCTTGTTATAACGTATGCCTTGTGAATATAACGTATACCTTGTGAATATTACGTATTTATAAGGATACTATAATCCGTGGGTTCATTCAAGGATATTTCTCGGAGAAATGAAATGCTTAATATATTCCAGACCCATCTTCTAAGGTTTAAGTTGAATACGCATTACTCGCAGCTCTTATCACTAGCGGGTATTCTGCGTTATTAATAGACATGATAACGGTATCGCCGTTATTAGAGTATAGTTTAGTATTCGAGGCTGAACATGTTGATTAACTTGTGTTTCATTTTCTATATATATATATATATATACATATATATATATATATATATATATATATATATATATATATATATATACAATTATACAAGGGATCATTTACAACTTCCAAAAATATTTACACATTAAAAGTTAATATATACTTATTATTGATTACCTAATCATGATTATTTAAATAGTAATTATCTAATTTCCGATGTGTATATAGTGTATATAGTTAATTTATTATAACTTAATTCGGACGTAAGATGATTAAATAATATGTATATCATATTTAACAACAAAATAGTTTATGATTTAAAATGTTTGCCGCAGTATTTTAGTAGTCAAACATATACATGATATATATAATACGTATACATATATATATATATATATATATATATATATATATATATATATATATATAGTATATAATAACATTAATAATATATTGGATGTATAATGTAAATAGTGGTAATCGTAGTTACAGATAAAAATGAAATCAATACAAAATGTTAACAGATCTCCAAACTCCGTGGATTTATTTATAAAAACTGCATTCATTCATTTTCATTTAACTGCATATTTAGTGAATACAGATATTTAAATTGTGCATTCATTCCAATACAATATTTAATGTATCATGAGACAAATGATACTTTATAAATATTGTCATGGTGTATAAGTGATCTCAGATCCTCAGCTCGAGAATAATCAAATGACATTTACTAGTTATGGCATAATATAATGTAATTCATGTTATAATGCTAATTCATATTTTTAAATTAAAATAATGTTAAATAATGTTAAATTAACGTTAAAATAACGATAAAATATCGATAAAATAACTTTAAATAACGATAAAATAACGTTAAAATAAAGTTAAAATAATGTACATGTAAAAATTTGTACAATATATATTTGTAAATGTTTTTACAAATATCTGATTACTCAAAAAATTATAGCATCAACAATAAATGCGGTTGATTAGAGATAGCAGATGTATAATCTATCTTAATCGCAATTATTGTTAATATCTGCTCAGTGTATCCTAAATAATCACAATTAATCTTAATATCTGCATTTCAGTATATTATATATTTTATTTTAAAATGTTTGACATTTTCGGTGTTACATTTTTTTCAATGGGTGTATTAACACTACTTATAGTATATATTAAATTGCAATGTGCAGCTGTACAGTGTGGAAGGCAAACATTTTTCCCAACACAATTTTGTAAAGAATATTTTTTAATATATGCATAAAATATAGATTTAAATTGTATGTTATTAATCTATTAACTGTATATTAATTCGTATACAAAACACGTGTTATAACTATTCATAATAATAATAAAATATATTATGAATTTAAAGTAAATATAAATTTATAATAGCTAATAATTTAATATCTTATTTAAACAAGTTTATATATAGATACTTATCAATATCTCAGCCTCCATGGAAAACAGAAAGTAGTTAATGTTATTGTTTTTATACATTATATTATTTTGATATGTATTTGATATAGTTTATATATATTCTATATAGTCTCAAGTACTACATATATCTTATAAAAACTGTAGATTCGCCTTATCATCCAGAAATATAATTAATTCTATCATATAATTGAATAAATATAATTTAAATTTCCAACAAAAGTGATATAATTAATTTACTGTTGGTTACACGCTAAAAGTTAATACATTCAAAAATGTGTAACCATAATAAAATAGTCACTGATATAATTATATATAATAAAATCACAACAATTGACCAAGAACACATATAGATCGTTTTAACTTTTTGTTATATAATAAAAAAGAATATTTATTTTATTTTATTTAAATTATATATTATATTTTATTTTAGAAAAGCATATACTTATTTATAATGGTTACAACATATGATTTCTTGGGAGTAGAACTAATGTATATAATAATCGATTATATTACATTAATGTATATACATTTATGTATTGTTATAAAACTAATACATTATTTTTATTTAAAACTTTATTTATAGGTGATTTCTCAAAACTCATTCATATTAATTATTAACGCATGGCTGATAAAATATATAAAATAGTCAAACTCCCGACCTGCTATTATTATTAGATGAAATGATTTTGAATCATTAATTCTGTAGTATAATATAGATAACAATACATAATTAACGCTTGCATCTCTGTTAATCAGTATATCGTCTGTTAATCAGTATATCGTCTGTTAATCAGTATATCGTCTGTTAATCAGAATATTAATTACAATAATCAAAATCTATTATCGGAATGAATCCACGGAAGTAAAATATTCAAAATAATAATAAATTGTAATAATAAAATAATATATAAAATAATAATTATGATTTTCAAAAAGCATTTACAAAATTATTAATATAAATCAATTGTTGAATATGTTATTATCGAATTGTCAATAATAATTATTTATTAATGTATTCCCATATTCACAAAATTCATGTATTTTATAATCATTTAGTATTTTGATTTTTTTAAAATAATATAAGCAGATTTATGTAAGCAACTTATATGTATTCATCGATGATATAAGTGAAAACGTCTTCATAATAATATTATATAATTTATCATAAGAAAAAGTTTCGTTGACTATTTACATTTACAAATAAATATAAAATAATAACCCCTAATTGTATAGTACTCTTTCATTTTAGTTTTTAATTATATCGCATAAATACTCGAGAAGTCGGTATATTTACTGAGTATCTGATAGTTAATACTCGGTAATTGGGCTGCAGTGACGTATCGCTCATTATGTGATCGAGGTACGAAAAACTCGACGAGTCAAATGTGACACGCGTTGAGTAAAGGATACGAACGATGGTCGAGAATGTATTATCAATGTGTCAAAACCACTACATTCAACTTCGGAACATCTAATGTTGTCTCCACATCTCTCTAGTAAGTTATGTACCCGTGGGCTCGCTGGTCAAGCGTCGCCATCTCGACGGATTCGCCGAACTGCCCTACGAGTATATGTACGTCGTTCTCCCTCGCGTCTTGCCCACGTATCCCAGTCACACCTTGATGCCGAACACAAAGGTCCACGATAACGGCGCCTGGAACACGATGCCGCCGGTGATGCCAAGTGTCATCACGATGAAGATCAAGAGCAGCAGACGATCCACTACAAGAGCGACGTGCTGCCATTCGTTCTGGATGCCTTCGAGGTGGTCGCGTTCCAACTGGCGACATTCGTTGCGATCCAGCGTTGCGGAGAGGCGTCTCAATACCCGGGATAGGTGGCCGTCTAGCGATTCGGTCGTAGACCCAGCCGGACCCGTTACCATTTCCGCTAGGGAACTGGAAAAAGAAGTGGCCGCCCGTTGCCTCTGCGAGGTACTCAGTACGTCGGAAACGCTAAATCCGGAAGCATCGACTCCGCCGCCGCCACCGCTTCCGGACTTGGCGGATGAGGACATCCCGGCCATTGAACGTAAACTAGAGAAAGATTCCTTGGCCCCGCCCAGGAAATCCTGTTTTGTTTTCACGAATGAAATGCTTTATATAGATACTATATAATATATTTATGTTAATTAAGAAATATTAAAATATTTGTAAATGTGTACTTTTAAATAGTAATTATAAATAATCAACTAGAATATTAAAATTACAAATATATATATATATATATATATATATATATATATATATATATGTGTGTGTGTGTGCGTATTTGTGTGTGTGTGTGTGTGTGTGTGCGTATTTGTGTGTTTTTGTATGTGTGTTATATTGATTAATATGCATACAATACATTATATGTAATAATTCTTCATATCTATAATAATTTTAAATATAATATAATATTAAAATAACATATATCTCATGTATCACTAACCATAACATTATTTGAAATGCTGTTATCACATAATCTCGTCTGGTTATTAGATTTTCTTAGTTTTGTATATTTATTACTTCGCTCACCATATGATTTTCTCTTCTGTATCCAGATAATATAAAATTATGTTAATTACAGTAAATAGAATAAAATCAAATTACTATTAGAAATTATAACAATCTGAATAAAATAACCTTATATAGAGATGCATAGGCATGTTTATGTATAAAAAGAATACGAGATAAATATCCAAAACAGATACTTCGTATGATCTGTGGGACTTCCGACCCTCGTTTACCCTGAGAAAATAAAAGTAATATAATATATTATATTTAAACTAAAATTAAATAAATATTTATTATTTATTAAGCCTATTGTTATAACTTATATATTAATATAATTCGTGGCAATATTCTTAACAAATATCAATTCGTTCTATTTCGCTTTATGAGATATAAAAATTTTAAAATTCCATCATTGTTCCCTTTATATCGTATACTGACCTTATTGTGTATATTTAATGTCATAACAGTCATGGCAGTAGCAAGAGATACAATTGCTATAGTTATTCCATAATAGAGACCTGAAATACGAATGCATATCAATGACATAGTAGTGCATCTGATGTATAGAATGTATTGAGTTTTTAGGCATTGCAAAATGATAATATATTTATAACAAAGATAATATCATTTCATAATAAAGCTAATTATAATAAATATTAAAAATAAATTAATTTATATTATTTTTAAATATATTACTAATAGACGAATTTTATAAGTAAATTATCAATGCAAATAGTTACAAATAGACATATTTGTGAATTAGTCTCACAGCAATTGGAATTTTATATATTGTATACTGTATGCTGTAGGTTTTAATGATTACCGATTAAAGGTAGGATGTCCGAAGTAGGCGGCATACTTTCCGTCACCAACATTAGGAAAACCGTCATAGACAATAGTGTGGTGATTCCCATTGTTACCTATAGCATCGGTAACCCACTCGTATTTAACGTGGAGATTAACATATGAGTTAACGTGGGTGTAACGTTAAGAGCTTAAGGGAATTAGTGTGGATGATATTTGGATGTTAAATTGAAGTTTAAAGAGAGGTTAATGTGAGGTTAATATGAGGTTAAAGTGAGGTTAATGTGAGGTTAATGTGAGGTTAATGTGAGGTTAATGTAAGGTTAAAGTGAGGTTAATGTGAGGTTAATGTGAGGTTAATGTAAGGTTAAAGTGAGGTTAATGTGAGGTTAATGTGAGGTTAATGTGAGGTTAATGTAAGGTTAAAGTGAGGTTAAAGTGAGGTTAAAGTGAGGTTAAAGTTTGGTTAAAGTGAAGTTAAAGTGAGGTTAAAGTGAGGTTAAAGTGAGGTTAAAGTGAGGTTAAAGTGAGGTTAAAGTGAGGTTAAAGTGAGGTTAAAGTGAGGTTAAAGTGAGGTTAAAGTGAGGTTAAAGTGAGGTTAAAGTGAGGTTAAAGTGAGGTTAAAGTGAGGTTAAAGTGAGGTTAAAGTGAGGTTAAAGTGAGGTTAAAGTTTGGTTAAAGTGAGGTTAAAGTGAGGTTAAAGTGAGGTTAAAGTGAGGTTAAAGTGAGGTTAAAGTGAGGTTAAAGTGAGGTTAAAGTGAGGTTAAAGTGAGGTTAAAGTGATGTTAAAGTAAGGTTAAAGTGAGGTTAAAGTGAGGTTAAAGTGAGGTTAAAGTGAGGTTAAAGTTTAGTTAAAGTGAGGTTAAAGTTTAGTTAAAGTTTGGTTAAAGTGAGGTTAAAGTGAGGTTAAAGTGATGTTAAAGTGAGGTTAAAGTGAGGTTAAAGTGAGGTTAAAGTGAGGTTAAAGTGAGGTTAAAGTGAGGTTAAAGTGAGGTTAAAGTGAGGTTAAGTGAGGTTAAAGTGAGGTTAAAGTGAGGTTAAAGTGAGGTTAAAGTGAGGTTAAAGTGAGGTTAAAGTGAAGTTAAAGTGTGGTTTAAATGAGTTTAAAGTAAGGTTAAAGTGAGGTTAAAGTGAGGTTAAAGTGAGGTTAAAGTTTAGTTAAAGTGAGGTTAAAGTGAGGTTTAAATGAGTTTAAAGTAAGGTTAAAGTGAGGTTAAAGTGAGGTTAAAGTGAGGTTAAAGTGAGGTTAAAGTGAGGTTAAAGTGAGGTTAAAGTGAGGTTAAAGTGAGGTTAAAGTGAGGTTAAAGTGAGGTTAGAGTGAGGTTAAAGTGAGGTTAAAGTGAGGTTAAAGTGAGGTTAAAGTGAGGTTAAAGTGAGGTTAAAGTGAGGTTAAAGTGAGGTTAAAGTGAGGTTAAAGTGAGGTTAAAGTGAGGTTAAAGTGAGGTTAAAGTGAGGTTAAAGTGAGGTTAAAGTGAGGTTAAAGTGAGGTTAAAGTGAGGTTAAAGTGAGGTTAAAGTGAGGTTAAAGTGAGGTTAAAGTGAGGTTAAAGTGAGGTTTAAATGAGGTTAAAGTGAGGTTAAAGTGAGGTTTAAATGAGTTTAAAGTGAGGTTAAAGTGAGGTTAAAGTGAGGTTAAAGTGAGGTTAAAGTGAGGTTAAAGTTTAGTTAAAGTGAGGTTAAAGTTTAGTTAAAGTTTGGTTAAAGTGAGGTTAAAGTGAGGTTAAAGTGATGTTAAAGTGAGGTTAAAGTGAGGTTAAAGTGAGGTTAAAGTGAGGTTAAAGTGAGGTTTAAATGAGGTTAAAGTGATGTTAAAGTGAGGTTAAAGTGAGGTTAAAGTGAGGTTAAAGTGAGGTTAATGTGAGGTTAATGTGAGGTTAATGTAAGGTTAAAGTGAGGTTAAAGTGAGGTTAAAGTGAGGTTAAAGTGAGGTTAAAGTGAGGTTAAAGTGAGGTTAAAGTGAGGTTAAAGTGAGGTTTAAATGAGTTTAAAGTGAGGTTAAAGTGAGGTTAAAGTAAGGTTAAAGTGAGGTTAAAGTGAGGTTAAAGTGAGGTTTAAATGAGTTTAAAGTGAGGTTAAAGTGAGGTTAAAGTGAGGTTAAAGTGAGGTTAAAGTGAGGTTAAAGTGAGGTTTAAATGAGGTTAAGTGAGGTTACGTGAGGTTAAAGTGAGGTTAAAGTGAGGTTAAAGTGAGGTTAAAGTGAGGTTAAAGTGAGGTTAAAGTGAGGTTAAAGTGAGGTTTAAATGAGGTTAAAGTGAGGTTAAGTGAGGTTAAAGTGAGGTTAAAGTGAGGTTTAAATGAGGTTAAAGTGAGGTTAAAGTGAGGTTAAAGTGAGGTTAAAGTGAGGTTAAAGTGAGGTTAAAGTGAGTTTAAAGTGAGGTTAAAGTGAGGTTAAAGTGAGGTTAAAGTGAGGTTAAAGTGAGGTTAAAGTGAGGTTAAAGTGAGTTTAAAGTGAGGTTAAAGTGAGGTTAAAGTGAGGTTAAAGTGAGGTTAAAGTGAGGTTAAAGTGAGTTTAAAGTGAGGTTAAAGTGAGGTTAAAGTGAGGTTAAAGTGAGGTTAAAGTGAGTTTAAAGTGAGGTTAAAGTGAGGTTAAAGTGAGGTTAAAGTGAGGTTTAAATGAGGTTAAAGTGAGGTTAAAGTGAGGTTAAAGTGAGGTTAAAGTGAGGTTAAAGTGAGGTTAAAGTGAGGTTAAAGTGAGGTTAAAGTGAGGTTAAAGTGAGTTTAAAGTGAGTTTAAAGTGAGGTTAAAGTGAGGTTAAAGTGAGGTTAAAGTGAGTTTAAAGTGAGGTAAATGAGAATATTGATGCGGAGGTTAACATGGAGAACACGTAGAGATTAATGCATAATTTTCATTAATGTAGTTAGATATTTGATAATTGTACAAATAGAATATCGTGTGATAAATGAATAACGTTAATCGTTACCAGGGTAACAACGTGGTTCAGAGGTTATGCCTGATTTGAAACTATATGAGAAATAGATTCTCATCAGTATGAGATTATTTGCAATGATGAGCCCAACTATCTATTCATCGCATTACCTAGAAATTTAACAACATATTCTAACCTATATGATAAGTTATACCTGTTCTGTTAAGCAAGATATTCAGGCTAGGCAGGTTCATACCATATAAGGTCATATTATATATTGATGAGTCACCGCTAGTAACCTTCTCTCCGGAGTCACTCGGTATATAAAACCCCAACAACGCCACCAAAGTTATCATCAGGCAGGGAAGTATCATATTGAATACGTAGAATAGAGGTTTTCTGTTGAATGTATATCAATTGTATTAACCGAGTATATAATATTGTTTTAATAACATTAATATTATTCATTAGCATTATTTAAATATATTTATATATATATATATATATATATATATATATATATATATATTATTAGTTAATTATAGGCAAAAGAAATATGAGAGTTTTAATAGCATATCATGTTATCTATGCGTTTAGGAGTATAGAAATTAATGATTTATAAATGTAAGTTATTAGTTATTAGTTATGAATATTTTTAGTTCAGTGTAGTTTTTAGTTTGGGTTTTCGCATATTTATTATTATTTTAGTTAATGTATTCCATCAAATACTAATTATTACTGGTACGGAATCTTTGATTGTATTTTAAAGTGCTTTGGTAGAATATTTGATCATAGAACTTTATTTATTTTATAATGTCATTTAACATTTGTTGTCTAAACAATTAGTTTGTTTGATACTAGTACCTGTTATTTGTTTATTATTATCCATTATTTGCTTTCCCCTTAAGTTGGTCATTGCCGTTACTTTAGCTATGGTATGTTATACAAGTGATAACATTATATATTGGTACATTTAGTAGGTATTTTTAAGTTATTGGAATAACTACGGTTGCAAACATATAAGCAACTATTCTAGGATAAAATAGTATTAGTTTTCGTAGAAAATGTATTCAGATCATAGGGATATATTAGAATGCCATATGCATGCAGCAATTGTTTATGCAATGTAACATTATAGCAGTGACATTTTATAAATAGTTATTATATGAATACATACATTTGACATTCAGGCAAGCTTGTATATTAATATGTGATGTAAAATTATAAATATTATAATATAAAATAAGAATATTTTAAAGATATAATTAGTAAGAGTGATATCAAATAATACACTTATTGTGTTTATTTAAATGTATTTCGTACGTACGATTTCTCAGAATTTCTGATATGTAAATATGATAGAAAAGTAAGTGTATACATTGTTAGATAAAGGTTGAAGTAAAACCTTAAGAAAGTTCATGTTCATGTTGAATTAAAAAATTTCAGAAATTTTGAAAAATAACGGATATATTAAAATTAAAAAAAAACGAATCTAGAATATATTGATGTTATAAATAAAATCTCAAATTTATAATATGATTAGGTAAAATATATAATTAAATGATCAAAATAAAATAGGTGACTAAAATATGTGACATATATCATCAATGTGTATTAAACATTGAGTATATGCCATTATCTATATAACATTATAAGATTGAGTATATAAAATTGTAAATATAATACTATATTACAATATATAACATTAAATAACATAAAAGTATTATAACTATAGTTTATATGCAATAAATACATTGCATAATATACATAATGTATGTATTGTAAGAATTCTAAATGAGGCATGAAAAACTACTGAAATTTCAATCACATTTATTTAAAAATATTCAAAGTATCGTTATTTTATTAATATAAATATAATCTTGGTTTACTATGATATATTAGAGGTAATTTCATTACTTATGGTTCAAAACAAGTATATAATATACCTTCGCGCCATTTACATGTATGATAAAAATATGAATACTGTACTCTATTAATTACACTCTATTATATACCAACAAAGTTATTTAATAATATTATATAACAATTTTATATTTCACATATTAATAATAACTTTAATATAAATAATTTATAATTTTTTTTTATTTCAATTTGACTAATTATTTTTCCATATATTTATTATGTTAATCATTATAAATATTGATATGTGTAAAATACTGAATATAATCTAGCATATTTAAAGATAATCTAATTAGTATATCAAAATGTTATCAACTTGTTAAGATACATATGACCAAATTTAATATACAGAGTTTTGCAATGCTAAATATTTATTTACGAATGTTATGAAATAATGACCTAAATTAGTGATATGTATTGTTATTATTATATTATTATATATACATTATTATTAAATAATGTTATTAAATAATAAAAAATTAAATAATATATTTGTGCTGAGCAGCAAAACAAAATATTGATTTATAAATGTTATGAAACGTGCATAATAATTTATATGGTATTATTATTTTATTAGGTTTAAAATATTATTAAATTATTTAATTATAAATAAAAATCTAAATTGTATACAAAAAATGACTATATTTGTGATGCGGTCCGTAATAGAGTCTTCCTCGCAGTCTTTCTGACCATTTCAGATTTCTCCTCCTCGCAGTCTTTCTGACCCTGTCAGAGTTCTTATCCTCGCAGTGTTTCTGACCCTGTCAGATTTCTCCTCCTCGCAGTCTTTCTGACCATGTCAGAGTTCTTATCCTCGCAGTGTTTCTGACCCTGTCAGATTTCTCCTCCTCGCAGTCTTTCTGACCATGTCAGAGTTCTTATCCTCGCAGTGTTTCTGACCCTGTCAGATTTCTCCTCCTCGCAGTCTTTCTGACCATGTCAGATTTTTTATCCTCGCAGTGTTTCTGACCCTGTCAGATTTCTCCTCCTCGCAGTCTTTCTGACCATGTCAGATTTCTTATCCTCGCAGTGTTTCTGACCCTGTCAGATTTCTTATCCTCGTAGTCTTTCTGACCCTGTCAGATTTCTTATCCTCGTAGTCTTTCTGACCATGTCAGATTTCTTATCCTCGTAGTCTTTCTGACCCTGTCAGAGTTCTTATCCTCGCAGTGTTTCTGACCCTGTCAGAGTTCTTATCCTAACAGTGTTTCTGACCCTGTCAGATTTCTTATCCTCGTAGTCTTTCTGACCCTGTCAGATTTCTTATCCTCGTAGTCTTTCTGAACCTGTCAGAGTTCTTATCCTCGCAGTGTTTCTGACCCTGTCAGATTTCTTATCCTCTCAGTCTTTCTGACCCTGTCAGAGTTCTTATCCTCGCAGTCTTTCTGACGCTGTCAGATTTCTTATCCTCGCAGTCTTTCTGACCATGTCAGATTTCTTGTCCTCGAATGTCTGTTTTCTGTCGATCCATACTATATGGCTATTCTTTTATTCTAGAGAAACTTCATTCTTCCGGGAGATTAGCCATAGATATACCACTTTACCGTGGTAGAGAAGGTAGACATAGCCTTCACAACTGCACATTTTATTGTTGATATTGTGTTGAAAACAGAGATATAATAATTGATTATATACATTCTTGGTAACATAATTTTATTACATACGTAAATTGTTTGAAGTATACTTTAACATATATACAACTATAACCTAAATAATACAGATGTGTTGTTTAGTCGTGTGTCCCTAGTTTACTCTAATTATAAACCCTAACCCCTACTAACCGTCTGATCTGTATCTTGTATGTAATATCGGGGTAGGGTTCGGCACAACAGGAGTATTTGACAACATTACGGACGGCGTGTAATTTTACTAGATACCACTCATTATTTGGGATGTAGTTTGAGAGGTCACCGTCTCGCCCCACTTTCAGTAGGTTCAACTATGGGGCGAGGAGTTACCGTTTTAACCGGTGGGTAAATAGCATATCCGCATTTAATTATTATTTTTGAAAACACTACACGCCATTAAGTATATGTATGAAAATAGATTTCTAATATTATGTAATATATGAGAATATCGTCATATTATATATTATATATGCGAAATATTTCTTTTTGGTAAAATAATTCCAATATGAATACATTATTAAGTTTTTAAAGGACAATTAAAAAATAAAATCAAAAAACATAATTTTATTTCAAATTAGTAACCACACACACATATATATATATATATATATATATATATATATATATATATATATATAAATGTATATGTGACTACAATTCATGATTATAATACAGTAATATAAAAAGCACTAATAATAAAAGCTATTTTTTAATATCATATACAGTTTTAGATATATGCATTACATGTAGTATAATATTTAATTAATACTATTTATTATTGTGAATAGTCTACTTGGAGTAAGTAAAAGTGATCATAGTCTGAAATTATCACACATTTTAAATCATATTCTATAGTTACTATTTAATTTGTAATTTATAAAAAATGTTATTATGAAATATTAGATTTATTAATTATATTACGCAAGATACAAAAACAATAATATACTATAATAAAGTATTTTTTAGTACTATTATACTATATAAATATATATTGTAATACCTTTCAAATCCATGACTAATAATTCGCTAGTGAATATAGAGATTTGCACGTATTTGTATAAAGATAAATAATATTCACTTTTGACTATCTTCAAGTGGAACATAACTCGTATTGCAAGAAATTATGATTTCCGTGAAAAAAGTAAAAATAATTTTAAAATAAACAAAACATTTCTAATCTTTACATACCTGGAAACCATCGTAGGTCCACGAAGCGAACTTTAGCGAACAGTTTTGTTCGTCGAACGGGAAGTACTTAACGTTCAGAGCGCATGACGATTTAAATATCATCATGGATAACCACGTAACGTTACCGTCGTTGGAAACAATGATGTTGGTACTAATGGACGATTTGTAAGCGGACACGTCGGCGCTGTAAAGAGTACAAGGTAGTGTAAATAGTACGAGATAGTGTAAAGAGTACAAGGTAGTGTAAATAGTACGAGATAGTGTAAATAGTACGAGATGGTGTAAATAGTACGAGATGGTGTAAAGAGTACAAGGTAGTGTAAAGAGTACAAGATAGTGTAAAGAGTACAAGATAGTGTAAAGAGTACGAGATAGTGTAAAGAGTACAAGGTAGTGTAAATAGTACGAGATGGTGTAAATAGTACGAGATGGTATAAATAGTACGAGATAGTGTAAATAGTACGAGATGGTGTAAATAGTACGAGATGGTGTAAATAGTACGAGATGGTGTAAATAGTACGAGATGGTGTAAATAGTACGAGATGGTGTAAATAGTACGAGATGGTGTAAATAGTACGAGATAGTGTAAATAGTACGAGATGGTGTAAATAGTACGAGATAGTGTAAATAGTACGAGATGGTGTAAATAGTACGAGATGGTGTAAATAGTACGAGATAGTGTAAATAGTACGAGATGGTGTAAATAGTACGAGATAGTGTAAATAGTACGAGATGGTGTAAATAGTACGAGATGGTGTAAATAAAATACTCTTTTAACTTATTATAAAGTAGCACGTCTGGTTTCCATATGGAAGAGAATGGTTCAAGTTGTTATATTTTTTAGGATCCCATTTCAACATTGGATCGATCCACGCTTGGTTAAGCCAGCAATTAGTTGTAATAATCTGGTTCTTTTCGTCCTATGTTACGATGAAAGTGAATTAGTTCCGTTAGTTGTGGAAATGTTATATTGGTGTTAATATAGATGCTATTAATTCCAGAATCGATTATAGATGATATAGTTAGTACAGTTTTATATTTGTAATTATAAATATTATATTAAACAATTCATTTTAAAAACTAAACTAGTAAATACGAATATTAATAACTATTTATTATAAATGCATGGTTTCATTTGTGGCATATTTAAAATTTCATATCAAAATGTTTATATATATAAGTTATTTGATCGTTTATATGTTTATTAAATCGATTACATAATTTAAATAAATTAATTTGTATACATTAATGTTTATTTATTATATTGATTTATTATTTAAGGTTTATATGCAATAAATTTATTACTAATATTTAAATTTTGTTTGAATACTAATTCAATTATAAAATATAGAAAATAATTGATATTGATTATATTCTTTGCCCCGTGTTTATATAGGATATATTCAAAATAATAAGTATCTGAACATATCTAAAATATATAATCACCTGTTATACCATTAATCCATCTACCTCAACTTAATAAGATCTTATTTTATGTATTGAAATTATTTAATTTAAATATATTTTGTATTAACTTTTCTATTTTAATTCATATTATGTTTACACATTCTGTTTACATTAATATATAAAGTTATATTTAATATTTATATATACATGCAACAATGATTTCTATATTTTAATATTTAGTTTAAGATATTCTTATTTTTTTCTATATCATTAAATGTATGAGTATTACGCATAACATATTATGTGTACTGTATTATTAATACATCTTTTTAGTATATATATTTAATATTAAAATATACTATTCATACAGTATTCTTATAATATCGTATATCAACATTAGTTAGATACCTCCTATTACTAATAAGATAATATACAATATATATAAATCTTTGGAATTAAATCTAGCATATTTAGAAAATATTAGAAACACCATATTAGAAATAACAATAGGAAAACTCATGAAATCAAAACTTCCTAATGAATCTAAAAATTACGATTATGTAATCAAACAATCTGTCTCCGTTGCTAATAAGATTGACGAAAAATAACTAATGCAAACTATAGAATCAAATATATACTAATATATAGCATTGGAACATAGACTCAATCAATATTCTCTTGTATGACCTGCATATCCAATCTAATATAAATATGCAAATATCAAAATTCGAAACCAACAACATACCATCATTTAAAATCATAACATTTCACACTATTTCTATTAATATATAAATCAATTTACTTTATTTAGATCAGCATAATTTTTAGATATTATTAAGGTAACTTGTCATTCTATTGTGAAGGAAAATTAGAATGCTAAAATACGAATATTAATAACATAAACTCTCTTCTAAATGTTGTCAAATTAACTTATAATGCCTTTTTAAAGTAGGTATTTAGTACTCCAGAAAATGAAATACCCTCAACAGCCCAGCATCTCATTGGCTAGACTAATTTACTAGAATTCACCGATAAATGTCTTAATAACTCTTACGAATTATTTTCTTCTTATTGTTAAATAAAATAGTTTATAGGAGTCTTTAAAATATGAACAATAGTTTATATTAATACTCAGTTGAATACCTTTAAATATAAAACTGACTAATATTGACAATTCAAGAATTAGATAACTTTAACTTGAAAATATGGTATCGCCCTCCCATTATATATCTAATACGTACAAAGAAAATGTGCACCATACTAGAAGATTTAATTAACTCAGAATAACTAGTTTAATTCTCGGGAATTCAAGTTTACAAGTCTATCATGTATAATGGAACAAGAAATTTAAATAATATTTCTATGATTTCACTCAATCTAAGGGTTTACACCAACTAATTACATTTTCCACTAGATCCATTAATATCCCGTACCACATCGTAACTATAGTTATTATACAAATATAATGCATTTGCCTGATATTCATGTGGATTATTTTCCGGTAAATCAATAGGATTTCATCAACTCAAGATTTTAAAACATAAGTAATCATCATGAAATATCAACATGGAGTATAAAACAAATGTTTGTTATCGATATGGAAAAAGATCTAGATCAAGTCTATCACCATAAATTACTATTTAAACCCTCTAAAAATAACATCAAATGTGTGTATACAATGTAAACTATACCTGCCTCAAATAATGTCTTACAACCCGAGGTCACCATGTTAATATAGCTAATAGTTTGAAGGATAGAGATACATCTAGTGGACCACATCAATTCAAATCGGAAACTAGTTATTCCTAGTTTACATCTATAATCTACCTTTTATATTAAAGTTATCAATTCATTTATTATTATTTCTACGATATTAAATTAGCATTATCATTCAAAGATATCAAGAATGGCAATTAATGTAAGGTGCAGTAAGTTTCGCTCTTGCGATAGATGCTTGAATGGTAACTGGAGGTTGCAGAGCATAAATTGACAAACTGACTTTCTGAAAAAATGATACATCAACAAATACCATTCTTAAAATAATAATGAACTACCGTATAACCAGCTTTTAAATATCTAGTGATCCAAATCTCTACTACCGAAGACTTTTCTTATCGTGTTCGTAATAAATGCTGTAAATCCTATCAAATAATAAAACATTATATTTAGATGCTTAGTATCTAACAACTATTAAACTTAACTTAAGCCTATAAGACTTATTTAAAACCAATAACTGAGTACAAATCGTCTGGAACCTTGGAGTTATATTTGTAAGCAAATATATATCAATTAAAAAGTCAAAAAAAGTGCATTAGTTTATATTCTATCTACCTAAAAAAATCTTATGAGTGCTTATCATACGAAAATATATTCTCTCTATCCCTCTATATCTCTCTCCCTCATTCCCTAAATTCCAAATAATAAATAATAAAATTTCTACATTCTTTATTCCCATTATGACAAAAGTACTTCATTTGTTATAATGTCGCGGGTCACTTTAGTTATTTTATTTATATACACATTTATTAACCATACTCTCAAGGGCCCTTAAGAAATTTCGTTTTAAAATAATATAAATTTTAACTACAGAATGTCTTCAAAAATCTCAATAATTATTTATACTTAATAAACCTTAAAAATATTGGATGTAGTTATCATACTATATGATAACTATATTTGATTAAATAAGCATGATTTTTATTCTCAAATGTTAGATTTATTTTTAAAAGTATTATATTATTTAATATAGATAAATCATTTGTGTATCCTCTACTTTATATGATTTCGATGAAACATAAATATAACTGTTTCTTGATATTGTTTTGATTAAGTGAATATTTACCATTATGAAAATATGTAACAGAATTATTTATTTATTAAATTAAAATATTTATAAAAAAAATAATAAACTAGAAATAATATAAATAATTATATTAAATAAGTCTTGGAATAATATTAAATAATAAATTAAACAATAGATATAAATGATTCAAGTGTAACACCAATATATCAACAATACAGAAAAAGAGTGCATATATATTAGAGAAATAGGACTGAAATTAATGTTATACACATCTAGATATCGATGCGTGGTGTGATTAATCTCGGCCGGAATTTCCGGTCATTTGTAATAACGAGTTTCCGATCATGTGGTTCGTTTCACTACACCTACATCGCAATTCCTACAAGCATACATCGGTGGTTGTTAAGTTGGTATTACCAACAGAATCAGCATCGCAGTGATATATCAGTTCAGCAGTAATTGCTGACTTCAACTAATTAGATTGGTGAATATTCAGCAAATAATAAAATACCACGATATAATAACCTACGAAGATATGTACTATTTTTATATAGGATATACGTATATATGTATATTAACTTATTATCTCCATCTATTAATATATAATTAATAATATATACATTTTATATGTATAGATTTACATATTTAATAGAAACGTTAATTAATGGAGAGAACGATTTAGCATGTAGAAATATATTTAGAATCACGTGTAATGCACAATGCATGTACACGACTACTCCTAAACATAAACATAAAATACACCATCAATATCTAGTAGCAATGTCATTCATTCTTCTAATCCCATTCACTTTTTGTATCTGTCAATTTGGATCAACACATCATAGAACTACCTTGCAAACTCCAAGGAACTTCTTGTCTTATCGAAAGTTAAACATCTAAGATTGTTAGAGATTGGATCGC
Organism: Osedax frankpressi; assembly: GCA_964035775.1. Classification (NCBI taxonomy): domain Eukaryota; kingdom Metazoa; phylum Annelida; class Polychaeta; order Sabellida; family Siboglinidae; genus Osedax; species Osedax frankpressi. Next base: position 22,092,128 of record OZ038313.1, read on the forward strand.
TATTTATATTATCTTCGTGAAACAATAACTAGTGTCCGCATAAGACCCGCCCACTTCGCTGCACTTCCTTTTCGAAGACAATCACCTTAGATAGTTAGTCGAGTTGCCCGGCACGCAATCAATCGATCTTTCGCACTTTAGTGTTTAATGGTGGTAGTGCTTTTAGTCTATATATATATAATATATATATATATATATATATCCCCCTCTCTCTCTCTCTTTCTCTCTCTCTCTCTCTCTCTCTCTCTCTCTCTCTCTCTCTCTCTCTCTCTCTCTCTCTCTCTCTCTCTCTCACACACACACTCTCTCTCTATCTCTCTCTCTTTCTCTCTTTCTCTCTATCTCTCTCTCTCTCTCTATAAATATCATCCAATGGCCACTTATGTTGCATACGTTGAATTGACGATTACATGTATGTATAGAAGGTTAAATCAGATCCAAAAGCATCGAGGGGTTATATATACGATGTGTAATACCCATTACGTAAAATGAATACCTAGACAATTGGGTCATATATATATATATATATATATATATATATATATATATATATATATATATATATATGTATATATATGTATTCATACATAACTGGTAGATAAATGTACTCGCAAGATAACTGCTGTTATATAAAATCGATAGTAAATCAATATCTATGTCGCAATTATGATAATCTTTAATGATTAGAAAGTTATAGATAATTTTTAATTGAGGTGACAAATATATCCATAATAATCATTATTATCATTATCATAAAATTCTTAATTATTTTTATTATATATATTGTATAAGGTATACTAGTATATAAGTTATATATAAAATACAATACATATTTTCTGTGCATTTTAATTTATTATTATTTTCATTTGAGCAAAATAATAAATAGAGATAATTGAAACAGAATATATTACGGTAAAATTAAGTGGATTGATGAATAAAATATAATTAATTAAATTACTAAAAATATTAAACAATATAAAACAATTTCACAGAAATCTTCAATCGAGTATCCTAAGATTGTTGCAAATATAGACAATATAATACTTTTAGATATATAGAAACTATAGTTTCAAGAACATATAATAATATATAATAAAATGTTATGTGTTATCATTATTTGTAGTGTAAACGTACAATAAATAAGTGATATACATTTTCAATATGAGAGCAAATCAAAATCTCATTAACTTCTTTCAACTTAAATAAATATATAGATACATATGTATATATATATATTATTTTTCTTTATGACTAATTGTTTATAGATTAGCCATACGTTACAAAACAACAAATTCTAGCTAATAATAGAAACGATATATATCTTGTAAATATTTAAACCTTGATGATCTCATACCGATACAATTTATGACATAAATAAAAACGTCATTGACTCTTATTTCATTAACTTTCATCTCAATGTGTCTCATTTGTTTTATAACGGCTTATTATTTTCCATTATCACTAAAATGAGTTATACTAATGCAATTATTAATTAACGATATTCTAAATAATAACGATAATGTAACTTGTATTATTAGACATAGGATTTTGTCACAATACCACATACTTTATTAAGAGGAAGACTTGAGGATATAGGTAATAGTGCATTAGATATACTAACTTCATATATTACCTACACATCTTATATAAACTCAAATAAATAATATTAAATTAGACAAATATAAACTGTAACAGGAAGTTCAGTATTAGGACTGTTACTTTCTTCATTTATTTACAACGATTTTCTTCAATTATAATCTGAATTTAAAATCAAACTTACACATTTATTCTAACATATTATTATATATCAGACAATATAATTTACTGATAACGATAGCTCTTCATTGACTAAATGTGCAAATAAAATATAAATCGCGTTTCTTAACAATGCTTAACAATGACATTAAATATTAACAAAACACAACTGATCAATTTCTTTTGACAATATATTTTACTACTTTTCCTATTATTTCAATTAACAATATAATATCAGAACTCATTAATAATACGATATTATTAGTCGTTGTTCTAGATATATACCTATTAAGAGATAATCATAGATTATATAATAAAAAAGACATTCTATACTTTTTCGAAAATAAAAAGAATACGAAAATCAATTAAAATCTTTAAATTATTACAGAATCTAATATATTATCTTATATTAACTACTGCATAACACTATATTAGAGATGGAAAAGTCTAAACTCAAAAGATTAAATCGGATGATAAAAATTGTAGTAATGATGATTTGATTTTTAAAAAAAATATCATAAGAGTATAACTAAATCAATATCACTTAATTGTCTAGACATATATAATTACGATTCATATATCATGTATTACAATAATACATTTTAAATCATCGAGTTATAATACAAATTTATCGAGCTTATTAAAAATAGCCGCCTGTTAATAATTGCTATGTAATTCGATTCAATTTAATTCAATGGATAGATGGATGGATATATGAATAGATATATAGAATACTAACGACGTCTATGATTTGTGCCAGAGCTAAACCAAACGTTACATTCAAAGAGTCTGAGAAGTTTTTTGAGGGACGGATTCTAAGATCGTATTTTGAAAGTAATTCATGCATCAATTGATACTCGTTGTCATCGGCGTATGTCAGAACAACTGCAATTAGAAAAGTTACATATACTATTGGAATTATGTGTTGAAAGAGAGAGAGAGAGAGAGAGAGAGAGAGAGAGAGAGAGAGAGAGAGAGAGATAGGGATATGATGGAAGGGAGGTGATGAAGGCAAGGATAGAAATATATAGATATATGTGTGGAAGGGAGGGTGAGTGCGGGAGTTGGAGATAGAGTGAAAGTGAGATTAATTTATGTTCATATATGTGATGTAGAATCGAGTGATTATTGCATAATACAGTAGGTGTAGTATTTCAAAATTATGATTATAGACATGGCTTCGTTGAAAATGCTTTACCACAATCTTGTGACTACATGTTAATTCACATACAAATAATATGTATTCATATATAAATGTATCTATTACTATGGTACTTGGCATTGCAACACATATTCAATCATACCAATACATAGTAATACTTATAATATAAATAATGTATATTAATACATAAATGTATATTGATATATCAATATATATTAATACATAAATGTATATTGATATATCATTATAAATCAATACATATCAATAACATTATTTTAAATTTAATATAAATATAATATATTTTTACTTAATTATATAATAAAATAATTAAATTAATCTATATGTCTTCTTGGGAGGTCATTTATATTCGATAGAGAGCGTTGCAATCCGGACAGATATTTTACCATCTTAAAGATATAATTTACCATTTCAGAAATCTTAAATTAGTCATAATAACTACCGTTATTAATAATAATATCTAAATTAATTAACAACATAAGTAATACTACAATATATTCTAAGGAATTATAAATTAATTTCTATCATATTATATTACATCCAATAAAGAAAATGACCTTCAAAAGAGGAATAGCCACTATATATTCTAATAAAATGGAAATTGGTCAAAAATGGAAAAAATATGGAAAAAATATGCAACATGTCATAAATCAAAATCATGAAGAGAGATTTTATATCAACTGAATCATATTTATAACTGTGTTCATTTTGATAAACATTATCATTGTTTACATTTGTATTTCATTCTAGTTGTTAAATATGTTATGGTCACAAATAAATACAAAATAGAACCCCGACACAAACATAAACACACATACACAGACAAACACAAACATACGAATACAGATATACACACACACACATATATATATATATATATATATATATATATATGTATATATATATATATATATACATACATATATATATATATATATATATATATATATACATATATATATATATATATATATATATATATATATATATATATTTATATATATATGGATATATAAATAATACATGTTCATCTTGTCGACACATATTACACGAATAAACAAAAATACGATACAATATATTGTAGCATATATTCTCATGATATGATTATGTAATGTATCTTACATTATGTCATAATTTAACTCATAACAGAGTTATAATGTGCCTCGTGATTACGTCATGCCTTTGCATGCAAGAGGTATGCAGTTATTCTATTCAAATGCATACGATGTGCGTAATAACATCGATCTAAACACAACCACATACATTTTTACGAATCGTGGTACACATACGCACTCACGAACAAGCACACACATACATACCCGAGGCTACACATACCTGCACGAACACGCACACATAGACACGAACGTGTACGCGTACACCCGAGCACGCGCTCACACACACCAAAGCACACGCATACACGCCCGAGGCTACACATACCTGCACGAACACGCACACATAGACACGAACGTGTACGCGTACACCCGAGCACGCGCTCACACACACCAAAGCACACGCATACACACCCGAGGATACACATACATGCACGAACACGCACACATAGACACACTCGAACACGCACCCAAACACACGCAGACACACACACACTCAAACATGCACATGCACACACGCAGACACACACACACCCAAACACGCACATACACACACGCATACATACAACTTCCACTTACTAAACATTTGCCCGCGAAATCCGTACTACATTCTGTTAATGAAGCCTTATATGAATAAATTAGTGGCATTTTCTTTGCAAGATCACGCTTTTTGATCTTCATATGTAGGCCTTGGTGCATTCGGGGGTTGTACAATGTACAATTAACTGTGTACATGCCATAGGGTATAGCGTATGCGAGTATTTCAAAGTACATTGATCCGTTAATACTACTAGGGAATCTTACAGATTCGGATTCGCGTATCTTACAGAAAGTGAAACGTGCCTGTAAAGGTTTCTTCTGTATTGTACATTTTGATTGGCAATCACGTAAATAACGCAATGATGTGATATCGTTAGCTTACATATTAGATTCATATACAACTGAAGATTTTACTTCAATATGATATATATATCTAATAATTATATTTATTATCATTTTATGTATTAAAGTATAAAAAAGCTGAATATATATATATATATATATATATATGTATATATATATCACTGTGTATTCATATATGTATTTATAAATAGAATATTATTAATCTTATTGCTGATAATTGAGATATTTACAGTAACGCCTACTAGTGACCAGTGGTCAGTGGGGCAACCGACCAATGGCATAGCAACAACAACCGTAGTCAATTTCCTCCCCATCTTTAGATAATCAAAAGCAGATGAAATAAGATGTGCGAGTAGTCTGGTTGGAGATCTGGCATATCGACGTGTACTTTCATATAGGATAGTGGTAGAGTTGATGAGATGTAGTGGGGAGTGGCGGTGAGGTGGTGGCGAGGTGGTGGTGAGGTGGTGGTGAGGTGGTGGTGAGGTAGTGGTGAGGTGGTGGTGAGGTAGTGGTGAGGTAGTGGTGAGGTGGTGGTGAGGTGGTGGTGAGGTGGTGGTGAGGTGGTGGTGAGGTGGTGGTGAGGTGGTGGTGAGGTAGTGGTGAGGTGGTGGTGAGGTGGTGGTGAGGTGGTGGTGAGGTGGTGGTGAGGTGGTGGTGAGGTAGTGGTGAGGTGGTGGTGAGGTGGTGGTGAGGTGGTGGTGAGGTGGTGGTGAGGTGGTGGCGGTGAGGTGGTGGTGAGGTGGTGGTGAGGTGGTGGTGAGGTGGTGGTGAGGTGGTGGTGAGGTGGTGGTGAGGTGGTGGTGAGGTAGTGGTGAGGTGGTGGTGAGGTGGTGGTGAGGTGGTGGTGAGGTGGTGGTGAGGTGGTGGTGAGGTGGTGGTGAGGTGGTGGTGAGGTGGTGGTGAGGTGGCGGTGAGGTGGTGGTGAGGTGGTGGTGAGGTGGTGGTGAGGTGGTGGTGAGGTAGTGGTGAGGTGGTGGTGAGGTGGTGGTGAGGTGGTGGTGAGGTAGTGGTGAGGTGGTGGTGAGGTAGTGGTGAGGTGGTGGTGAGGTGGTGGTGAGGTGGTGGTGAGGTGGCGGTGAGGTGGTGGTGAGGTGGTGGTGAGGTGGTGGTGAGGTGGTGGTGAGGTAGTGGTGAGGTGGTGGTGAGGTGGTGGTGAGGTGGTGGTGAGGTGGTGGCGGTGAGGTGGTGGTGAGGTGGTGGTGAGGTGGTGGTGAGGTGGTGGTGAGGTGGTGGTGAGGTGGTGGTGAGGTGGTGGTGAGGTAGTGGTGAGGTGGTGGTGAGGTGGTGGTGAGGTGGTGGTGAGGTGGTGGTGAGGTGGTGGTGAGGTGGTGGTGAGGTGGTGGTGAGGTGGTGGTGAGGTGGTGGTGAGGTAGTGGTGAGGTGGTGGTGAGGTGGTGGTGAGGTGGTGGTGAGGTGGTGGTGAGGTAGTGGTGAGGTGGTGGTGAGGAGGTGGTGGTGAGGTGGTGGTGAGGTGGTGGTGAGGTGGTGGTGAGGTGGTGGCGAGGTGGTGGTGAGGTGGTGGTGAGGTGGTGGTGAGGTGGTGGTGAGGTGGTGGTGAGGTGGTGGTGAGGTGGTGGTGAGGTAGTGGTGAGGTAGTAGTGAGGTGGTGGTGAGGTGGTGGTGAGGTGGTGAGGTGGTGGTGAGGTGGTGGTGAGGTGGTGGTGAGGTGGTGGTGATGTGGTGGTGAGGTGGTGGTGAGGTGGTGGTGAGGTGGTGGTGAGGAGGTGGTGAGGTAGTGGTGAGGTGGTGGTGAGGTGGTGGTGAGGTGGTGGTGAGGTGGTGGTGAGGTGGTGGTGAGATGGTGGTGAGGTAGTGGTGAGGTGGTGGTGAGGTGGTGGTGAGGTGGTGGTGAGGTGGTGGTGAGGTGGTGGTGAGGTAGTGGTGAGGTAGTGGTGAGGTAGTGGTGAGGTAGTGGTGAGGTGGTGGTGAGGTAGTGGTGAGGTGGTGGTGAGGTGGTGGTGAGGTGGTGGTGAGGTGGTGGTGAGGTGGTGGTGAGGTAGTGGTGAGGTAGTGGTGAGGTAGTGGTGAGGTAGTGGTGAGGTGGTGGTGAGGTAGTGGTGAGGTGGTGGTGAGGTGGTGGTGAGGTGGTGGTGAGGTGGTGGTGAGGTGGTGGTGAGGTGGTGGTGAGGTAGTGGTGAGGTAGTGGTGAGGTAGTGGTGAGGTAGTGGTGAGATAGTAGTGAAGTAGTGGTGAGGTATTGGTGAGGTAGTGGTGAGGTGGTGGTGAGGTGGTGGTGAGGTGGTGGTGAGGTGGTGAGATGGTAGTGAGGTGGTGGTGAGGTGGTGGTGAGGTGGTGGTGAGGTGGTGGGGATATACGTAATATATTTTGATGAAAATTAAATATATTTACACTTTTATTATATAAAAAACAACTAAAATGACCCATGTATATATATATATATATATATATATATATAATAGTAACTATATATCATATATTTATTTTTATTTAAAATAAATATATAGTTATATAACAATTATATAGTTAATATATAGTCAAATATAGTTAATGTAATAGTTATATCATCTAGTATCTTCATTGATTTTTGTAGAATTTATATTCTACAATGTATATCCAAAATTATTATTTTACTCCTATAAACCTTCCACGAATTTTAATTTTTTGTATTTCATAATTTTTTGTATTTCATAATTTATTGTACTTTTAATTTTACAATAACATCAAAAAACTTTACAACCCATTATTTATAAACGAGTTTATTGGTATCTCTAAGAAATATTTATATAAATATATATAAATATATACATATATTTATATATATTTATATATATATACATATATATATATATATATATATATATATAATAGTATCTATATATCATATATTAGTTTTTATTTAAAAGAAACACATTCTTAGATTATTTGGAAAGTAATCTGACTACACTTCGTACTTACAATAGCACTTGACTTATCTACACAGTATCGCACCATTGCGTACAATATACATATGAATGTATATATATATATATATATATATATAATTGTGAGACATCGTGCCTGGACGATCGGGTCTGTCGATTTGTCGATTACCTATAAGTAAGTAGCCGGGTGCTAGAGCAACGTTACATAATGTGTAAACGGTACGTTGCCCGTTACACCCCCATACCATGTAACAATATTAAGATTTTTTTTACATTCCTACTAGTTACCCATATATATATATATATATATATATATATATATATATAACATATATAGTAAATAAATATAGGACACTAGATCTTCATTTTACACTTACAAATAAAATAAAGTGATATTATTATTATTTACGTTAAGTATAATTTAAAGTAAAGTACTTTCTACGATTTCATTAAATAGATTGTATTTAATGAAATTTAAGAAGGTATTTTATTTGACTGTCTGGTAATTTATATTAACTACATTAATATTTGAAATTATTACAATTGTTGTTACATATACATTTGTTGTTTATTTAAAACCTCGCCTTATTATTGACAATTGAGATAATGAGTAACGGGTTAAATATTACTACAACAATTTATAAGATATTTATTTGATTTTTGAATAATGTATTTAACTCTGGACATCGAATTAATAAATAATTACATATAAAGCATATTATTAATATGTATTTTGATAGAATTTCTCAATATTTTCAAGATGACGTCATATATTTAATATTTATAACAATCAATCGTTTAGTTTCGTTGGTTCCCGTAGTCATGATAATACAGATTCAATCTCTCGACTGGATGAACTACTGATGAACGTGTAGCTAATGGACGTATGACCTTTGGGACCGTGGCTTGCTCGTATATTACGTCACCAAGGAAACTATGGCCTCCGTAGTTTACTACGACCTATCTATCCAAACGAGTTACCCTTGCATCCCAAAACCGACACATCGTACGTATGATTAATCGAAAATAAATGCGACAAATATCGTACGATTTTAAACATGTAGACGATATACACGATATCAAATAGCGTTTCGATTTCTTACAGTAAATCATAATCTTTTGTTTTCAAAGTATTACCGAGAGATGAAGTGGATATTAAATATTAACTTATTATACAATTATAATATTACACCCATCATTTGGGAAAGTATACTTAGATATATGTGCTATTGAGTATATTAGCATCTCCCTATATATATACCAATACAATTATATATGTATATATATATATATATATATATATATATACATATATATATACTTATATATATATATATATATATATATATATATATATATATATATATACATATACATATACATATATATACGGTAAACTGTTTATAGATAGATTAGCGGAGTTATCGGTAAACATTGATTATATAATAAACATGATGTATGTTATATAATGAATCAGAATTATAATGTTATGTGTTGCCCATTATATAATATTATAACACCATCGTCATATTCGTCTTCAGATCCAATTTACGAATTAAATACGCTATAATATATATATTATGTTTAATAATGTAGTGTTAGTCCATTCTCATATTGCAGTCTATCTCAGGGGAAATGTATTCCAATTAACTAATTAAAATTAGTATTAGAGATATCATAACACTGAGAATATTTATATTAAAAATGACGATAATATATATTTGATATATATTTTTTAATTCATACAAATATAAATCATTATATCCTTTATATTATACAAATAAATGTTATTTTCTTTTAATATAATCTATAGTAATAAATATGTCTGAAATATCATAATAGATTATTGTTTACAATACAATCAAAGACTATTTTATTCACGGGGCTTCGATACACATCATATCAAGATGTAAACTATAGTTTATCTTATAGTTTATCTTTCAACAGTTATGGGCGTATTAGTGATATATAGTAGTAGAGCCTGACCCCAGTAAACATACTTATGTATTAACTATCACTAAACACACGGCATATATATGATATGTTCCCCACACAAATAATTACCCTCAATATCAATGATTCACAATCGTCTAATTAACGTAAGACATAATTCAGTTCAGGAGGAAATCTGAATACAACATGCGATTTTATATCGAAATTAAATGCATTGGGTATATATTATATATACGGTATACTGTGACAATTTATATAGAATATGGATATAATATACAGCTAATATGTAGAATTATAGTTGGTGCATATTGGCAATGCCCATATATATCCTATTACACTATTAATGTATCATAAAATCCTTCTTAGAATGATATGTGAATTTAAACAAGCTATATTTATATTATTAATTAGTTTTTGGTAGATTCGAGTTTATCTATAAATAATAATTACAATAATTAATTATAATATATAACTATTAATTCATTGTAGTAACAAATATAGTAAAGTAATAATTCAATATATAATATTGATATTTTATATTATATAACTAAAATATAAGTATAAAGTAGATTACATTTATATGTATATTTATTAATAATGCACTTTTAATATAATGTGTAAAAAAACTATAGTTTATCTTTAATTATAGATAGGTATAAAGAGAATTAAGTAATAATTCAAATTAATATAATTTGTACTTCTATATAATCATTATCATTAATTATCTAACTTAATATAACAATACAATAATATAACCTAAAAGCATTATAAAACTATTTACAAATTATGATAAAATTATGATTTTGAAAATTATAGATAAAGATAAAGACAACATTAAATTAACATTTCTATTTGCAACTTTAATTAAATTTATATTATTATAAATAGTTTATAATCGAAGTAACTTGTATTTAGTTGGAACAGTTAAGTATTGTTCACTTCTCGTCTTTACTTACAATTACTACAACTACCGGTGATACTCTACCATAATATTTACTATATCCAATACGTATCAATTAAATATACTGCTCTATAGAAATAGATCTATAAATAAGATTAATGGATATTTTTATTATCTTTTATGTCATTTAATTTATGATTATAATAATTATTCATTATATAATATTATATAATATTATTTTAATATAAATTAAAGTATTTTAGGTTACATTATTACAAAAAATGTTTACAAACTATTTTATCATTGGTTGAATATAACGTTTCTTACATTCTCCCAATCATGATCATGTATCAAGTATTTCTAACGAGAGCACTCCTATACAATTATAATCCGTTACATACAATTGAAAACTCTACACAGTCAAGATTACTGTAAAATTGAAAATAGTAAGATTGTTTATACTGCCCGCTACTCGAATCGTGCCTACAAATAGATCATAGAGTATTGTAGCCTTAAAGTATGTAGTGAATTAGTATATTAGTAGTATGCAGTAGGTAGGTAGTAGTTAATATACATACTTGTCTATGTATATAATCTATAAAGTGTACCATTATACAACTTATTAATACCATTCTATAAGTATGGAATATTATTAAATTAAAGCCCAACATCAGTTACTATTTTACAAATATAATATAGATTCTGTACGTTGTCCTGTTATTATAATGCATTATTATATTATCATATGTGCGGCAATTTCCTATTGTAATATTGTAAACGCGAATAATTTGCGCACAGTATTTGCATACAAAAGTAATCATTGCAAAGTGGTTTGAAATATAGCGATTACGAATGACTGATTACATAACGTACATAACATAAACCTGAAGGTGCCATACCCGTTGAGAAAATGAGGTACAGAAAAGATGATCGGCACACCGGAAGAATTGAAATAGATTGACGATCTACTTTAGTAGAGTCGACAATGAACTATTGTCTTCTCATGACAATTACAGATTACGAGCTTGTTATTATAAAAAATACATTAACTAATAATTTACATTATATATTTATTAATTTATAAAAAAATTATTTATCTATTCATTAAAAGTTATTGTAATCACACTCAAAGATAATATTATTAATTCCTTTAATAGTTTTCTATTGCAATTTTATGTTTTATTCTTTTCATCTGTTTTATTAAACTAATTAGATCAATTAACATTAATAATAATAATATACACAAGTTACAATTATATATTTGAGTTATTGAATATTTTTGAATTATTCATATAACTGCAAAGTTTCTACATATAACCGCAGGTATATTAGGAACACTGATATCTGATTTACACTTAGTTGACGAACTTGTGGTCTGTGTAAGGGGAAGTGTGCAATGTATACAGAAGTCTACAAACATCGACCGTAGATTCGGTTTACGATTGGTGATATATCCTTATGATCGGTTTAGAATCGCAAGTATTTTCAGTTAGTTACATGCTGACGAAGTGGATATTATGGTTCTGATACGTGAGACAAACGTCGTATCGAGATTATCGACACCTTTCAAAATTCCACGCGGTTATTCATATAATGGTCAGCGATAGCGACCCGTAATCATAAATCAACAAATGGCCGGGGAACATTTCTATTATATAATTGCTAATTGATATTGTCAGTAGCTGGATACTACGAAACGTATATATCCACGATATCCAGTGACCTTCTTTTAATCTGATAATGACCACGCCTCGAACATATTATTTTTCCAAATATGGTAATAAATAATATATTCGAATCTAAAGTATATGTATGTCATAAATAAATATTTATATATATATGTCCTGGCGATAAGCAAATACTTTATTTCACATTGTGTAATAACTAATGACTGATATGTAGTTAATCATGATTAAACTTATACAAATGTATCTAACATAAACAATATAATAATATTGAACAATTATAACATACCATTAAATAAAAGTAAAGTTTAAAAGAGTAGTGATGCATAACTTCCGTTATGGTAGGATGAGTACACCGTGTAATGTTTATTATAAAGTGATGTATACGTTGTGTACGTTGTACATTGTACATTGTACATTGTACATTGTACATTGTACATTGTACATTGTACATTGTACATTGTACAGTATACAATGTACAGTATACAGTTTACAGTATACAATGTTCATTGTACATTGTACAATGAACATTGTATACTGTAAACTGTATACTGTACATTGTATACTGTACAATGTACAATGTACAATGTACAATGTACAATGTACACTCTATAAAATAAATTTTACATTAAGCATTACGTGGTGTACTTACACTATCGCTGCATAAGTACTGCATCACTACTACTTTAAATGAAACTTTTAATTTTATGAAACATTATGATTTGTTCGTATTATCATGTCTACTGTTGACACACTTATGGCCTGGAGTGGGTCAACGATAACGCCAACACCTTGAGAAATAGTTAATCGCAAATAAGTTGGTGAAGTTCAAATTAAGAATACAATTACAATATAAAGGTTAACATAATAAAATATTTGCATTCAATCAGTTTAAGATTATATGTTCGAACAAATTAATATTGGAAAGTTTTTATATATATGATTTTTACTATATCAAATAATTTTAACAAATATTTATATATGAAAAGACTATACAACTTACATTGATCTATTATAAGTGGTTATAAAATGTAGATAAGATCATGGATATAATATGATTGTATATATATAAATATTTAAAGATAATTAATTTTTAATTAATTAAAACTTTTTACTGTTAGTTTGAAAATTAATACTCAAGATTTTTCTGATGTTAGAGTTTAAATTATTAGATAAATTATTAAATTCCTATAGGATCTATAGATCAATTTATTTGGAGTGAATTCTTTTTAACAGGATGATATTAAGTGAATGATATTTTAAAAAGACCATAACTTCTAGAATAATAATTTATAATTACCATAATTATATGTAATAAATGATGGATATATTTTATAAAATATATTATATAAAATATATTCTATTTTTTATATATTATTAACAATTAATGGACAGTATTTATATAGCAAATTTCAGAACTAAAATATAACATTATCCAATATAATATGCGTATAGTTCTATTAATAATTTTTTCCAAACATTTAGTAACCAATTTATAAGTTTATCTCAATATTCACTATAATATATGTTATATATAAAACTATATTATTCGTAATATATAACCTTATATAACCTTATATTTATGTATTACTATTTATTAGGAACGCAAATCAATGCATATCATCTTCACACAAATGTGAACAAATATTATTGTTATTCCAAATTGACACGTCTTATACTATTTTATATTCATATTTATATATATATATATGTGTGTGTGTGTGTATGTGTGTGTGTGTTTGTGTGTATGTGTATGTGTGTATGTAGTTAAGTGATCAATGCACTAATCAAGGGTATAGACATTTTCCCTTTATTTCCCTAGAGGTATTCTCTTAATATATATATATATATATATATATATATGGTTTTCAAAATGTTGAATAAACTAAAACTTCGCATATTATATAATATTGACATTATATAATATATAAATACATAAATTTGTACATTAATAAAAGTGAACCAAATTTTTAAGAAAACATTTCATACTATTATTTATTTAATTACAAATAAATATAACGTATCTTAATATGAATAATATATATATATATATATATATATATATATATATATATATATATTCACATAGAGCTTTACTACAACTCAATGCCAGCCTGACGCGGAATAATTATGCTGGATAAAGCTGAATTCGAATAAGTTCAATATTTTACGAGCGTTTTTATGCGCGTAATCAAAATAGGACATATCCAATATTTAAAGCTCAGTTGACCTTAATGGTTGACCTATTATTTATTTACAGATTATTTTCTTTGTTGACATATGCCACTCAAATTTTTGAAATATATCTATTTTATTGTATTAAAAATTAAAATACTATTTATTAAATATTTTATTTATTCAAATATAATATAATGGATATTAATAATTTTATAGAAAGAGTTCATGCATATCTTCGATATTGAATGTATCCTCGAAAGAATATAGAAATAAGATCACCAGAAATAAAACATATAATGAAATAGCCGGGTTCTTAGGGAGGAATAGGATGTGACCATACCATATATAGTCATATCATCTTCCTTTTGTTTAAATTTTAATTTAAATATAATAACGATCGTATACATCGTGATTTAGTATACATTATATAGTAAATTTTAATGTTATAGATTATTTATAAATTGTATTTACAATTTAAATATGCGTTTTCTAGAGTTTTCAGTCTGAACGCATTTTATATTGCGATAGTTTTTTTTAAATTGCCCATGAACTATAAAATTAAAATTTACAATATAATGTACACTAAATCACGTAGTATACAATAGTTACTATCGTTATTATATTTAAACCATCGGAGGATACATAGAAGGAAGAGGATATGGCCATGCACTGTATGTTCATAACCTATTCATTCCTAAAATGCCGGTTAATTCATTATGTGTTTTATTTCTGGTGTTCCTATTTCTATATTCCTTCGAAAATACATTCCATATCGAAGATATGCCTGAACTATTTCCATAAAATTACTAATATCCATTATATTATACTTTGAATAGATACAAAATGTATTCAATACGATAGATATATTTCAAAAATATGATTTGCGTATATCAACTAAGAAAATAATCTGTCTATCAATATTAGGTCAAGTAATTTTGTAAACTAGCTAGAAATATTGGACATGTACTATTTTGAAGCTAATTGCGCCGCATAAAGCTGGTATAAATCTCTGTAAGAATGCATCTTTACAGCAAACGATCAGATCAATTTAATTTGTTTGCATAATTTCCTTGTTAATTTGTGTAATCATCAAATAATTAAATAAAACCATTGGACGACTAAAATGTATTAAATAAAATAATTGATAAAGTTCAAAATAAAAAGTTCAGTAGAATTTTTTTTTAAAGTTGTACCGTTGATTACTATTCCAAAGTCGGAACCGCAATAGTATATTATTAGTGTAAAATACTAATAGTATATAATATGTTATAGTACAGTTTCAATAAATGTGTGTAGTTTACTACTTAAAAAAGACATTAGCAGTGAAAATATGGCAATTTACTCACAAACCACTCATGAACGCCAGCAATAACATGACAATCACGGTCAGCGCATGTCTCGGTCAGAACGCTATTGTATCCGGTGGTTTAGCGAAGACGAATCTGGAGTCTGAGATCCGGTCGTGGGGGCGGGAGTGGCGGTCGATACGAAATACGGGTGAGCGACGTCTAGGTACTGGATGCGAGGGTTCCGAGAGCTTGTCATCGTTGAACACCAATTGTCCTGCTATCGGCGGACACTGCGTAGATGTCACTTATTTTTTCCGGGCTTCCGGTCAGCGTGCAATACTAATATAGACTCAGCATGGGTGGTCGAATCGCAACGGCAGAGTTATAACACGGTGTACGTCGTACACTGTACGAGTGCTTTTTAAGTAACACTTATAAAGGATGCGACTGATGTAACTACGTAGTCGGTATTTTTGCTGCTCCGGTTAGACCCGCGAAAGTGACATTGCGACAGAGAAGTGGGTGTGGCTAGTACAAGTGGGTGTGGCTAGTACGCACGCACGGGCGGTACCGTCGTCGCACGCACTGTGCGCATTTTCTATACGTTTCTATTATGCAGCATTACATTAAAAAGCATGCTATCAGATATAAATGCACCGACTAAGATGTACGGTGTATTTCTTAAAATACCTGTCATATTATATTTTCTAGTAATATTACATCATGTTGATATATAAATCATTTTCGATACATGATTATTCTAATATTTAATAAGTTACTATGAATGCTTTTTTTATCGACAAATTTGTATAAATTAAAACAAATCGTAAAACTTATCATAGTACCTTGAAAGTATGATATTTAATTTATATACTCATTTTCTACTAGGAATTGAGAGATATATATATATATATATATATATATATATATTACATTTCTTGTTGATTGTGTATTAACCCTCCCGCGGATTTTTCAAAAGTATGCACTATTTTCCCCAGTGATTTTTGTATTTATTATAAATGTATAATATTTCACACAACATACTTTTACATTATCAAATAATAATAATCGATAATTATAAGTTATCATATTTTTAAAGAGAATTTAATTATCTTTTTAATGAAATTAATATTTATGATGTATAGTTAATTATTAATTAAATATTATTGATTAAATAAAAAATAATATATATATTTTATACTGAATAACATAACTAATGTATATGATATTAATAAATTAACTAAATAGACTTTATTTAATACTATTATATAGGTAATATAATACAATATAATATAATACAATAGTATAACTGTTATATGTTGATTTTATTTGAAAATAAATGTTATTAAAAAAGTTACAATAATTTATATTTATCAATATTATTTTTAATTATTAGAATAATTAATACTATTAAAATAGCTATTTACCAATATAAATATGCTATTATTAATATCACAACTTAGGTTACACTTGAATAAGATATATTAATTAATATTATACAATTGTCATTATAATAATTATTTTAATTAATCAAATATATTTTATTAATTTTATAAAATATATTTTTAAAATTTTATTATAAAAAATGTACAATAATAATCTGTTGATTTGTTAAATATGGTATGCTATTATTAATATTAAAACTTATGTTATACGTGAATAAGATATATTAATGAATATTATAATAATTATTAAATATATTTTATAGAATATTTTTTAAAAAATATTATATAAAATTTAAAATAATAATCTATATATTTGTTAAATATTTTATTGTGATTTAATATATACAAGTGAAATATAAATACTTACAATTAATCATGATACAATTTAAAACACTGTATACCTATATAATTACATAAACTCACTCTACACACATCACATCCATATGAAGTTCTCTGTACACATTTTAATACATCTCGACAATAAACACATATTTTACTACTATATACAATTACTCTATGACTCGGTATAACATCACTAGTTACTACCCTTGTAAATTAATATTTGTTACTTCATTAATTATGCTCTTCACATCTGAATTTTTGACGTCGCCCCAAGTCGATAATATATGGACATATTTTTTGTCTTTCCAACTAAAATTATAAATTTTATACTTCCAATATAATGTTGTCATACTGATCATGACAATTTATATTTTATAGATTATCAATATAGAATATCTAAATACAATACTTATTTATATTCACTAAATATACACTATTTTATATAGATTACATTTCAAACCTGCATACTACAATTCTATCAGAATTGACAAGTGTAATGCTCCGATAGCTATCTTTTGGTTCATCATGTCGGGTACACCTCTTGCATTCTTCTTTATTGTTCCGATTAAATGTGTTTTCTTTTTATTCAGATATGTTGCAAGCTTAAGTAAAGTATAATAGTTGTCGGTGTATAATTGATGGTTATTATATAAATATTTTGGAGAAGTAAGATCCATAACAATAGAATAATTATATGGTAATGTTTTATCAAAAGTAATATCTCTACCAGTATATATTTTAAATGTAATACAATATCCTGTAGCAGAATCGCATAAAGCATCAAACTTAATTCCATGCTTTACAGGCTTACTAGGAAGATATTCCCTAAAGGAAATACACCCGTTAAATCAAAGCATGCCTTCATCAACAGCGATTTCTCTGTCAGTTAAAAAGTATTTCTGGAATTACAGCTAACACCGTTGATAATAGTTCCAATCTAATAAATATAATATTAGTATAAGAAGCTACAGCACAACAAAATTAAATACAGTTATAACTTACAAAAGACTACATAGATATTTAATTAATTAATAATATCTAAAAGCAAAGCATATATACGTAGTCAATATTTCTCCTTTTTTTCATATATGGTTGTCAAAAGATAATATTGTTTATATTTCATAATATTTTATTTACGTAATAGTAACTTTTGATATTCATTAAGAAAAATTAGTTCTTATCTAGTTATTAATCTTTTATTTTAACTTTTGATATTTATAATTTGTTTTTGTTTTGAATCTCATATTTGATTTGGT
>OZ038313.1:22111209-22198482 GCA_964035775.1 Osedax frankpressi
AAATGCGATACGATCCGTAAATAGTCGTACGCAGTTCTTTTACCAGCCAACCGGTCATCCGTGCGTCCTGAGATAATTGCGCAGATTCATAATATTATACAATACGTAAACGTTTCGTAACCAGTAAATCTAGAACGGGGAAAGCTCCCTGTACTGACTGTACTGACTGTAATAGCAAGTTTATCGGATGATCACGCATGGTTACCGATACGAAATCTCAGATTACCAGGAATGAACGACGTTCATTACGGATCGTTCAACCAAATCACTCAATATTAGGCAATATTAGGCAATATTACGTGATATTATGGATTACCTTAAAGAGGGCAACATATAAACATCGGGGAGGTTTAGTCTTAGTTTATGTCATACTAGTGTTAAAGGGAAATAATAAGCAATACTATATACTAGCATATTATAGTTTGCTAAATTGAGTAGTGTAACAAAATTTAAAAAATGAATTTTAATCATTTAGAAATTAGGCAATGTAAAATATAAAATTACCTAGATGGTTTCATGAGTATATTATTATTATTATAGCATTTTCTATATGAAAATCTTCTACTGATTATCATGTACATATTATAAATAACACATGTGCTATTACGAAACATAATATAATTGGTTATTGATTTATTTGCTATAGTGTTTCCAATCTTCCTTGGTCAATAACTAAATGTAATATGTTAATATTTCTAGTGAATATTTATTAATGTTTAACAATTTTCATATTTGCTATTTTTTAATATTTGGTATATTTAATATTATAATAGGTTGGGGATACATATATATAGGAAAATTAAACGTTTTATATATGTGTGGGTATGTGGATATTTTGGTAGGTGTGTGTATTGTCTTGGGAGGTCACTATAGTGCTCTATAGAGCAATTAAATTGTAGGAGTAATTTCAAAATTTAATAATAAATAAATTTATTTTTAATACTCATAATGATATTATAACATACAGTTATTAGAATTATGTGTTTATGAAATAGTTATATTGAATATATATTATATATAAATATATAATACTTTAATCTTTTAACTCTTTCAAATTTGTATCATTTATAAGATTCGAATGTAGTATGATCGTTAATATAATATTACATTATTTTCGAGGAAACAAAATATGTACAGCGTACAATGTCCGCTGTACATCGTACACTGTACACTGTACAGTATACATTGTTTACTCTATACGCAATAAGTAAAGTTCTATAAGTAATTACTTTGGAAGAATGTTAACCAATATTAATTTTTTGTTTTCTTTGCATATAATGAAATTATTTCATTTTGCGTGGTCGGAGAACATAACTCCTATTATTCTCGTTTGTTAACCAACATTTAAATTCTGGAATATTATTACATCTCAATTTTAAAAAATCTCTTCAATTAGCATCCATGTTATTATTACCTCAAAAGATATGTTCTGATCAGCTAAGAATTGTTTTGATAGTAGTATGTTTTATTATATTCTTTTTAAGAATTTGATCATTTTTTGGGCAATACAAACTGATTATGTTCCTTTTAATTTAGAATATTTCGGAATATTAATATCTAATCTATTAATATAGGTTAATAATGTATATATTATAAATAATTATATACTCTAGTTATATAATTATTATTAACATATTAACACGTTTATGACTTGTTTATGTATTTTAAATTACTTTGAAAATAATATTACATTGTTATTTTAACTCTTTATATATATTTTATTATCCACCAATATTTTAAATAACATATTTTAATAATATTAATATTATAATAACACCATGATTATTTATGATATCGAGATTACCTACTCTCTGCTAATATGATAATATATACGTGAAAAGTGGGAGGGATAATTTATATGATATAAAGTATAAACTGAAAATACATTTACGCGGACCTTTCTGTAGTAAAATGGGGACAGGTTTAATCTAATCGAGTTCAATTTAAAAATCGAATTTACATACATTTACAACATATATTAAATATGTATATAATATATATATAAATCTGTCCCTACACAATTTAGTCATAAATTTATATTATAAAAGTATATTTAAATAATTTATGTTTATTCATATCTATTTTTTATGTTACAGATATCATATAACATATAGGCTAATATTAATCTTGGATATATATATCCAAAATTAATATTGGCCTATATATTATAGGCAACAAATACTTATAGATAAATACATATAGGTAATAAATACATATTATTATATTTACTAAATTAAAATACTTTTAAACATTAGTTAATGTGATTACTGAAAACATTTTCTATTCATAATTTAAATTTGAAGTGTATAATATTTTTTTAAATATTTAATTATTTTAAATTTTAATATTCTTGAAAACGATAAACCATACCCAAATTGTACTTATGAGAATATTAATGTAATAATAATTTTAAATTATTAATCTATACATAATTGTTATTTTATATCGATTTTATATTATTATTCTAATCATTTAATTTTTAAATCCTCATCTTTCCTTTTGTAAATTTCCTATAAAAATAGAAATACATATTCACTATTTATTTATTTCTAGTAATTTATTGTTATTTTATGATTTTTGATCGATCTGTTATCTTTTATTAACATTATTTAATATATTTAGAAGTAATATTTACTACTCTAAATATATACGTTATATACCGATCAATTTGTTTTAAAGTATACAATAAGTATTTAAAATGTTGCAGCAAATATTAAAGGATATGTATATTGAACCAGAATTACTGGAAGAATTAAAGGAAGAACAAAAACATGTTTTATTTTTTAAAATGCGACAGGTTCGACATATAATTACAATCTTAAATTAATATTGAAACATAATTATTCATTATAATAATTGATATGTACATGTTATATATATAGTGTTATATATATTTCTAGCACAATGTTATAAATACATCTCGTATATGGTTGATATAGGAGAGCAGAAGTACACTTATTAAGATTAAGATGTATACCGACGATATGAGAAATCAGTATATATTAAAATATTTATTTTAAATGGCATATTCAACAAACTATAATTTGTTTTGATAGTATTATTTTTTTTTGTTATTATTAATAACTGTAATACAATTCACACCCATATAGAATACTGAATATTAAGATAGCATATTTATAAAGTACTATGTAACTGGATTTTATGTTTCAAGTCACTGATTTAATTAAATATTCATCTTTCAAAATGAAATTCTCTAAATTATATGTTGCATGCTCCATTTGTATCACAAAATAATGTAAAATATTTATAATATATATATTGTAGTTATCATATTCAAATTGAAATTAAACTTTTTACATTTATTATAATTTATGATCATGGTCCAGTAACCATTGAGTATTGTAGCCTTAAAATAATAACCCGAACCATTGTTTGATTTTTTATATGTATACAATCATCTCTGATTGACCAACGACTAACTATGTGATACATTAAATAGCATTTAAACTCTTATATTACTGATTACTATTGCAATTTATATTATATATATATTCTATTTTAAGATTATTTAATTAATTTTAGTATTAAGCAATATTGTATCACTCCCATATTTGATTACATAAATCTTATTCTATACAATATCTTTATAATAATGTGTATTCAAATAATATAATCGTAGGTGTCCAAAAATTAGGTAGTTGGATTAGCACATTAATTAAAAGATTCCACTAGTTTGTTATTATATAGCTACTTTTTTGATAACCCTTAGTTTATTATGTACTAATTCTAATTCTATTTAAATCAATTTTACATACTTAACAATAAATATGCATTCTTATTTTTTTAACGAATATTTTAGAGACATTGAATATATATTATAAGGTGTTTATTTATAAGTACAATTATATATATATATATATATATATATATATATATATATGGTTTATTGATGGTAAACATTTATGGGTTGCAAATTGAAATCTCAATACAAATTCTTTCACAGGAGCAGGTTAGGAGATATGTAGACAGAGAAAATAACCTCGATAAGAAACCAAAGAAGCCTCCAAAACCCGGTTCACTTCTTTTATATAATTAATCATATGATTTACTCACTGTAAAACTACGTTTTTGTACAGATATAATTTGATATATACGGACTGTAATTAATATGATAAGAATATTTATCGATTAGTCAATATTGTATAATTTTTGATTTCGGCTACATTTTATTTATAGGAAAGAAAAAACAAAGGGTGGAATTTTTAAATGGAAAAGATGGTGAAACCTGGGTTTGGGTTATGGGCGACCATGCAGATGATATGTCAATACGAAACTTGGTTGAAATTGGACTTCAAAAAAAAGTTCATTAAAAACATTCACTAATTATTTGTAGTTAAATTTAGTGAATTTGAATAGATTTAAAATTGAAATAAAATAATTTGTTTTTACTTCATATAAGAAAATGAACTTAATATGTGCATTAATCTCTTATCTACAGAATTAATCTAATAGAGTTATATCATATATATATATATATATATATATATATATATATATAGGTATATATATAGATATATATATATATGTATATATATAGATATAGATATATATATATAACTTATTACATATTATGTATATTTTTCACAGCAAGATCTTTTGAGATTTGTGCAATATATATTTATCTTTTTAACATCAGACTGAAATTATGTAATATAGTCACTATTTATGAATCACCAGATTTTACCCTTAATAATATTCAGTGAATATCTAAGATATGGTAATTTTACTATGTGCTATGCTATTTGTAAGCAGTTTCTTTACTAAATTATACACACATCACACTACAAATCCTATAGTTACACTCAAATAAATGAATCATTGGACATTCTTTAATTAGATCTCCTAAGCATCCTATTTTTCTATCTATCATTTATATCTTATTAAGCAATGTATGAGTCATATTCTCTACAGTCATAGTCTTCTGACCTTCAAATCGCAGCGTAGTAAACAGCAACTGTATTTTAGTACCGATATGACTCACCTTTGCTATTTTACATGATATATTATATAACTTAATGGTCGTTTTTCTTAAATGTACCCGATGCTAAATTTCTCATCCAATCCGAATGTTTATAACGCACAATCTCGCCGCTAGGCTACTCTGCAAGCCCAAAACGAGGCCCAGGTACAGATCGATAAGGCCGAAGCAGAGTATAAACAGAAACTCTTCGAAGAGGAGAAGAAGATCAAGATTGTCGAACAGAGGAACCGGTAAGACTGGTTTAGATACTGAATATTACAGAATGTCAACATATAATATGTTATATAATGTTATATAATAGACATGCTCTCACTGGGGTTGATATAAATAAGCTATGCAGGATAGAGTATAGGCAGTTTAAGTAACAATAAGTTAGGTTCTCGATGTACTTTGTAGGAGTAATTTCCTGCAAGTATTCTCATTTTCATTCTCCGAGGACACAATTTTCCTACTTTATTTCTACAATTTCAAATCCAGGCATTTAATTCAAATATTTCTATTATATTTATTTAGATTCTAAATGGTAATTATTTGATTTTTGTGTGCAAAGTGAACTTTTTTATATTATTTATTAGCTACTGATTTACATGTGTCTATTGTAGTACAGATATTGTACATTGTACACTGTACAGTGTACAGTGTACAATGTACACTATACGCTGTACACTGTACAATTTACACTGTACACAATATAGTTCTTAAGCTACAATATTATTTCTCAGATATAAAGTCTTGCCTATTTAACTTTCTCTATTTAATTATATAAAATATTTGCATTCTTCTTTTCTATTATTTATTTTGAATCTTTTTCGAATATTTAGAATGTATTCATAATACGAAAACTATGCTATATATATTATATTAAATATATATTTTAAATAATTATAGATAATATAGAAATAAATAGGTACCTTTACAACTTAGAATATATGTATTCCATTGAAATGAAATGCAGGATTCAACTGCTTGAAAGTAACAGGAGAGAACTAGAAACTCAAAATAACCTCGAAATTTGTAAATTAGAATTACAGAACATTGAACTACAAGTGAAGAAGGAACAGAATTTGGTGAGACAATATTTCATTTTTAATATTTCAATAATTTAATATTAATAAAATATTTATATATACTATTTTATATTAGATTCATTAGGTATTGCTTAATAGATTTCAAAGTTTATGTAAATAGTTAAATTAAATTATAGATACATAATCTGGACTATTTTATTAGATAAGTAAAATCTTTATAGCATACATTATTGTTTTCTATACAATGCATATATGATCACATATAAATCACTTATATGAAAAATATAAGATAAATATATAATATAGAATATAAATGATATAAATATATTATATATAAAAATATACTAAACTATGTCTGTTGCTATAGAAATGTCATTGAATATCTGTTATTTTCCATTAACTATATAACTAATGTTTATTGAGTGTATAAAAACATCCATCATTCCCTAATACAGTAATCAATCTAGCCATCTATCCGCTAATATTTCATTGAGTTTATATATGATTTTTGATCATTTGCATACAATGGTACTCTTGATAATTAATAACATTTACCAACCAATAAAGTATTTGCTAGTTTTGTATAATTTTCAATTTTCTACATCCTCATCACAGCAAATATCATATTTCCTTATTGACCAATCATAAAGATCATTGTTTGCGGAGTTATTACAAAATGATAATATATTTCTCGTTCATTATGCTGTACTCCTGTTAAGCTTCCACGAATATATTAGCAAATCATTTGCATACGTAGTCAAAGTTTTGTTTCATTATCTTACCTGCCATAGTTTGATATTTGACTTCGCGGTTTGGTCTGCCCTCGTTGTACAGGCGAAATATCAGAAGGTAAGGAGGCGCAGTCTGCATGAGATTGAGCTGATGAAAGAAAAACGATCTTCTCAACTCTTCCTGAATCTGCAACAAGACCACATCATTGCCGAACAAGAGGCCGAAGGTCAAAGTGAGGTCATCCAACGTCAGTGGCAGGAGCAAGGTTAGTTGGAGCCACGTTATAGGATATTGGGAAGTTTGGTCTATTAACCCTCGTTCATCTTCTCTAGAGAAAAAATCGAAGGAGAAGGAGATTGAAGAGAAGAAAATTATTGCTAGAGCTAAAGAAATGCTTTCAAAGGATTCGAGTAAGATTTCTGATTACAAAAAGTTTGTTGTTTTTCGAAATCTGTATTATATTATCAGTTGTAAATTCTATTTACTGAATAGTAATTGGTTTAGTTTATCGATATAGACGTATATGATAATAGATACATTTAAAGTATTCAGTTAATAACCACCAGTTAATAACCACCCTCATAATCACCCCCATAAATATAAATTAATATGATTTATTTTATGATACTAATTTACATTCTATTTTATATCTCTTGCATATTTAGAATTTGACATTGATATTTAGAAATAATTACAGATCTGTAAATGAATTGGATAGGTTATGTAAGTAATAGATAGTATTTGTAACATATTAATCTCTTTTCTCAGTGTATATAATAAGTATTTGTAATCACTTTTTATATAATAGTTATGCTTTTATTAATTATGCATTGTAAAGTGAAATTTTGAAATAAATTTACTCGATTATGTAATGTATTAAGTGATATTGTATGTGATTTACTATGTATTATTGCATACTATATGATTATATTTGTTCTATTATGTATAAAAACCCCTCATTTATTGTAACTATACCCATACACAATGCATATGAATCCTATGTAATATATCATCATGCTTTGCTAATCCTTAAATTTCTTTTTATAATTAAAATAGGAGGAATAGTATTTATTAAGATTATGGAATTATTCAATAATAAAATATATTAATTGTAAACAAATATGATATTTGAAATTTAAATTATATTAATATACAAATATATATATATAGATAAATATATAGATAGATATATATAAAGATAAGTATGGTTCACCATTAAAATTAAATGGATATATTTGATTTAACCCCAATTCTCTTGCTACATTAAATACAATCCCCAAACTCGACTATAAAGTCCCTGTGCTGCATATATCACGCTAAAGTAACCTCCAGTTATATTTCACTTACCTACTCAGATATCGCACAATAAGTATTCTATTGTAGCTGGTATTCTATCAATTCATACGAAATCCTCCACCCCCCACGCTCTAATGGGTCAACCGCGAAATCTTCCCCTAGTAATTCACGTGGCCTCCCTTAACAGGTGCAATGTGGAGGACTGGCCCCTCTACCCGAAGAGTCACGCCGAAGTACGACTTTGGTTCACCGAATCGGAATCCAGGGTGAACGCCTCCATTGACCCCATGACACGCCGACCCCATGTGTGGCTCCACGGTGAGTGAGAGCTTCGCTGCATTTTAATGTAGTAGGGTTGCCACTAGTTCGAATACTTGAGTACGTCGGAGTATTTATAAATATGATCGCCGGAGTCTAGCTCTTCCCCTTCTCGCTAGGTGTCATAACCCGTCAGCAGTCCGAATACTTACTCTTCCCTGAACCACCTGGTACTTTCCTCGTGCGCATTTCCCATCGAATCCGGGGTTATGTTTTATCATTCAGGGACCGCGAACGTTGTAAGCACTACAATATCTGGTCGGAAATTGTGGATACTGTTCGTATAATGTGTTAACACCATCATAAACACCCTCATAACCACCCTCATAACCATCCTCATAACCACCCTCTTAACCACCCTCATAACCACCCTCATAATCACCCTCATAATCACCCTCATAATCACCCTCATAACCATCCTCATAACCACCCTCTTAACCACCCTCATAACCACCCTCATAACCACCCTCATAACCATCCTCATAACCACCCTCATAACCACCCTCATAACCATCCTCATAACCACCCTCATAACCACCCTCATAACCACCCTCATAACCACCCTCATAACCACCCTCATAACCACCCTCATAACCACCCTCATAACCACCCTCGTAATCACCCTCGTAACCACCCTCATAACCACCCTCTTAACCACCCTCATAACCACCCTCATAACCACCCTCATAACCACCCTCATAACCACCCTCATAACCACCCTCATAACCACCCTCATAACCACCCTCGTAACCACCCTCGTAACCACCCTCGTAATCACCCTCTTAACCACCCTCATAACCACCCTCATAACCACCCTCGTAATCACCCTCGTAATCACCCTCGTAATCACCTTCGTAACCACCCTCGTAACCACCCTCATAACCACCCTCATAACCACCCTCATAATCACCATCATAATCACCCTCATAACCACCCTCATAACCACCCTCGTAACCACCCTCGTAACCACCCTCGTAATCACCCTCTTAACCACCCTCATAACCACCCTCATAACCACCCTCGTAATCACCCTCGTAACCACCCTCGTAACCACCCTCATAACCACCCTCATAACCACCCTCATAATCACCATCATAA
Organism: Osedax frankpressi; assembly: GCA_964035775.1. Classification (NCBI taxonomy): domain Eukaryota; kingdom Metazoa; phylum Annelida; class Polychaeta; order Sabellida; family Siboglinidae; genus Osedax; species Osedax frankpressi. The sequence continues at coordinate 22,120,684 of OZ038313.1, forward strand.
TCACCCTCATAACCACCCTCTTAACCACCCTCATAACCATCCTCATAACCACCCTCATAACCACCCTCATAACCACCCACATAACCAATCTCATAACCACCCTCATAACCACCCTCATAATCACCCTCATAACCACCTTCATAACCACCCTCATAACCACCCTCATAACCACCCTCATAACCACCCTCATAACCACCCTCATAACCACCCTCATAACCACCCTCATAACCACCCTCATAACCACCTTCATAACCACCCTCATAACCACCCTCATAACCACCCTCATAACCACCCTCATAACCACCCTCTTAACCACCCTCATAACCACCCTCATAACCACCCTCATAACCACCCTCATAACCACCCTCATAACCACCCTCGTAATCACCCTCGTAATCACCCTCGTAATCACCCTCGTAACCACCCTCGTAACCACCCTCGTAACCACCCTCGTAACCACCCTCATAATCACCATCATAATCACCCTCATAACCACCCTCTTAACCACCCTCATAACCATCCTCATAACCACCCTCATAACCACCCACATAACCACCCTCATAACCACCCTCATAACCACCCTCATAACCACCCTCATAACCACCCTCATAACCACCCTCATAACCACCCTCATAACCACCCTCATAACCACCCTCATAACCACCCTCATAACCACCCTCATAACCACCCTCATAACCACCCTCATAACCACCCTCATAACCACCCTCATAACCACCCTCATAACCACCCTCATAACTACCCTCATAACCACCCTCATAACCACCCTCATAACCACCCTCATAACCACCCTCATAACCACCCTCATAACTACCCTCATAACTACCCTCATAACCACCCTCATAACCACCCTCATAACTACCCTCTTAACCACCCTCATAACCACCCTCATAATCACCCTCACCTCCCTTAAATTGGTCACCATAACTACACCCGAATTACATCTGCCCAAAATCCCCACAACAGACCCTATAACTCCCAGAACCATCCTTCAGAAATTATTAATCTCACTAGTCTCTCCTTCCTCTCCACCAGATTCTCACTAACCCCCAAACCCACTTTCACGCCAGGTCCCAGACCAAAAGAACCGTTACGCGTTTTTCAATGGCCTCAACGAATGTTCCCACAACAGCCTGGGTGATATGATCGAGTTCCATCGTCTTCAGCCAATCACGCCACTAGGCGGTGAACTGCTCATCAAAGGGGTGCCTGGTCACGTTTGCAGCGATGCCGACGGTGGCGACGCCACTGGTACCGTCGACGACTCCGATTATCACGCTTTATTCTGCTCCGCGGCGAAATGCTTTTGCTAGGAGTACTTTGGGCTGATTTCTGGTAAGGGAGTGCGCTTTTCGACGGGTTTTGGATCGTGTGAAACTCACTCATAGCCTAACTACTAATATCCAAGTACCTGCGGTCCGTCTACAACATTATATAATCGATAGCATATGATATACGCCCATCTTTTTAAAGCTGCAACCATTATCGTGTTTGTTAATGATTTTACTTAGGTTTTGTTACCACCATGAATTTATACTCGATTTAGTATCTTTTCTATTTCATATTTTTATAGCGATTTTACCAACTACATTGTCTCGCACATCTATTCTTACACCAATCTCTACTGCTATTTCAGCCGCTTGCGTACATGCGTAATTTCATTGTCCATATAGTACTCGTCAATCTCGTTCTTCCATTGTCTACCGCCTGTTCTACTCACTCGTTACATAGTTCACTATAGGCACCCCTCGTCCACTTTCCCGTCGAGCCACTCTTGCCTATTGATTACTTGTTAATACCGTTACAAATCGCTGCCGAGATCATGCCATTGATTTCGAGGGGCCATTGATTGGCCTTTAATGAGTATTCCGCAAGTATTACTATTTCTAGTGCCATTACCACGAAAACAATCGATACAGTTGAATCTAATTTCGAATGCCCATTCGATTCGAGATTAAATCATTTATATAATTATATAATTATAGTATATTATTTAAATTTGTTTTATTTCATTCAATAAATTATTTTAAACAATATGCATCTTGTTAAATATCAAATATGGCTATTAAGATATGTTAATGTATTTATTGGTGTAAATTTTAATATAAAAAATGATATAAAAATAAACCTAATATCAATTTGGTATTCATAGATTAACGCTGCGATGAAATAGATCATAACGACAACATATCAAATAATTTGAACTAAAACAAATATTATTCAGATTTGCAATTTAAAATCGTATAAAATCAATTTTAATAAATTCTCTACCATCGAGTCTAGTGTATAGAGTAAGTCTAAAGGAATTCATAAAAATTACATTTAACAAGAATGATCTAATAACGGGTATAAAAACAATAAAAATATAAGAATTACATTGAAGTAGATGCAAGGTACTGAAAAGTACATACTCATGCAATTGAATGCGAAGTGATATGGTGGGAAGTAGAATCGAAACTGTATGCAGACCTTCCATCATGAGATTGGTTGTGGTAGCGAGACTTCGGAACAGGTTTTCGTACTGCGTATTTGTATAGTATTTATATATATTAGTAGATTTTATGCAAAATCTCATTGTTAATAATTATTATTTGAATTTTCATAATATATACATCAAATTTATTTAAGAATATATATTAAAAGTTTATAGGAAACAATAGCCAATGATTACCAATATTTTAATGCTCTTTAGTATATCTATCAAACAATGCAAGTCAATTCATTGTGCAACAATTGGTAATAATGTTGTATATGGAATTCAAAAGATATTGGCATTAATCATGTTTATGATTTTCTATTAATATTTAGTTTCTATAAATAAAAATGTAAAATATTTGCTTGTGATAGGATTTCAATTTAATTAAATTTGTAATCAATTATTTGTTTTCACTAATTATAATAAAGTTAGTTTATGTGCTGTATTCTTAGAAATATTAATTCTAGGAAGATGTTCTCTTAGATTAGTTAATATCTAACATTAAATATATGTTAACAAATATATTTATATTATATTAATGTAATAAATATTTAGATTCTATATAATTTAAAAATAATTATTTAAAATATTTACAATAATTAGATGAATTGTATGCAAATAGCTTTAATATTAACTCTAATGATTTGCATGTTAATGTTATATTAACAATTAGAAATATATTACATTTTGAGATATCTTAGTATCTTTGTGATTCTGTAATTAATATAAAATATGTAAATATAAAATATGTAAATTAAACATGTAAATATAAAATAAATTAGGATACATTTATTTTATCATATATCTATGATATATATTTAGAATAGCTAATTAATTTAATCTTTAGTATATTTAATTTAGTATATATTATATTCCTATATCTAATAATAATATATAATGTTGCTATATATTAGTTATAATAAATATACTTAGTTTATTAAAGTATATAAATAATCATTATACTTTTTTTATAAAGCTTTTAATATTGAACACAATTTTTTATGATTATTATCACTTATGGAATATTAATCTATACATAAAAGACTTTCAATAATTCTGTATATTTTTTTTTACATATTTACTATTAATTAAATTCCAAAGCACAACATTTTAGAAGATACCAAATCTCGCAGAGAAATATTTATTTCTGGATATAATGTTTAACAAATTAGAGCTTTATATTTATACAAAAAATGGTAATTCATGAAAAAAGTTGGATTAGTGTAAAATGATGTTTCTTTGACCATTTTGATAACTGAACATAAATGCACAAACTAATATTTAACCAATAACAATCCTATATTACGATTTATAAACATGAAACATATATTTATATGGTATATTAATTTGTTATAGTAGATTTCTAGTTATAATATTTTTAATCTAGCATACAAAACAAATATAAGGTTATTATATATCTCTGTTGGCTAGCTATAGCCTCTAGGTAACCTCTGCCTGGAGATTGACCCCTGTGACCTTTTCGCGACCTCCCCGACGAGCGAGTAGTGTCTGAACGGTCGTGGGCGTGGCGAGTAGACGATCGCGGATCCGTTTGCTTCGAAGAGCTCCTGCTGCGCGGATCGAACTTAAAGTCGGAACGCAACGAGAACTCGTCATCGGAGTAGGGGTCGCCGTCGCTGTAGGGCTTGGCGTAGGGGTCGCCGTCGCTGTAGGGCTTGCCGTAGGGGCCGTCGTCGTGTTGGAGTCCTTGAGGCGGGCGTCGGCTAGCGCGCGACGGCGCTCGCGACGTAGAACTGTAGGTGGCGCGAGTGGCGTCGGTTTGTGCGCTGTACCCCGACGCCGTGTCGTAATCCGATAAGCCCGTAGCGTAACGTTGCCCTGGCGGCAGCCCTGGCGGTTGCCTAGCGGCCGACGCCGGCGCCGGGTAGGAGTCGATTTCGCGAAGTTCCGTGCCCAAAGAGACGTTACCAGCTCGAGAACGTATCTGACGGCCGTGACCCCTGGTGGCCTGCAGTACTTCCTGTTTCCTCGTCACCGCGTATGTGAGTATCTAAATCAACGGGAGGAACGCTGTATCGTATATAGATCGGCGTATGTATTTCTGTATATTATGCTAATCATATGATTGTATATTGGTAACATTTGTAATATATCTGCATTTATTATATAGAAAAGTCATATTTATTCTTTAAATTAATATTTATAAAAATATCAATAAAGAAAAATGATATGATATATATTAAAATTATTTATATATATGAATTTAGAGTTTTTAACAAAGATTGATATGTACGAACAATAATTGCAAAGATAATCATAATTAAAATAGCTGATAGACTTCCTGTCGCGGCAATGTATCCCTTGCCCCCTGGTGTCGGTGGTAGAGTTGATGCATCTGCAACAGATAATGATATAATTGAAAGTGAGTTATATATTTATATGATTATTAATGTCAATCAATATTGAAATAGACAAGAGAAGATTATTTTAAAACAGATTTGCATTTACTGGAATTTAATATAAACAATGAATTATCGTAATGAAAGAAAAAATCAGATGATTTCCATTTTAGCTTTGGAGATAAACTGAATAAATTGATTACAATAGAATGTACTTAAACTTATATAATATTATGTACAACTAGCTGAACACCAACTTTAACGTTATTTAATACTGATTACATAATTGAATTACTATTCATAAAGTTCATGAACAATTAACAAAAACTAAAAAACTACTCTGAATACCAACCTCAACATAAATAACCATAATAATACCATTATCAACACCCAGTCCAAAAACAACACTTATATCACCTTATAAATAACCATAATAATACCATTATCAACACCCAGTCCAAAAACAACACTTATATCACCTTATAAATAAACATAATACCCACTCCAACATCCACTCAAACTCCTTATCCAATACTCACTTTAAGTCTTGCCACAACATACATACATTTCCATATTAACCCAAACACCCACACCGACTACCTACCTCTATAGATACCCCAGCCCCTACCTCGTCACCTATTCCAACACCTACCACGCTAACATTGTTCCCGGGGTGCAAAAAGCGGGAGGTATTCATTCCAAAACGCGTATTTGATCTGTCGGTAACGCTGGGATATTCGAGGCTCGTCTTGTATGACAAGATAGCTCAAGTTGTGTACGGTGAAGGGTGTCCAGGTAATGTTCCATGTGACATTGGGCGTAGGATAACTAGAGTTACCGTACGGGTTTGAGGTTGGAGTGAAATTCGATAAGTTGTAGGGGTAGAAGTTAAATATGAAGTTAGAAGAAATTATCTGTGTAAATCTATTAATATTATAAAATCAATGTAGATTTTACAATGTACATTTATACTAAACATTGTACAGTATACAAACAAAATTAATCGATAGTTAAAAATAAAAAAAAAATTATTTTAACTATTAAATATGTCATTTTAACATAACTTCATTATAAATACATTCTTATAAATACATAAAGTTTGTGAATTTACATAAACTATATATATTGATAGTAAAATTAGATTTTATATCTAATATCATATATTAAAGTGGATTCAAAACAATGGGTTTTGTTATGTGCAATTTAGTCATCAGTACAATTTAATGATATTAAAATAACTGAGGGAGTTTGTCGATTTTAATACAACCATAGGAAACTAAATTAGGTGTTTTAGGTTGATTAGGTTGTTATAGGCTGCAATTGTTATTTAAAATTGAAATTGCTACCTGTGTATAATATTATATATATAATAAACATAATGCATATTTACATATGTTTGTAACATATTGATTCTACATTATTTTGATATGCTGCAAAATGTAATCATTTCAAATCTATTGCTACTATAAAATATATGTAAATATATGTATACATATGGATACATATACATATGTATACATATATATATATATATTTATATATATCTATATATATTTATAATTATCATAAGCATCATTATTTAAATAAATATAGAATAATAAATCAAAAATTCATATTGGTAATTTAAATGTAATTAACAAACTATTACTTATTTACTTGTTACTTATTTTGTTTAATATTTATAATTATTGAATATAACTAAATAAATAATATAGTTATTATTGTTATATAGTTAATTATTGTATAAGTATTTTAAAATAATTTAAATTCATTCTATTCATAATAAAATATATTTATACTTTTCTTACATATTGGAAAACTATATATATTACTTTTATAACAAATTTTGTAATAAATAATAAATTAAATAATACTAATTTTAATATAAAATATTATAGTCACAATAAAATATTATAGTCATAAATATTATATTTTGTATCAAATTTCCTTCAAAAGGAAAAAAATTGTTTATAGAATATTTATTTTGTATTATGATTTATTTTAACTGCACGCCTTTTAGAAACAATTTACTAAAGTTTATATATTACTTTATTTAATATATTTACAATGTAAACTGTAAAACTTATAGGTCTGCGTATTTAGTATAATGTAAAAATCACAATATGAATCACAGGGTATGCAAGGTACAAAAAGTATATGGTTTAAAAAATATTATTATAATGTATATTTTCTAACCCGGTATGTATAAATTCTTTCCATAAATTCATCATCCAATAACTTATATTTTTATCCAAATAATCGTACCTGAAATAATTGATTGCATTATTTTTCAATATTTTGTTTTACATTTTTTGATCCTATTTTTAATTTTAAATCTAATATTTATTTTTTGTTAATTTTAAAAGTAAGTTAATCTAGTATAAATTTACATAGATTTTATTAATTAATATTAATCTATTACTCGTAAGTATCTATTAATTAAGTATCCATTAAACACTGCGAATGAAGTACAAGAGATGCTAAGTAGGATTGTACAAACTCCTGGTCCATGACGATCATAGTTTCGTTCAGTTGAGTATCGTTCATAAAAGGGAATCCTAGAGTGTAGTACAGCGCCGTCTTGTGAGAGATCCCTGCATAATAAATATATTGATAGTATGAAAGGTTGAATAAGGAATGTAGGGATGGTTATTTTATGTAATCAGAAAGATTATTCTATTGTAGTTATAAAATATTTTTACTGTAATTAAAGAATTGTTTTTATAGTTGGATACAATTTTATGTACTAATAGAGTTTCTTTATACTAGTTAGAAATTACTTTTAGTATAACTAAAGAATACATTTAGGATAGTAATGAAACTATTTTATCTTGGAGAAAGGACCTTTCAGATAGACGGCGTTGTTCTTTTAGAAAAATATAAGATGAAAATTTAAGACAGTAATGAGGTTGTTTAAGTAAAGGATAATGTTATGGTTTTTAAAAATAGATTAAGGTATTATTTAGGATAGTAATATTCAATCATTTAAAATAGATTAGGATTTAAGATAGTAATAGTAGTTAATTTAAAGTAGATTGAGGTTATTTAAGATAGTAATAGTGATTCATTTAAAGTAGATAGGAGGTTTTTAAGATAGTAATAGTGGTTAATTTAAAGTAGATAGGAGTATTTTTAAGATAGTTAAACAACAATTGAAGTAAAAAGATTATTTTAAGGTAATTTGATGAATAATCTGTGTAATCAGAGTTTTGTTTTGGGGTGGGTTTGAGGATAATTAAGTTTAGATGACAACCACTTAGAAGATAGTATGATATTATAAAAAGATAAGATGTAGGATAAATAACAAAACAGAATTTATTATCACATATTATATTATTATATATTTTATAGTAAATAACCTTTTAATATATTATAATCCTCTAAATCACATGATCTAATCTATCCCTTATCATTAAATATTTTTCTTATCACCAGATATAATCTATTCTTACTGATATGATTTAATCTATTCCTTCTTTAATGATCTAATCTAAAATATATAGTAATCTATAAAATATTTGATTGAAATTGGATTCAAATTAATAATGATCTGTATAAAATCTATTAAGTTAAAGTGTATAGTCTATACAGATATAGACAGATATATATGTATATCAGATATACAGATATGTATGATATAACTAGAAATTAAATTTATTTTACTTCATATGAAAGTGCTCTAATTGATATTTTAAATATCTAGTAAAAATAAAATTTAATTTAAATCCAATATATGTATGTATATATAAATATATATATATATATATATATATATATATATTAAATATAAATATATATATATATATATTTATATATATATATATATATTTATATATATATACCTCAGGTTATGCTTGTATGATTTTGAATGGAATATTTAATATAGAACTATGGTCCAATAATGCATCAATTTAAACTCATAGCGCAGAGATAGGTTATTTACATACCCATCCATTTGGGAGTAACATCAAGCCAGGAACGATGATTAAAGATATACATGTACACATTTGGGTTATTGTCTTGAGAAGGTGTCTAGCGGGAGGGGGAGGTGTGTCTTATGGGACAGTTTAGAGGGTGAGGTAGGTGTGTCTTATGGGACAGTTTAGAGGGTGAGGGAGGTGTGTCTTATGGGACAGTTTAGAGGGTGAGGGAGATGTGTCTTATGGGACAGTTTAGAGGGTGAGGGAGATGTGTCTTATGGGAGAATCTAGAGGGTGGGGGAGGTGTATCTTATGGGACAGTCTAGAGAGAAGGGGAGGTGTGTCTTATGGGACAGTCTAGAGAGAGGGGGAGGTGTGTCTTATGGGACAGTTTAGAGGGTGAGGGAGATGTGTCTTATGGGACAGTTTAGAGGGTGAGGGAGGTGTGTCTTATGGGAGAATCTAGAGGGTGGGGGAGGTGTATCTTATGGGAGTGTCTAGAGGGGGGAGGTGTATCTTATGAGACAGTCTAGAGGGTGGGGGAGGTGTGTCTTATGGGAGGGTTTAGAAGGTGGGGTATGATGATCTAGAATCTAGATGATGGGGTTAGGATGTATCTTCCAAGATATTATAGGAGCGAGAAAGATGAATTGCTAACATTACTTCTGTCGGGCCTATTACTTCTCATACTGTTCTGTCTGGAAGACTCCATTAAATCGTAGCCCAACTCTGACCCCTCGGAATGGTACTTTACCAGACGGTCTACACCGCATCCGATCTGGTAGTCTGTGAGTAACTGGTGGACGACAAGGGAGGGGCTTAACTAAAGAGATTTATGGGCATCATTGGGTGTGGGATGAGAGGGGTGTAAGTAGTGTACAGATTCGGGATATTTAGGTCAATGTTTAGAATGAAATTTAACTTGCTGGTTTAAAATAACATTTTATTCTGCCTATAAACTTTCCTATAAAATTACTTATAAACTTACTTATAAACTTATTTATAAACTTACTTATAAACTTACTAAAAACTCACTTATAAACTTACTTATAAACTTACTTATAAACTTTCCTATAAAATTACTTATAAACTTACTTATAAACTTATTTATAAACTTACTTATAAACTTACTAAAAACTCACTTATAAACTCACTTATAAACTTACTTATAAACTTACTTATAAACTTACTTATAAACTTACTTATAAACTTACTTATAAACTTACTTATAAACTTACTTATAAACTTACTTATACACTTACTTATAAACTTACTTATAAACTTACGTATAAACTTACTTATAAACTTACTTATAAACTTACTTATAAACTTACTTATAAACTTACTTATAAACTTACTTATAAACTTACTTATAAACTTACTTATAAACTTACTTATAAACTTACTTATAAACTTACTTATAAACTTACTTATAAACTTACTTATAAACTTACTTATAAACTTACTTATAAAATGACTTATAAACTTACTTATAAACTTACTTATAAACTTACTTATAAACTTACTTATAAAGTTACTTATAAACTTACTTATAAACTTACTTATAAACTTACTTATAAACTTACTTATAAACTTACTTATAAACTTACTTATAAACTTACTTATAAACTTACTTATAAACTTACTTATAAACTTACTTATAAACTTACTTATAAACTTACTTATAAATTTACTTATAAACTTACTTATAAACTTACTTATAAAGTTACTTATAAACTTACTTATAAACTTACTTATAAACTTACTTATAAACTTACTTATAAACTTACTTATAAACTTACTTATAAACTTACTTATAAACTTACTTATAAACTTACTTATAAACTTACTTATAAACTTACTTATAAACTTACTTATAAACTTACTTATAAACTTACTTATAAACTTACTTATAAACTTACTTATAAACTTACTTATAAACTTACTTATAAACTTACTTATAAACTTACTTATAAACTTACTTATAAACTTACTTATAAACTTACTTATAAACTTACTTATAAACTTACTTATAAACTTACTCATAAACTTACTTATAAACTTACTTATAAACTTACTTATAAACTTACTTATAAACTTACTTATAAACTTACTTATAAACTTACTTATAAACTTACTTATAAACTTACTTATAAACTTACTTATAAACTTACTTATAAACTTACTTATAAACTTACTTATAAACTTACTTATAAACTTACTTATAAACTTACTTATAAACTTACTTATAAACTTACTTATAAACTTACTTATAAACTTATTTATGAATTTACTTATAAACTTACTTATAAACTTACTAATAAACTTATAAACTTACTTATAAACTAACTTATAAACTCACTTATAAACATACTTATAAAATGACTTATAAAATGACTTATAAAATGACTTATAAAATGACTTATAAAATGACTTATAAAATGACTTATAAAATGACTTATAAACTTACTTATAAACTTACTTATAAACTTACTTATAAACTTACTTATATACTCACTTATAAACTTACTTATAAACTTACTTATAAACTCACTTATAAAATGATTTATAAACTTACTAATAAACTTACTTATAAACTTACTTATAAACTTACTTATAAACTTACTTATAAACTTACTTATAAACTTACTTATAAACTTACTTATAAACTTACTTATAAACTCACTTATAAACTTACTTATAAAATGACTTATAAACTTACTTATAAAATGACTTATAAAGTGACTTATAAAATGACTTATAAACTTACTTATAAACTTACTTATAAAATGACTTATAAAATGACTTATAAAATGACTTATAAACTTACTTATAAACTTACTTATAAACTTACTTATAAACTTACTTATAAACTCACTTATAAACTTACTTATAAACTTACTTATAAACTTACTTATAAACTTACTTATAAAATGACTTATAAACTTACTAATAAACTTACTTATAAACTTACTTATAAACTTACTTATAAACTTACTTATAAACTTACTTATAAACTTACTTATAAACTTACTTATAAACTTACTTATAAACTTACTTATAAACTTACTTATAAAATGACTTATAAACTTACTTATAAACTTACTTATAAACTTACTTATAAACTCACTTATAAACTTACTTATAAACTTACTTATAAAATTAATTATAAACTTACTTATAAACTCACTTATAAACTTACTTATAAACTTACTTATAAACTTACTTATAAAATTACTTATAAACTTACTTATAAACTTACTTATAAACTCACTTATAAACTTACTTATAAAATGACTTATTGTGTTGAAAATGATGTATAGTCATGGTAGTGGGCGTATTAATTATAGACGTAGGCGTGTTAATTATAAAAATGTGAGTATAAATTATAAAAGTGGGTGTATACATAATAAATGCCGACATGCTCAATACACCTCTCCAACTACAAAACGTAATACTTCCACGACAAACCTTCACAAACATGGCTGTACGGGCCGTCATGTTCTTAGGATTCGGCCAATATGTGTACTGGAAGTCAATTGCTTGCAACGCTCTACTCTTATACTGCGGTTTCACCAAGCGGATATCAACAAACTCGCGATTCACAAAATTAGACAACGTCTCCTCGAATATACCTCCGTAGAGACCACGTAGGAGAGAATCTTATGGGGTGGAGTAGGGGTAATGTAGGCTAGGGGTAGGTGTAAGGTAGGCTAGGGGTAGGTGTAGGGTTAGGGTAGGTTAGGCGTAGGTGTAGGGCCTGGTTAAGATAGGATAGGGTAGAGTAGGGTAGTTTAGGTAGAGTAGGAGTATGGTAGGGCCAGGCTAGATTTAGGATGGGGTAGGGTGGTATAGGGCTAGAATAGAGGTACGGTGGAGTAGGGTAGGATAGGACTAGTGTATGGATAGGACTAGTGTATGGATAGGGTATAGTAGGGCTAGGGTATGGTAAGGTATAGGCACAATATGATAGGTATAGGGTGGGGTAGGGGTTAGTGTGAGCTAGGTATGGGGTAATAGTTGTGCTAGCATATGATTAGGGTATAGTAGTATAGTATAGGATAAATGTAGGCTAGAACTAGGGGTAGTTAGGGGTAGGAGTTGAAACTATAATTTACAGAGAGCCCTCTACGAACATATTATTAATAAAACTTTAGTAGCCTAAAACTTTAGGCATTATAAATAACGAACTGAAACTTTCTCCAATAACTTCCTCTAATAATAAAATGACTCAAAAAAACAGGCTAACCCAACACCTGAATATCAATGATTTATTCATTAAACTGAAGAATACATTTACAATGCTTTTTCAACAATACTGTCTTTATTTAAAGAAGTAATCTTGACAATAAAGCATTCATACAATCAGAGAAAATTGGAATAAATGATCACTTTAAACCGGTTTTTAGAGTTTTATATAAAATTAAATATTATAAAGATCAACAATATATTTTCTGATGTTCACAAAATTTTGCAAGATATGGTAAAAGTTCTATCATTTTTACTTGTTACAATCGAAATAAATTAAATAAACACAAGTACTGGTAACTCAACTGACTTTCAGAATGATTTGCTCGAGTGAAAACTACTCAGTTCTACCTAATATCAAAAAGTCCTGCATTCGATTATTAATTTTATTGATATTATGTTTACTTTCCCCAACTTATTCTAAAATCATAGAAAAATTACAACCACTGACTCTTATCTTACTACTATGACATTATTAATAAACTACTAGGAGTAGGGGTGGGGTTATAGTGGAGTAGGGTTGGGTTATAGTGGAGTAGGGTGGGGTTATAGTGGAGTAGGGGTGGGGTTATAGTGGAGTAGGGGTGGGGTTATAGTGGAGTAGGGGTGGGGTTATAGTGGAGTATGGGTGGGGTTATAGTGGAGTAGGGGTGGGGCTATAGTGGAGTAGGGGTGGGGTTATAGTGGAGTGGGGGTGGGGTTATAGTGGAGTAGAGGTGGGGTTATAGTGGAGTAGGGGTGGGGTTATAGTGGAGTAGGGGTGGGGTTATAGTGGAGTAGGGTTGGGGTTATAGTGGAGTAGGGGTGGGGTTATAGTGGAGTAGGGGTGGGGTTATAGTGGAGTAGGGGTGGGGTTATAGTGGAGTAGGGGGGGTGTTATAGTAGAGTATGGGTGGGGTTATAGTGGAGTAGGGGTAGTTTTATAGTGGAATAGGGATTTATTGTGAAATAGAGTTACTTGGAAATAAGATAGGTTTGGGTTATGAAATGGTAAAATTCCTTTATATGGCATACTGGTACTAAATTCGGGGGTTTAATGGATATGGGGTATTAGTAGGGTAGTGTAGGGGTAGGGTAAGGAAAGGTAGAAGTGTGTTAGAAATTAGGTTAGTGTGGGCTAAAATTACATAGGATGGAGTATAGATTTAAACAAGGTTTAGAACATAAGACATGTTATACTCTAGCAAATATAATAATTCCAATAATTCCTTAATGAAATAGTCAAAAAAGTCGTAATCTATTAAAATTCTCTCTGGAAATGAAAGAAAATTAAAAAATTAAATAAGTTTTAATTTATATATTTTTATATATGAAAGTTAGACACCAATCTATAATATGTACACTTTGTTTATTAGACTCTATATACTGGTATAGTATTACTATAGTAAGTACTACTAATATTGTAAAATACCTGCAGTCTGGGCAGAAGAATCCTCGCTGAGACCGATGATCATGGGCAGGCGATCAAAATCTCCTTGAAAACGTTGGTCGGGTGGGGACAGGGGCAAGAAGGGATCCGGAACCTTGTAATGGGAATCCACCACGGGGGCCCACACGGCTCCTAGGATTCCATTCTAATATGGATAGAAGATGTAGAGTCTTGGAGTTCAAGGGGTTAGTGGATATCTACAAATTTATCAATCACTTATTAATGTGATGTGTAATTGCCCGAAGAATTTTCATAACTTATTTTATTATTAATTATTAATTATCTTTTTTATTCAATTTTTACTTATAATTATATAATTATATATATAAATTATTAGATATAATATTTAATACTTTTAAACTAAGATCTTCTAACATTGGGTATAATAAATTCCTGTGTATCTACAATGTCTTGCCAAGGTATAGGCTTCACAGTTCCATCAGACTGTACTCCTCTCATACAGTTCAGTATGGCAAATGAATGTTTCTAAGATATTGGAAGTGAAGGTGGTGTTGGTGCGAGTGGTGTTGGTGCGGGTGGTGATGAGGGTTAGGGTGGTGGTGATATGGTGGTGGTGGTAATATTAGTAGTGGTAATGATAGTAATAGTAGTTTGGGTGGTGATATGGTGATGGTGGTGGATGTGGTAGGGTTGATGGAGGTTATAGTAGGAGTGAGGGTGAGCTTGAGTGTAGAAGTGATGGTGGTAGAGGTGGTGGGTTGATGGAGGTTATGGTAGAAGTGAGGGTGAGCTTGAGTGTAGTAGTGGTGGTGGTAGAGGTGGTGGGGTTGATGGTGAAGGTGTGGTTTTGGGATTGAGAGTAATATTGATGAGTGTGTGGGTGAAGTTGAGGGAGAATCTTATGGAAAGGGTAGTAGTGGTTAGAGTGGTGGTTATGGTGATGTTGTAGTGGTGAGGTGAGGGTGGTGATGGTGTTGTCGATGGTGGTGGATGTTTATGGTTAGGATGAAATTAGTTGTGGTATGGTTGGTAGTAGAGGTATGGTTAGTAATGGTGGTAGTCAAGGTGGTGGTAGTCAAGTTTGGTGGTAGTTAAGTTAGTAGTAGTCAAGTTGGTGGTAGTCAAGGTGGTGGTAGTCAAGTTTGGTGGTAGTCAAGGTGGTGGTAGTCAAGGTGGTGGTAGTCAAGTTGGTGGTAGTCAATGTGGTGGTAGTCAAGGTGGTGGTAGTCAAGTTAGTAGTAGTCAAGTTGGTGGTAGTCAAGGTGGTGGTAGTCAAGTTAGTAGTAGTCAAGTTGGTGGTAGTCAAGGTGGTGGTAGTCAAGGTGGTGGTAGTCAAGGTGGTGGTAGTCAAGTTGGTGGTAGTCAAGGTGGTGGTAGTCAAGGTGGTGGTAGTCAAGGTGGTGGTAGTCAAGGTCGTGGTAGTCAAGTTGGTGGTAGTCAATATGGTGGTAGTCAAGGTGGTGGTAGTCAAGTTGGTGGTAGTCAAGGTGGTGGTAGTCAAGGTGGTGGTAGTCAAGGTGGTGGTAGTCAAGGTGGTGGTAGTCAAGGTGGTGGTAGTCAAGGTGATGGTAGTAAAGTTGGTGGTAGTCAAGGTGGTGGTAGTCAAGGTGGTGGTAGTCAAGGTGGTGGTAGTCAAGGTGGTGGTAGTCAAGGTGGTGGTAGTCAAGGTGGTGGTAGTCAAGGTGGTGGTAGTCAAGGTGGTGGTAGTCAAGTTGGTGGTAGTCAAGGTGGTGGTAGTCAAGGTGGTGGTAGTCAAGGTGGTGGTAGTCAAGGTGGTGGTAGTCAAGGTGGTGGTAGTCAAGGTGGTGGTAGTAAAGGTGGTGGTAGTCAAGGTGGTGGTAGTCAAGGTGGTGGTAGTCAAGGTGGTGGTAGTCAAGGTGGTGGTAGTCAAGGTCGTGGTAGTCAAGTTGGTGGTAGTCAATATGGTGGTAGTCAAGGTGGTGGTAGTCAAGTTGGTGGTAGTCAAGGTGGTGGTAGTCAAGGTGGTGGTAGTCAAGGTGGTGGTAGTCAAGGTGGTGGTAGTCAAGGTGGTGGTAGTCAAGGTGATGGTAGTAAAGTTGGTGGTAGTCAAGGTGGTGGTAGTCAAGGTGGTGGTAGTCAAGGTGGTGGTAGTCAAGGTGGTGGTAGTCAAGGTGGTGGTAGTCAAGGTGGTGGTAGTCAAGGTGGTGGTAGTCAAGGTGGTGGTAGTCAATGTGGTGGTAGTCAAGGTGGTGGTAGTCAAGGTGGTGGTAGTCAAGGTCGTGGTAGTCAAGGTGGTGGTAGTAAAGGTGGTGGTAGTCAAGGTGGTGGTAGTCAAGGTGGTGGTAGTCAAGTTAGTAGTAGTCAAGTTGGTGGTAGTCAAGGTGGTGGTAGTCAAGGTGGTGGTAGTCAAGTTGGTGGTAGTCAAGGTGGTGGTAGTCAAGGTGGTGGTAGTCAAGGTGGTGGTAGTCAAGGTAGTGGTAGTCAAGGTGGTGGTAGTCAAGGTGGTGGTAGTCAAGGTGGTGGTAGTTAAGGTGGTGGTAGTCAAGGTGGTGGTAGTCAAGTTGGTGGTAGTCAAGGTGGTGGTAGTCAAGGTGGTGGTAGTCAAGGTGGTGGTAGTCAAGGTGGTGGTAGTTAAGGTGGTGGTAGTCAAGGTAGTGGTAGTCAAGGTGGTGGTAGTCAAGTTAGTAGTAGTCAAGTTGGTGGTAGTCAAGGTGGTGGTAGTCAAGGTGGTGGTAGTCAAGGTAGTGGTAGTGAGCATGGTGTTGTTGATAGTGGTAAAGAATGTGATCTTTAGCAGAAGAAGTAATCGAATCAACATGAGTGATATTAGCTGCCACAGTAGCAGCAATAGAAGATATTGTATCAGTAGCAGTAGATGCAATAGTAGCAGCAATAGCAGATGGTGTAACTGTAGCAGTAACTGCAATAGTAGCAGAAATAGCAGTAGCTGTAACAGTAGCATTAACTGTATCAGTGCCTTTAGCAGTAGCTATAACAGTAGCATTAGATGTAGCAGTGTCTATAGCAGTAGCTATAACAGTAGAATTAGATGTAGCAGTGTCTTTAGCAGTAGCTACAATAGAAACAGTAGATATAATAATAATCAGTAATACCAAGAGCAGTAACAGTAACAGAAATATAAGCAGTAGAGGAAAAAGCAGAAATCATAAGTATAGTAGTTGGAATAATTGCAGTAGTTGGAGTAGTTGGAGTAGTTGGAGTAGTTGGAGTAGTTACAGTAGTTGCAGTATTTGGAGTAGTTGGAGTAGTTACAGTAGTTGCAGTATTTGGAGTAGTTGGAGTAGTTGCAGTAGTTGCAGTATTTGGAGTAGTTGGAGTAGTTGGAGTAGTTGGAGTAGTTACAGTAGTTGCAGTATTTGGAGTAGTTGGAATAGTTACAGTAGTTGCAGTATTTGGAGTAGTTACTGTAGTTAGAGTAGTTACAGTAGTTGGAGTAGTTGCAGTAGTTGGAGAAGTTGGAGTAATTACAGTAGTTGGAGTAGTTACAGTAGTTGCAGTAGTTACAGTAGTTGCAGTAATTACAGTAGTTGGAGTAGTTGCAGTAATTACAGTAGTTACAGTAATTGGAGTAGTTGCAGTAGTTGGAGAAGTTGGAGTAGTTACAGTAGTTGGAGTAGTTACAGTAGTTACAGTAGTTACAGTAGTTGGAGTAGTTGGAGTAGTTACAGTAGTTGCAGTAGTTGCAGTAGTTGGAGTAGTTGTAACATTAATATCAGTATCATTGGTACCGGTGGTAATAATAACCCGGTCGCAAGCATTTAACTTAGCCAAATGTTTCGCATACAGTCTTGGTTTCCATTCAGATTTTACGTAAGCAAAAGAGCTCAAATCTGTTCCATCCATAAGAATTACTTGATGAAATAATTCTGCAATTATTAAAGATGTATATAAACAATATACTTTTTCGGTATTATTTATATAAAATAAGAATTCAGGCTCTTAGATGTTTATAAAATAGAAACAGAATATTGAATAATAAAATAAATATCTTAACTAAATTATTATATAACTAAAATGAATTGATAATTCATAGTTATAATTAATTATTAAATTTTAACTTAATTTATATTAATTTAATTATATTTATTAAATATCCTAAAAGAATTCATGCATTAGATAATACAAAAGAAATAGACAATTATTGTAGCAATAAATGATGATAAAATATGAATTGTACCTCTTTTCCTCATGTTAGGACTAATCAGATGCATCCCTACACACGAGGCTCCTGAGCCTTCACCTCCAAGTGTTATTCTGTTTGGATCTCCCTTGAAATATTCAATGTTTTCCTAAGAAACGTAAATCGATGTCAGTGAATGGATTAATTAACCAACGGCAATTCAAACATTTTCAGTCCTACATAAATTACTATAATTAATAATGGAAAGAAAAAATAAAAACTTAAAAAATAAAAATTAAACATAGTTTACCTTAATCCACCTGAGAGCCATTTTCTGATCATGTAATCCTAAGTTTCCAGGCATATGTTCATCTTCTAGCGACATGAAACCTATTGGAGATGCAATTAACGTTATTTGCATTACACCGGGTGTAAAAGTAGGTCTTAGGCTGGATAAAGGTTAAAAGAAAGAGTTCAAGTGTTAGCGAACGCGATAGGTCCATGCTGTAAGGCCAAAGTCAATAATATAGACCACTTCGCACATTACTAACCGAGGGCTCCCAGCCGAAAGTTGAATGCTACAACGACGATATCCTTCGTGGCCAGAACGTGGCCGGGTACCTGTTGGGCGGAGCCGGCGGTGAAGTTACCCCCGTGTATCCAGACCAGTACGGGGTAACGCGTCTGAAAATGATCTTTTGTTCTCTGTCAATATTCGTCGTCGAAGATTAATAAAAGAATAGTTAAACTGGAGAATATTTTGTATTCGCTTAGGAAGACTAGAAATTAGAATGTTCTATTAATTATACTTAACCGGAATCAAAACAATGAAATATTACGATACTATTTATAGATTCAATGGCAAGTTGAAATGAAATCTACAAAGAAGTGTCATATTTTACTTGAACAAACGTTTGGAGCATAAATATTCATGTATAGACAATCTTCGCTGACATTTGCTGCTGGATAATCCGGAATGTTTGTCCTGATGAAGTCTAGTTTCTGCGGACAGGCCGGCTTGTAGCTCGTCGCATCTTGAATGCCGTCGTAAACTGGTCTCACCGGTTTCTGCAATGAGGTCCCCCGTTACAACGGTTTATTTGCATGTATTACACAACATATAAATGATAGGTAATGAATCGCCTTTCATTAGTAAAACACTCCTCTTTACTAACCGCGAAACGCAGATATGAAACAGGCGGCTGTGCATAAGGGATGCCGAGGAAAACATTTATTCTTCTTCTGGTAAATAAAGGTACTCTGGATTTATCTTCCCATATTTCATCTTGTTTATACATCGGAATGCTATATTGTTGAATTGTACAGTTCACCGTATGAAAGCAGTTGATATTATATAGGATAAATGGATAAAGATATTTTTATACTAATTATATATTATAATAACCTAAATCCTCGAATATCTCCGTACTGCGTTTTAACAAATGCTCCATTATCATAATGATCCCACCAAAGACCATTACCTTTGTAATTCACTTGACAATATGTAATCAAAACATTCAATACACTCAATAATAAATATATAAAATGAAAATTACTAAAATACATATCCTTTGATTTTACTAATTAACTATTAGCATTTTTATACATAAATTATAGATATAGTGAATATTTTAAACGTCTTTATATATGATTTAAAACATGTATAATTAATAAAAAAAAATAATAAATAATACTAATAATTTTCAAATGTTTTTTTTACCTGTACAGGTAAATAGTAATTTTAAAAATATGAATTGTAATATTATCATATAATAACATATTTGAAATATACTGATTAGTTAAAAATATTATTTTGTAATATAAATTATGTTAGTAATATATCACATTTAATTATAAAATTACAAAAGAATAACAAATATAAGAATGATTTTAAATATATTTATAAGTTTCGAACTTTAAGAGTATATATGAATATATTTATCTATATTCAAATTACAAACATATAACTAGTCGTATATTAGTAATATATGATATAATACTTAAAATAATAACGAGGTGAATATATATAAATTAATATGGTATATAATATCAATATAGAATGTTAACAAATATAATAGATAAATTGGCCCGCCCATTTGTCATTTTCCAAAAAAGTAAATAAATAAATAAATCATTCTTAAAATATGGGCCCAAACGTCCCCGAAGAAGTAAATGTTTTTAAAATACCACATCGTAGGATGAAAGGACTTGTTGATGATTATAGTAATATGGTATGTATTTTTATACGATATTTATATAAAAATTAAATTCAACTTTTAATATTTAGTGAATTAACATAATTACCATGAATCGGACATCTACAAATTTATGATAATTTCTGAAGTCATGTTTAAAAAAAACCATGATATAGATTCATGACACATACTAAATGTATACCATACATATTATTTGAATATTATTTTAATATATAGTTATCGTAAACTTATTTGTTTAGGTATTTTTTTTAATAATATTCAACTTTATATTATCTATTTAGTACATTTTGTAATAACTCTTTATTTTTCTATAAAAATACAATATATTGATAATTAAATATTATCCATACTATTTCATTTAAATACTCTACATAATTCATGTAACATCATTTATAATATACATGGTTATTATATATGATTAATATGTAATAGTATATCATTTAATAAATCACATATTTTATGTCATCTGTTATGTTCTCTATTATATTAGTTAGGATAAAAAATGAGGATATAACAAATTCATTGTATATAAATACATGCTATATTTAGAAATATTTATCTGTATAGTATTGCTAATTTATATTGTTACTACTAACATAGATAGCTGGAACGAATTTTCTGAGTCGCCATTCGATGGATCATCTGTTGGCAACGTTGGAGCAGACGTTTCGAGAATTCGTTACGCACGAACGCATTGAAAATACGTTGATTATGAGCAGGTTGCAAAAGAAGATGGCGTTCAAGAGGCTGGCATGCGATGACCGCGTCAGAGATAACCACGGGGTTTGTGCAGCAGTTGTGGAGTTATGGATGATATGGGTGAAGTAGAGTAGGAGTATTTATGGGGTATATGGAAGGTAAGCTACATTGAGCTGGTGGGCGGGTGTTTGAAGCGGGAGTTTGAAGCGGGGGGCATACATAATAACTATGTGGTACTATTGGGTGTAGAATGGACTATATGTTATGATAGCTTATTAAATGAAGTATTTTATTTGGTTAGTTAGAGTAATCTAAGTGTTAGTGCAATCATAACCTGTATAGAAAGCATTGGTTTATTGGCAGATGGAAAAGTTTTAATGAAGTGTTAGGGATATTGCATTTATGTAACGCAGTAGAGAGATGTATGTATATTAGTGTGCAAGGGTGTTTGTTGTTCAGTTGATTAGTGTTGGGGAGGAATGGAGTAATAATATATATATTATTTTATCTTATTTATTTAATGTCATTTAAATGAATTGTAAATTTTATAATTAATAATATAAGTTTAATTCAACATTTGTTGTTCATATATTTATGGTCTACTATGGTCTATAATCTACATGTTTTTATTATGTAATTGAAACAAGATCCTTGGACTATCTACCCATTGTCCTTATAATTTCAAACTGGAATAATACACTTATGCCTATAGTGCTCATTTACTGTTTTATTGTAATATTTATAATATATATTATTCAATATTATTCATTATATCATCGTATACAGTTTATACAATATTCTATATATATATCTTTATCACATGTATTTCATTACACCATGATTAATATACATCATTTAATCTTATTTAATTGTATATAGTGGTTACATAAAAGTGTTGGAAGTAGCGAAAGTGACATCAATAAAAGTAAAATATATTCATATATATTAATACTAGCATATTATAGATTACCTGTGAAAATAAATTGTATATATATATAATTATTTTATATTAGATTTTATATTTATAGACACACATCTATCATTTTTAATTTGTTAAATAATATTGGGTATGTAAATTCTTGTATAATATTACTCAGTATACCAATATTTATAAATCAATTTATAAATTCTGTTCACTTTATACTCTACAGGTCAATATAACTGTATTTATATTCAATTTAGCCCTATAAAGCCTTGACCTAGATTAAGATTGCCAACTCTAGTCTTATTATATAAACAGTGTTGTGCGGTTTTAATACTATTTCATATAGTAATACTGATTAACATATTTATATGAACATTCATTTAGATATATAGACAAAACTGAATGAATTTCCTAAAATATTGTTATATTCATATTAAGTAACCTAAATTGCATTATATCATGTTAACAATGTACTGGAATTGTTATATTTATCTTTTAACTGATACATGATATATGTATCAATGTATAAATATTATTTTTCATTTTAAAATTCAATGAATTATTGATCTTTGAATTATCTAAATATTCATAGTTATTACATATTCTCTAAATATTAACTTTTACATCTCAAAATAACTAATATATAGATTCTAAATGATATTTTATAATTATACAATTCATATGAATATGATCTAATCTAATATTGGTATTTTGTGAACACATCTTAATTGATAAACTTATTAATTATGTTATTAATGCAAACTTAGTGAATAAACATGAAATAATTTAAATTAATAAATTATATTAAATATTATACTACTTATTAATAGGTTCTGATATTTCTACATAGTAGATTATAGTTATTACATGTGTATATAGTTATTACATGTGTATATAGTTATTACATGTGTATATAGTGGTTACATGTGTATATAGTTATTACATGTGTATATAGTTATTACATGTGTATATAGTTATAACATGTGTATATAGTTGTTACATGTGTATATAGTGGTTACATGTGTATATAGTTATTACATGTGTATATAGTTATTACATGTGTATATAGTTATAACATGTGTATATAGTTGTTACATGTGTATATAGTGGTTACATGTGTATATAGTTATTACATGTGTATATAGTTATTACATGTGTATATAGTTATAACATGTGTATATAGTTATTACATGTGTATATAGTTATTACATGTGTATATAGTTATTACATGTGTATATAGTTGTTACATGTGTATATAGTTATTACATGTGTATATAGTTGTTACATGTGTATATAGTTATTACATGTGTATATAGTTATTACATGTGTATATAGTTATTACATGTGTATATAGTTGTTACATGTGTATATAGTTATTACATGTGTATATAGTTGTTACATGTGTATATAGTTATTACATGTGTATATAGTTATTACATGTGTATATAGTTATTACATGTGTATATTGTTGTTTATTAAAGTAAATGGTGTCTACATTAACGTTATTCATGTTATACATAAATGCATTAAGTGGTGAGGTGATTCTCAATTTCTTCCCACAAAAATACAACACTTCAAATTTAGTTACTAATCACTACTGTTCAAATGTACGCGTATGTCCGTATGTCCGTATGAACTATAAATTGTATAACAGTACGAATAAATATGACTTGGTCATCTAACGGTAAAAGTTTGCAAACACTTCTGATATCTGTATTAGAATGACTGCAAATTTAAGCCTAGTACGGGCTGAGAAAGTGTATATTTTAACGTCGCAATTAATTGAGTTTTCAAACATCTCATTTAAATTATTCATTATCATTCAACAAACATACCTTTATGATAAGAGTATTTTAAACATTCGCAGGTCTAAACGTATAAGATTTATTTTGTTTCCTACTCCTGTCCGTTATAACATAACTCAGATACACGAATACGATTGTTTATGTATTTTTTAGGGTTTCTATATTTACGTCGTTCATCGCATTTTTCCGCTTTTTATTAATCCGACTCGAGCTCAACTCCTAGTTTCTCCGTTCTTGCCGCAAATCCACCGGTTAAAATAAACCGTGCGCATTCTCTCGCAGAACAGTCAGCTCCGCTCGATCCTACGACTGATTCGAGACGGTTTCCGGAGTCGCAGTATCGAATCGCTGGAGTCTTACGGACGCACGTTACGATTACGCTTGGATGACTTCTCCACGGAATTCATTCCGCACATGCAACAGGAAGAGGAGGAGTTTCAACCTCTGTTGCAGGAGGTGTGTACGTGATCTGCCTTTCGTATACCCATAGCTAGATATAGAAAAGGCGAATTCATAACATTAAAAAAACCATATACAATATATTACATAGAAATGTTTCTTTGATGTATATTGCGTCATATGGTAAACAATTTTAGGATTCGCTATATTGAAACTCACCGCATTCAATTTCATTTCTTATGGCATTCAGAGAACAATTATATATATAATAAAATGCATAGATGTTTTAGATACTGGTAGTGTTTTTATTTGTTTGACGAAACATCATTTTATAAGTCAAAAATGACAAAATAGTAACAAATATTATTTGTAGATTATAATTTTAATACACTCTTCTGTATGTATGAGTTTTTCTATTAGTATGTAAGTATGTATTTGTATGTGTGAATTAATAATTAATTGTATGAATTGAGTATTTAATAAATTATAAATATTTGTTAAAGTTTTTCCAAAGCCATTTGTCCATTTTAATTTTAGATATCAATTCGATATATTTTTAATGGATTCAGATGATTATAATTCAACATTTAAAACTTATTAAATGATTTTTTAAATTTGTTTAACCTATATGTAATTTAGGTTATGGTTAAATCTGTGTTAACCAGCTGAATCCTGGATAATGTACGGTGTATATTTTAACATAAAACAATAATATATACTTTTACAACAAATTAGATAATTTTATAAAGAAATATTAACAAAATATGGATTTTATAATGTATTAATATCCGGTGTCTTAATATAGTTAACTTATTTAGAATATAATTTGCATGTGGTTAGAATATAGTTACTGTATAGCTAGTATACAGTTACTATATAGTTAGTATACATTTACTATATAGTTAGTATAGAGTTGTCATATAGTTATCAATAATTGTAACCCATAGTGTTCTTACATGAGTTGTTTTTGCAACTTCTTACCCCACCAATGCACATTTCATTCCGACTCCAAACCCCACTACCGCAGAGTTCATCTCCAAACCCTACTACCGCACAGTTCATCTCCAAACCCCACTACCGCACAGTTCATCTCCAACCCCACTACCGCACAGTTCATTCCGACTCCAAACCCCACTACCGCACAGTTCATCTCCAAACCCCACTACCGCACAGTTCATCTCCAAACCCCACTACCGCACAGTTCATCTCCAAACCCCACTACCGCACAGTTCATTCCGACTCCAAACCCCACTACCGCACAGTTCATCTCCAAACCCCACTACCGCACAGTTCATCTCCAAACCCCACTACCGCACAGTTCATCTCCAAACCCCACTACCGCACAGTTCATCTCCAAACCCCACTACCGCACAGTTCATTCCGACTCCAAACCCCACTACAGCACAGTTCATCTCCAAACCCCACTACCGCACAGTTCATCTCCAAACCCCACTACCGCACAGTTCATCTCCAAACCCCACTACCGCACAGTTCATCTCCAAACCCCACTACCGCACAGTTCATCTCCAAACCCCACTACCGCACAGTTCATCTCCAAACCCCACTACCGCACAGTTCATTCCGACTCCAAACCCCACTACAGCACAGTTCATCTCCAAACCCCACTACCGCACAGTTCATCTCCAAACCCCACTACCGCACAGTTCATCTCCAAACCCCGCTACCGCACAGTTCATCTCCAAACCCCACTACCGCACAGTTCAAATCCAAACCCCACTACCGCACAGTTCATCTCCAAACCCCGCTACCGCACAGTTCATCTCCAAACCCCACTACCGCACAGTTCATTCCGACTCCAAACCCCACTACCGCACAGTTCATCTCCAAACCCCACTACCGCACAGTTCATCTCCAAACCCCACTACCGCACAGTTCATCTCCAAACCCCACTACCGCACAGTTCATCTCCAAACCCCACTACCGCACAGTTCATCTCCAAACCCCACTACCGCACAGTTCATCTCCAAACCCCACTACCGCACAGTTCATCTCCAAACCCCACTACCGCACAGTTCATCTCCAAACCCCACTACCGCACAGTTCATTCCGACTCCAAACCCCACTACAGCACAGTTCATCTCCAAACCCCACTACCGCACAGTTCATCTCCAAACCCCACTACCGCACAGTTCATCTCCAAACCCCGCTACCGCACAGTTCATCTCCAAACCCCACTACCGCACAGTTCAAATCCAAACCCCACTACCGCACAGTTCATCTCCAAACCCCGCTACCGCACAGTTCATCTCCAAACCCCACTACCGCACAGTTCATTCCGACTCCAAACCCCACTACCGCACAGTTCATCTCCAAACCCCACTACCGCACAGTTCATCTCCAAACCCCGCCAGGTATTCACTTACGAAGAACTCTGCGAGCTGAAGCGTCTTGTCATGGAGGAACATCTTTTAAGTTCTTGTAAACCGGCATCTCTAAGCGAACGAATTAAACCGGACTTTGAAACCTGTTAGTGAATACTCTTTCAAATAATTACTTTAAATCTTAGTATGATTAGAGTAAGTAATCAGCATTACTTTTATGTTAATTAAGTATTCAAACACTTGTATTAATATCTGAATTCTTCAATCTCTACTAATAGAAATTTATAATTAATTAATTCCTTATTAATTTGAAGAATTAATTAGGAATTAATTAATCAATTGATTAATTAATCATGATAATAATAAGTGACCAACTAAAGTATAAAATGAATTATTCTGTTAGCTCATACTTTCCATGATTATGCAATATTCAAATTCTGGCAACACCGATTCTTACGTCATAAACGATCGCATCATAATTAGCGGGAAGTTCAGACGACGACATACCAATGTCCCACTGGGCGGAGCCACCCGTACAACGACAACGTCGCCGCCACCACCGGGCATCCAATTACGACCAATTGCCCGACGAATTGCTTCTGAGGGTGTTTTCTCACCTCGACGTTAGGGAGCTCTGTCGGGCGAGGAGGGTCTGTCGCTCTTGGTCCCGAGTGGCGAGCACCGGAGAACTATTTGAGTGCATTCAGCCGGTGCAGTGGAGTAAAGGTGGGTAGCGGTCAAGGTGGGTAGCGGTCAAGCCGCGGCGGAGAGGTGAAGCGATAACGGGCGGGTCGCTTTGGAGATAGGTCGTGAACGTGTCTTACCTTCCCAACCCTTCGCTTATATATCTGCAATCTTTATCTACATCTGCCTCGCTGCTAATCTATCTCGCCCACTCTACATCCGTCGCTACCCCACTCTCTACCCACTCCTCGTCTGCCACCCCCTCACTCCGACGTACACTCCCGTCTCACTCGCATGTCCCAATGAAGGCAAATGGGAGAGGTATCACCTGGACGACCCCACGACCTCATTTGACACCGTACGCTGCGAAGATAATGACGTGGACGCGTCGAGCAATGCACAGGTGGGTGTAAGATAGTATTTAGAGGTCGTAGGTTAGAGGTCGTACTTGGAGGTCGTGCTGATTTGCTGAGTGAAATAAGGAGATATGGCTTATAGTTAATGGATTAGGACATTGGTTGCGACGATGACTTAAAAGGTAAGAAATGGGGTTTAGAAACTTGACCAGACGGATCTCTAGATTCATATGTCTCAATGTGATTATACATACGTTTAATACACAATAATACATTTACACGAATGAAACAATAGTCATATTGGCATTCACTCCAATTCCGTACGGCGTTTGCATAAACATCTATGGTTTGACTTCGCATTCTGATTGTGTTTGTTCAACGAGCTTGTCTTTTAAATGGAACAACCCTAAACCAATAGTATTTACTCGTTAATCTTAAGTTCGCCTGCATTAGATATCCTCTATAAAATACAACTTCAAATAAGATGTGGTTAATTTCAGTCGAATTATAAACATTCGATTGCGTAATCGACGTCGATTACGTTTTTACCTTTATCACGTTTATGCTGAATTTGCGAGGTTGATAAATAGAAAATACTTGCAGCTTTTATTACTGAGCCTTTACAGGCGTTAAACTTTTCACGATCTGATATTATATTGTCTTATGTCTATACGTGCCGGTTAGGTTTAATATGTTAAATATTGAATAATAGTTTAACCTCTACACCGATGTCATTTGTTGTACTGCATCTATTGTCTAATTTAATTACGATATTGACAGAGCGACAGCGAGTCATTGATCATACGAAGTCTAGTGAAATACTTCTTTCCTGAAGTGGGCCATAAGGTCAAACTACTGAATTTTGCGAACAGCCAATACCTCAGCAATGGAATAGTTAGTTTAATTTAGGAACCTATGACATTTATTACCACTTTACCATAATGTATTACTTCACTAATATTTCATCTAATTATATTTAAAATACCGATATTTCGAATATAAAAATGTATTGAATTATCAGTAATTTTATTTTAAGATTTTAATTTTATAAGTACATTTATAAGTACATTCATAAGTACATTTACACTGTATAACTGATAATATATTTATATTCCCTATTATAATAGTTACACAGAATTCTGCAATTTTGTCCCAATTTAGAACAACTTTACATCGACAACACTCTTATTGGTGATAACGCATTCAAAAGGTTTTTATTTTAAGTAGTTGGCAACAAACACATTTAATGTAAAGCATTATTAATAATCAATTGAATATTATATTAATAATCAATTGAATATTATATTAATTAATTAATTGAATTTGTATTCATGGCAACTCAAATTTGTAGAGTCTATAATTTCCATGATATATATATATATATATATATATATATATATATATATAATTATTAAATATGGGGCATCGAAACATTCTGAGTGTTTGTATGTTAAAGATATAACCACAATGATTTAAGATTGATTAAAAAATGTATTAGCCATTTATATTATATTAAATTTATATTATATTATAGACAATTCATTTGATAATAACATAGGTAATGAAAGGTAATGAAAGGTTTAAAAATAATAATCTATTATTTAGGAAGTTAGTATCTTATTATATATTTAACTTATAAAACTTATTATAAATATAACTATATACTATAGATCTATTCTATAAATTTCATAAGGATCATCATATGTTTAAAAATTGATCACCCTTAAAATATATGAATTTAAAAATAATTATTCTGAAACATCTAAAGTGTATATTTAATAATCAACGAAAGCATTTATGAGTAAATAAAATTATTTTATTTTATTGGCTATAACTCATGCACAGTAGTGATACCTATTATATAAATTTATACTAATTATCT
Organism: Osedax frankpressi; assembly: GCA_964035775.1. Lineage (NCBI taxonomy): Eukaryota > Metazoa > Annelida > Polychaeta > Sabellida > Siboglinidae > Osedax > Osedax frankpressi. The sequence goes on from OZ038313.1 coordinate 22,150,506, forward strand.
TTATTATAATAATATAAAATCATATTAATGTAATGGCTATTTTTATATTGCAAATTTGATTTACTTATAATTCATTTTATGCAACATTTTAACAAAAATTAATTTATTTTAATAGAAATATATTCAAAAATATTGAATAAATGTTCAATAAAGTAAAATATCAAAACATGAATAAAGCAAAACCACTCCTAATTCAAATATAAATTGCATTGCTTATCATATTGTGTTAATTCAGCATTATCAGAAAAGGAAGCTGCGTTAACTTGAAGAGGATCAGTTTCTCCGGATGTTCTAATCTCACCGACATCACTTTACGTTGCGTTTCTACGGGAATTCGTACAATGTTTGTAAACTGCCACATTACGCTTTGTTTAATTAATTGTAATAAGTTCAATAATTACTATATAAAAAATAATCTAGCATTTGAAAATAAATAAATAACTTTCTTTGTTTTCATGGTAGAATGAGTACTCATTTTATATCTAGTGTTTTTAATTAGCTATAGTAATTTGTTGATATCTTTAAATAAAAAACCTTACAATAAAACCTATCAATAAAATGAATATAACAAAATAAATTTTGGTTATTTGATTTATGACTAAAATGAGGTGAATATACTTCATTATTTATTATTATAATAAAATCTAATATCAATTCAATTCTTTTATAACAGGGATTCGAATAACACTTGCTCGAAATTGGAGTATGTGAATTTATCTGGATGCTATCTAATCACCGATAATGGACTCAGGTTTTATTCTATAGCATGTCGTATCGAGTGTTTCCTGTTATTCCATTAGTATTTATATATAGAATGCACTTTTTCATTTGCTAGCATTTACATTCACAGTGATGTTATCGAGTTCTAATTTATTAAAATAATCATTTAGCTAACAATTCAATTATTGTTAAATCAATAGTGCCAATTCCTCTTTCTGTTATGTACATTATATTACTATCAATCATTTACCCTTTAACCCCCTTATACTATTCTATCTTCTTTGTGAAACCTCCTTTACTATATTTAACACTAACCCAAGCCTTACTCTTCATCTCGCACATTTTTACATCCTAATGATGAATCATCTACCAATCATACTTCTCATTCACTTTTATAATTTTTATACCATATACTTTACCGTAACTCCCTTTTCACTCCTTTCCCCCACCACCCAGCTCACTAATGAGTGTATACCACCCGCGCCTCGCCTCCGTTGACCTTTCCGGTCTGGGCGCGCTGACCGTGGTATCGCTGCGTCTGCTGGTCACTAGGTGCCACCTCCTGCGGCCGGAACGCCTGTGGTTCTGCGATAGCATCTCCATCTCCGATGACCCCTTCCTCTCGTCGGCTAATGGTTGCAACAGTTTTGAATGTATGGTACGCTATTGTTGCAGACGCAGCTTCTCGGATTCCTATTAATCGCGGCGGGCCAACTAATATCTAGCGACCCAGGGGTTGTCATAATTCTTTAGTCTCCTATGTAGCCGCGACATTTCATTGGTCTCCTACTACGGAGCCACGACATTTATTTAGTCTCCTACTATGGAGCCACGATATTTATTTAGTCATCTACTATGGAGCCATGACATTTCATTGGTCTCCTACTATGAGGCCATGACATTTCTTTAGTCATCTACTATGGTGCCATGACATTTCATTGGTTCCTACTATGGAGCCACGACATTTCTTTTGTCTCCTACTATGGAGATACGACATTTCTTTAGTCATCTACTATGGAGCCATGACATTTCATTGGTCTCCTACTATGGAGCCATGACATTTCTTGTCTCCTGGCATGACATTTTTTCACATCACTAATAAATATATACATGGCACATGTTACCTCATGTCACGTCCTTGGGCAAATCTCCCACGGGTTGTTGTGGTCATCCACTAGGTGATACGACCTTTAACCTTCTAATAGTGGGCCTATTCCAATAAGAGTTGTTAGCTCTCGAATGCAGACTACCGACAAATCACGAGTTTTCAGTCGAGTTGAAATGGGTAGACGATATCTCAATGAAATAGTCTGCAATATTTTGGCCATTTTTTCTCTTCACTTTCTAACACCGATGCCGTTATATCTAACACCGTTATTTCTATGTACTGCTGCTATACATATACCAACTATTTATATAAACGTTGTATGTATTGAGGTGAATTTTATTCATTATTATTTTAACACGATTCGTTGACATGCGAATAAATATAACAAAACATTGACAAATGCATTATTCTTTGAAATCAACATATTGCTCTATTGTTTACATACGATGTACATCATTTCTGACCCAATTGGGCATTCGACGCCGTTGTTAGAGGTCACGGACACAGTTTTGTTGACGGTGTCTACACAAAACCTGCCATCGCTTGGTAGTTCTGTTTTATCTTTTTCGGCTTCATTGAATACTGGAATTCTCATCGGTCCATTAACTTCATCATTGTAGCGTAGTAAACGTAATTTGCTAAAGTCTGAAGGAGTAAATTAACTGGATTTGAATTTGGATCTTTTAATATTTACCATTATATAATTTTATTACCAAAGATTATAAAAATTCACGCTGGAATTGATTTATTTTGTAAATATTGAACTGAAGTGGAAATGAATGCAAATCGTATTAAAAAGCAGCGCTGGGTACGATGTCCATGGGTGCAGCTACACTAAACCTTTAATAAAGCGATTTGCTGACACCACTCGAGTCGAGAACTTGGAAACTGAATCTCCTTCGTAGACTGGAATGTGCATCGTTAGCAAACCCTCGCACAATTGAGGATTATTTAGGCGTACAGTTACACCTTCCTATTGGCACGGGGTTTAGTGGGTTTAGTGGGTGCATTTGTATACAACCATATAAACATAAGAATGCTGTGTACAATAGCAAACAATAGCTCCTAACTGTAAACCTGCTCTATGGTGCTCTAGGGTGCTCACAGCTATACAAATAAATAATATCAATACATGTCAATTTATAATTCTATTGATTTTCATAAGTCTGTAATATCACATGTGATATTCATGAGTAATGAATAATTATTTTACACACTGTACCTTAGACTGTAGCCTACACTGTACCTTATAGACTGTAGCCTACGCTATACTTTATAGACTGTAGCCTACACTATACTTTATAGACTGTAGCCTACACTGTACCTTATAGACTGTAGCCTACACTGTACCATAGACTGTAGCCTACACTGTACCTTATAGACTGTAGCCTACACTGTACCTTATAGACTGTAGCCTACACTGTAATTTAGACTGTAGCCTACACTGTACCTTAGACTGTAGCCTACACTGTACCTTATAGACTGTAGCCTACACTGTACCTTAGACTGTAGCCTACACTGTACCTTATAGACTGTAGCCTACACTGTACCTTATAGACTGTAGCCTACACTGTACCTTAGACTGTACCTTATAGACTGTAGCCTACACTGTACCTTATAGACTGTAGCCTACACTGTACCTTATAGACTGTAGCCTACACTGTACCTTAGACTGTAGCCTACACTGTACATTAGACTGTAGCCTACACTGTACCTTATAGACTGTAGCCTACACTGTACCTTATACTGTAGCCTACACTGTAACTTAGACTGTAGCCTAGACTGTACCTTATAGACTGTAGCCTACACTGTACCTTAGACTGTAGCCTACACTGTACCTTATAGACTGTAGCCTACACTGTACTTTATAGACTGTAGCCTAGACTGTAGCCTACACTGTACCTTATAGACTGTATCCTACACTGTACCTTATAGACTGTAGCTTACACTGTAACTTAGACTGTACCTTATAGACTGTAGCCTACACTGTACCTTATAGACTGTAGCCTACACTGTACCTTAGACTGTACCTTATAGACTGTAGCCTACACTGTACCTTAGACTGTAGCCTACACTGTACCTTATAGACTGTAGCCTACACTGTACCTTATAGACTGTAGCCTACACTGTACCTTATAGACTGTAGCCTACACTATGACCTTACACTCTCTACATGATAACCTTAATAAGCACTGACCTGAACTGAGTAGACAATGAAAGGTTGACCAGGACAACACTCATCTTTAATTTTCTCTTCGGCTTCATCGGAGAATTTCAGTACAATTTTACCTTGTAACTGAAAGGTAGCAGATTATCTTACAGGACTAGACAATATTGAATCTACGAACTTAACTTCAGCCCTTACTAGAGTTATTCACTTCTATCTATAAATACATATCCATATCATAAATGTACAGAAACAGCAACATTAGTTGGAGATAATGAAATTACAAGTTTTAGTTGTATTGTAAATAATACAATTAGAATTGTCATTAAGTGGTTATTTGGGTATTATAAATAAAATACATTTTATTTAAGATCTATATTTATGTAAACATTATTTTCGATACATATAAGATACCATTTTTAAATTATTATTATTATCTACAAAGATAATAGATATTAATATGATATTAACAAAAAAGTAATTTCAAGTAAAACGTAAATTGATAGCTTCATTTTTATTTTTAAACTTGATTTACTCAAAATAATAATTTTCAATGACTACAAAATTAATAAAATATTATATAATAATGTAATGTTCATAAAAAGTTTATTTTCTTTATCTTTGTGAATTTATACACACTTTTGAGCAAAAATAATTTATTATTTTATAAAATTTTTTGTAGAATTTAAAATCTTAATAAATATCTATTTACATTGAAATTTTAGCATCCGCAAAACCTTTAAAGAATGATTTCCTTAAAAGATTGAGTTGGCTTATTTGTGCTATTATTGACATTCATATCATGTATGTAGTATTTTATGAGAAGGATAATAAACTTGAGATATACAAATGAAGTTTTAAAACAACTATATAGAAAACAAAACAAATTTAACCTCCAAAGTATTTGTAAGATATTCAATATTCTCCTCGAGGATTGCAGATTCATTAAAGTTCACTTTAAGACTGAGTGCAGATTTACCAACTAAAGATACATTTTCCTGTAAGTGAGGGAGTGTGTAGTAGGCAAGGTGGAGATGGCGGGTGGGGGGGCAGTGTCGATGAGGTGCTAGTGCAATGATTGTGAGGAGTGTGACGGGGTAGGGGTGTGATGTTACATGGTTATTGGGAAATAGTAGAAGAAAATTTACTTGTAAGTATATTAATTGAATAGATTTGTTTGCAACTAAAATCAGATGAGAGAAATTATCTTTGGTTCAATGAATGCTATGAGTATAATTTAGAACAAACAATAGCTCTCTACAATAGATTATCGCTGAGAAACAGATATAACAATAGAATCCCGGTCCGTCGTGACTCTAATCACCTTTATCAGTTGAACGAAGGGCATCACTTTCTTGGCGTATTTCTTGAGAGCTGGCAGTTTGTTCAACGCCGTGGATATAGTTTTGTTGTCGGGCAAACTGTTGGCTCGGTGGTCGTACAACGCAGACATCGTCTCGATGATGAGGCTCTGCCAGCAGGGGAACGACTTCGCAATCCACACCACGGCGTGAGTGGGTTTCTGCGCGACACGTTTAGGTTGTCCTTTCTACGTCGGATGGGGTTTAGTTGGATCTAATCTTATAAAACGGTATTAGGATATTTCAATTGGAATTTATGTTTATGAAACAGTGTTACGCAGATAACACAAATAGTATATCAACGGTGTAAAACGTGTCAACTTAAATTGAAGAATGTTTTAAGCTACTGACCTTAGCCTTCACGTTGATGGCAGACTTGTAACGTATGCGGAAGTCGTGAGTAGATTCCGTGAGGTAGGTGGACTGTTGTAAGATAGTTTCGTTGGCGGGTTGTACTACGGGCCACTTAGCTTTCATTATACTGGTCTTCTGCATGCGATGTAATCAATTTGTTATTAAATTGCATTGCATCGTCTATAGTAAACAAACAATGGATGCCACGTGGATAAGAAAATAGAAATGCGAATAATTAATCTTGCACTGAACTATTTGGTGTGATTTGTTGAAAGAAAAGCACATAGTACAAATTATAAGTTTAATATTTAAGTAAAATATTTTAAATAATGAAATTATTATTTATTAAATGTTCATAAAGTTATCATTATTTCATATTAAAGTTCATAAAGTTATCATTATTTCATATTAAAGTTCATAAGTTATCATTATTTCATATTAAAGTTCATAAAGTTATCATTATTTCATATTAAAGTTCATAAGTTATCATTATTTCATATTAAAGTTCATAAAGTTATCATTATTTCATATTAAAGTTCATAAAGTTATCATTATTTCATATTAAAGTTCATAAGTTATCATTATTTCATATTAAAGTTCATAAAGTTATCATTATTTCATATTAAAGTTCATAAAGTTATCATTATTTCATATTAAAGTTCATAAAGTTATCATTATTTCATATTAAAGTTCATAAGTTATCATTATTTCATATTAAAGTTCATAAAGTTATCATTATTTCATATTAAAGTTCATAAGTTATCATTATTTCATATTAAAGTTCATAAAGTTATCATTATTTCATATTAAAGTTCATAAAGTTATCATTATTTCAAATTAAAGTTCATAAAGTTTAACTCATCGGTACTATCGACTTAATTTACGAGACCTTATATTTGTAACCTTTCCTAGTAGGCCCCAGATATATTCGCATATATGAGGGCACAGCGGGGATAGGATCAAGGTCTGGTATTCAATGAATTGCAGAATTAAGTTTAAATTCATACCTCGGCTCTCTACTTCACGGTACTTATCTCTCGAGGCCTGCAAAGACATTAAGTAAACAGTTGAACTATAGACAGGTAAATCATATTCATACATCTTTCTATAAAATAAATAGAAATGAAATTAAATATGGAGTATATTATATAATGTAAATGACATGTTATTTATAAATATCAGAAATTTGTAAATTATTATTAAAAATAATTGTTATTAATTGAATTAACAACAATTATTTTTATAACTAAGGATAACTTAATGATGATTAGATTTGTGGTTCAATATAGAAATAAGTAATTTATGAAGAAAGACAAATACCTGGAATTCATAAAAACACACTCTCAACGCTTCCTTAAACATCATATTTGAATAATGCACTTCTGCATCTTTTATTCCTTTGTTCATTTCACTGAACAATGGATTTGTTGATTAATAATTAACATTAATAACTGGTCGCTACTGCGAGTTAATAATAAATACTACATCGTCGGATACCTGTTGTATCGGGAGGTACATTACCTGGAGAATACTTTATCACTGAAAGTAATGGCCGGACCAGTACGGAGGGAGTCTTTGTTGGCTATTGTCTCCTTCGTCCACTCCAGGAACGAATAGAGACGCAGGAGACCAGCTTCGGCCATGCTCTCCACGAAATTGGCATCCTCGATACTATCCCCCGAGTCAGCCAACGAGAATCGCATGCCTTTAAAGGCAGCAGTTGTCATTGCAGGTTATTGACGAGGTCATTGGATTAGACTCTGACTAATTCTAGATCTAGATCTAAATATTGAATAAGCTATTGTTATTGTTATTGTTATTGTTCAATTGCTATTATTCAACAGAAACCATCTTATTTACTTAAAGGTTACTTTACCATTGTTTTATTAATTTGTAATACTTTTCATGAAGTCAAATGAACTTTAAAGTCACAGGTCAAGAACAGTGAGTTATTTTATAAATACGATGATCACTCGAGATGTATTGAGATATTAATTATACAAATAATAGTGATATGTTTGTAGTGCTAATAATGTAGTTTGATGATATTTGTGTGATGTAGTAAATAAAGGAGAATGGAGGATTAGTAATTAGTAGCAGTAGTAGCAGTAGTAGCAGTAGTAGCAGTAGTAATTATAGTAGTTGTAGTAGTTGAAGTAGTAGTAGTAATTTGTAGCACTACTTACTATTGTGAATAGATAGGAGTAGTTTCGGGTATTTCGCTGATGGTAGTAGTTTGGAACTCGAAGTGATAGTTGGGTGAGTAACATTTAAAGATGGATTGGAATTGATTGACAGGAATGACAAGTGTACTACTCACCATCGGCCGAGAATTTAGAGATTGCTTCTCTCAGCGTCAGGAAGTTGCCGGTGGATTTGGACATTTTCTCGGAGTTCAGCAAAAGATGACCGTTGGCTCGAATACCTCGAGGCCATCGTGTCCTTGGGGAAAGAACCGTAAAAAGATCTCAACGACTTTAATGGGAAATAGGTTGTGAGAAAGATAATAAATAAGCTATGGTAGAAATCGTAGTAGTAAAGGGAGTGTATGATGTACACGGGAGAGAAAGTACATGGGAAGAGTAGGATTCAGTTGTAAGTATAGAAAGCGAGGGGATGGATGAGGGTAATAGAGCCGTAGATTGTTAGCAAGTAAAATACAAAGAATGGGGATGTACTAACTCCTGTTCTTTGGGCCAAATGGCAGCGTGGCAGTACAGATAGTAGGTCAAATGATTGGGGACCAAGTCCTTGCCGGAAACTTGTAAATCTACCGGATACCAAGAGCGAAACTCGTTGCGCATGAGTTTCAAATGGCTACGGTTCAACGTTGTAGGGGGCACCACTTCCCCTTTACCGAATACGTAGTCCCAGATGGAAGGGGTCATCTGTTCAGGTCTGCACGACAGAATATGAATATGAATACACATGATATTTAGTACAGGCTTATAGTGAAAACGGAATGCGTAAGACTAATTATAATGTATCATGACTTCCCTTTGAGAATAATCCGTGTCAATTGATAAACCACAACAAAAATCATTGAAATAAAACCGAGGTGAGGTTCAGTTATTATTCGATATGGAATTTATAACAAAAATAATAATAATGCGATTTTGTGAACAAAATTGACATATAAGAAAACCTGGATGTAGAGTGGATTTGACCTCGACCAATCATAAACTAACACAATCCCTAGTGGGCCAGGCTTAGATGCATCGTAACTTCCTTCTTGCAGTAGATGCGCTATAGTATAGTATGCCATATAGATGGTAGAGTCGGAGAGTGACTCGATGAGGTATTGCTGATCCCATGGTAACTTTGTACCTGGAAGTAGTATGGTAAGTCGATGAGATATTAATTGCATATGGTAGAGATGTAAGCGAAGGGGTAAGAAGGGGCAGTTAAATTGAGATAGAAGGAGGGTGCTAAGGAGAACCAGCTATAAGCTAACCGAGTCCAAATGATCGAGAACACGCATGTCCTTGAAGCCAATCTAAAGTTGCTTCAAAGTTACGTTTCACGTCTTCCGAGTAGAGATTCATGTAGGGAAGATGGTCAAATACCTGCTTCCTCCATACTTTTTCACCGTAATCCAAATACCTTGACAAAGGTAATAGATTAATATGAATTTTATGACCTGAAAATAACAAATTTATTTTTTAAAAAAAGTTTACTTTTTCTGTTATATTTAAATTAAATTATATTTTTCATATATTTATTATGCTAAAAATTATATACAAATATAAATATATTTAACAAAATTTCAAGTTAATCAAATAACTAGAACAAATTTTATCAGCTTTCAAATACATTATATAATGAAAATTATATTCTATAAATGATAAAAAGTGTCAGTATAAATAATTGTTTACTATTGGATCAAGTTCAATATCAGAATATAATCGCAATGCATATTGAATACTAAATAATGAATCTATGTTTAGTTATTATAATTTTTCAAATCGATAACATTTTAATATTACTAAAATAATAAGTAAAATAATAAATAATTCTTTACAAAAACTAATCATAATATATGTTTAGTGCAGTATATAAAATTAAAATTAAGAATTCTATTTTAGTATTTATTAATAAATCAAATTCATAAAATAATTTATTTCAAAAAGAAAAGGTAGAGCCAAAATTATAATCATAGATTCCAAAAAGTAAATTTAATTTTGTACTGGATTTTGTTTAATTTAAAAATATATGCATATGGTAATAAATAATTAACATGTTTAAGATAAATTCATTTAAAACAGTGATTTTTATAAATACTTATATTTTGTAGAGTTTAATTTTTGTAATAAATCAAATTATTAGTAAAACTCACCACTGATCACATAATGCAACAACACATTCATCTCCAGATCTCGACATTATAATTTTCTCTGGTTCCATGTAGAGGACTGCCAATTTCTAAAGAGAAGATGAAACATTAGTAACATACTAAAAGATAGGTAATTTGAAGTGCCATAACTTATGACAAGAGAGTAGATATTGTATACAATAAAGGGAATATTTAGTTAATTTATATAACATTTATAAAACAATTTCTAAATTCTTTATGATAATAATTACTATTGATTATTTTTATGGTACATAATCATGATTAAAAAATAAGACCAAATAAATAGGAAACAGAAATACAAGTACAACATTTTTAGTACAGAACTAGAATATATAAACAGGGGTAAAGATCTAGGAAATATAAACAGGGGTAAAGATTTAGGAAATATAAACAGGGGTAAAGATTTAGGAAATATAAATAGGGGTAAAGATCTAGGAAATATAAACAGGAGTAAAGATCTAGGAAATATAAACAGGTGTAAAGATCTAGGAAATATAAACAGGGGTAAATATCTAGGTAATATAAACAGGTGTAAAGATCTAGGAAATATAAACAGGGGTAAAGATCTAAGAAATATAAACAGGGGTAAATATCTAGGTAATATAAACAGGTGTAAAGATCTAGGAAATATAAACAGGGGTAAAGATCTAAGAAATATAAACAGGGGTAAAGATCTAAGAAATATAAACAAGGGTAAAGATTTAGGAAATATAAACAAGGGTAAAGATTTAGGAAATATAAACAGGGGTAAAGATTTAGGAAATATAAACAGGGGTAAAGATCTAAGAAATATAAACAGGGGTAAAGATCTAAGAAATATAAACAGGGGTAAAGATCTAAGAAATATAAACAAGGGTAAAGATTTAGGAAATATAAACAAGGGTAAAGATCTAGGAAATATAAACAGGGGTAAAGATTTAGGAAATATAAACAAGGGTAAAGATCTAGGAAATATAAACAGGGGTAAAGATCTAGGAAATATAAACAGGGGTAAAGATCTAAGAAATATAAACAAATGTTTAAACCTGATCAATAAGTGTATTTTGCACGCGTTTCTTTATGTCCTGCACTTTCTGACCTTTGAACTCGCCGACCAGCATAACACCTTCGTAGAAACCCTTCAGGTAGACCATTTCCTTTGCGGCCAAAAGCTTCTCCTTGTCATTCTGGCTGGTGACCTTTAACCTATTGCACGCCTCCAATGCACACAGATTACCAAAGTCCGGAACTTCAATTATAGGCACCTTGCGATGGTCAACGTGGATAGTGTTAGCTAGCAATGATGAGTGGTAATACAGGTTTGCGAATGATATAGATAGAGTTTGCACGCTGGAGACTACGTTGTATCGTAAGATTGTGATGGAGGCAAGGTAAATTGAAATAGATGCCACATAACTATTTGGTGAATATATTGCATGGACACATTTTAGTAGCAGGTTAAACTGTATTGGATATTGTTAGTTTTTTAGTATTCTATGTCAGATGGCCACTGCAGTTATTTCATAGGTCAACCGAGGTCAATCTAAAGAGGTCAAAGTCACAACTAGTGACCATTGACCACAACTAGAGCTGATTATCATCATTTTCCACAGATAATGAAATTATATATAATGTATATATATATATATATATATTAATATATATATACCTCAGGTTATGCTTGTATGATTTTGAATGGAATATTTAATATAGAACTATGGTCCAATAATGCATCAATTTAAACTCATAGCGCAGATATAGGTTATTTACATACCCATCCATTTGGGAGTAACATCAAGCCAGGAACAATGATTAAAGATATACATGTACACATTTTAATAGCGGTTAAACTGTATTGGATATTGTTAGTTTTTTAGTATTCGATGTCAGATGGCCACTGCAGTTATTTCATAGGTCAACCGAGGTCAATCTAAAGAGATCAAAGTCACAACTAGTGACCATTGACCACAACTAGAGCTGATTATCATCATTTACCAAAGATAGTGAAATTATATATAGATATATATATATATATATATATATATATATATATAGATATACTCACTGGTTCAAATGGTAGAACTGCTTCATCCTTCAGTCCATATTTTTCCCTCATTGGCTGTAGAAAAATGTGAAGGATTTTAAAAATTAAATATTTTTTATAAACAATAAAATAACAAATGTCTAATATTAATTATCTAGTTCTTCGTGTTCCTGTACTTGCGTTACTTTCAAAATACATATATTTTGTCGAAATAATATCTAAATAAATGCAAACACAATTAAATCAAATTATTCTTGATATACTATAAAACTATATTTACTTGCGATTACTGACACTATGATAAATTCCACATACCAAAATATTTAATCCCGAGAGGCATTACAAAATAATTTAATTAAGTATATATAACTATTTTGTTATAAAGTTTATAAAAATCTTATTTTAAAATTAAAATAATTATCTTGTTTTTTTATATATTAGAATTAATTATATTAATAAATTAATTAATTAATTAATTGTAGTTCACTCATTTTTATATGGTTTCTAAAATTCAAGTTCAAATTTAATATTCCCACCTATATCATTTTAAAGTTTTTTTTATTTATGAATTTATTAATATAAATCCGTCGAGCAAAGTATAAATGTGTATGTATTGTATTAATTGTATTAAGAAAATATTATTTATCAAAATTTTTCTATTTAAAATTTAATAATACTATATGTAACAAATATTTTATATTATATTTCTATAATAAATTATATTGTTAATATATATTCTAATTGATAATCTATATCATCTAATATACAGAACAAGGGCTTTCAAAAGCGCTACTAAAACTCAAATATCCGTAATGCCATTCTAAATAAATATAGAAAATGATCTTGTCATGAAAGTAATCGAAGTAGACAGTAGTCAGCAGAATATTCTATTCCGTAAGTATAAGTATTATTATTAGTAAATAATTATAAATAATTTAATTTATCATCTTTGATAATACTTTTTTGAGTAATTTGTTTAAAAAACTTTAAACTTTATTTTTATTAGAATAAATATTTATTTATTTATTTATTTATTTATATTTATTTTATTGCACTATTATTTTGTAATAAAAATTATTACAAAATAGTATAAGATAAACATCAATAATAATATTGTAGAATAGATTAATTTAATTTTTTTTTTTAATATTTGTTTATTTTCTATAATTCTATTTTTTGATAAAGTTAATGTTTCTTACACTATTATATATATAAGATTACATCATGTAAATACTCAAATATTTATTGTCAAATAACACTACTTTTCTTAACTAAATGTAGGTGCTTTTTGTGTGAATCCCATATAAGAATACATTATGAATTTATGTTAGTTTATTAATTTCCTATTGTTTTGTATTTTTCATATAAATTATATAAAGTTAGCAGAAAATTTGGATACCAATTTAGTGAATTTAAACTACACAGATTATAATAATTTATTTCTCTGATATCATCATTTTTATTTTATAATAATTAGACCAATATTCAGGATGAAGTACGATTTAGCCTAATACAAATTTTCAAAAAATCTAGTTAAAAACCAGATCTTTTACAAGTTTATCTACATTCTCCGTAGACATCCGATATTTGCTACATATTAAAACACCATTTTAATATATCCATCGCAAGCTAAACACCAACCTTTTTGCTTTTGAGATCCCTGAGGGCTGCGAAATCGTCGGGCGAATCCGAAGGAACGCTGGTAACCACACCGGTGCCCTTATCTTCTTTGATGGTCATCATCGGCAGAGCGTACACAACCGAGTAGTGAGATAGGGGTGCGCTAAGGGCAGCTCCCATCAGATCGGACCCAGAACACCGAGCGAGAGTCGTATACACTCCATTCTCATTACTGAAACCCTAGTTGCCAATCATTACTTATGAGAAATGCAAAGATAAAGTACTCCTACTCATATGAGAATAAAAGTATTATTTGTAGTGATAATTTGTAAGATACGTCATTTTATTGAGTAAATTGATATTTATATACTTTACATTACTTTGTAAAAAGAAATTTTTAGATAACATAAATTTGATTTTCATATTTAAGATATTAAATTTTATTTGTAATATTTTAAATTACTTTATAAAACTCCTTTGAACTCCAACTAAACAATGGCAATATGATTATATATATACCTATTAGCAATGTTTTAGCATAGGTGAGGACTTGTGTTTCTAATTTGAATTTCGATTAAGACACACATATTAGGAATACTCACCTTTTGGTATTAAAGGATGCATGTGATACATATAGATGAAATGAATATTATTACATAAATAACACATAGAAAAAGAACATACCTCGAAATAAAATTACACAAAATTAAATGTATGCATGAGTTTGTAAAATGTAAAGGAAATTAAAGACATCACTTGTAGAAAATTTAGAATTTTTAGAATATTGAGTACATGAAGAATATAACATTAAAGTAATTACACTAATATGTATCGGTAATGTAGTACATAATTAGTAGTATTGTTGAATATTTAGTTATTCGAGTATGAGATAGATTTGAAGGACATTAGAGGACATTGGAGCATTGATTGAAAACTTAAGGCAAGTGTGACACTTAAGTATTTACCTGGTAGGACATATTGCGTGCAGACCTAGCTGTGCAGACAAACACTTCCTTTTCACGGCACTGAGAACGTGTTCCGTCTACGGCGAATGCAACATACTGCATGTCCGGCCTCAACCACACATTGGTTTGACCGTACATTGTCTCTGGTCTCAACGTGGCCGCTACTAGGTTGATGTCTTTGTCTTGTAAAGAACTATAATAAATTATAAAGAGATTTAACTTTAAAAGAATCCATTTTTAATATTTTCAAAAAAATGTATATTTCTAATAATTTAAATTAAGTACAACTTAACTGAAAACTTATTTCGCTTGAATAATATTTAATATATCCTTCTAAATTAAGATATAATATCAATATAATATCAGATGGCCACTGCAGTTATATCATAGTTAAACCGAGGTTAAACTAAAGAGGTAAAGGTCACAACTAGTGACCTATAACCACAATTTGAGCTTTTTATCATCATTTACCATAAACATTCTTCATATTTCTTTTTATAACAAAATATATAATTTTGCGGAAATAATTTAAATTATATTTAAATATTTGACAATTTATAGATATTTAATTATTTATATAAATAGAAATATATTTTAAAATCTATATTTGAGATGCGAATATATAAATAAATGGTTTTATATAAATGAATAAAATTATTAATAGACAAATACTATTTTATATAGCATTCTAATTTAAGATAAGTATCAGATGGCCACTGCAGTTATATCATAGTTCAACCGAGGTTAAACTAAAGAGGTCAAAGTCACAACTAGTGACCTATAACCACAATTTGAGCTTTATATCATCATTTACCCAGAATACCATCTTTATAGCATAATAACTCATTTTTAATATCCAAAGAAAAGAATCCATTTTTAATATTTTCAAAAAAATGAATATTACTAATAATTTAAATTATTAAATACAACTTAACTGAAAAATTATTTCACTTGAATAATATTTAATATATTCTTCTAAATTAAGATATAATATCAATATAATATCAGATGGCCACTGCAGTTATATCATAGTTAAACCGAGGTTAAACTAAAGAGGTCAAAGTCACAACTAGTGACCTATAACCACAATTTGAGCTTTTTATCATCATTTACCCAGAATACCGTCTTTATAGCATAATAACTCACTTGAATACAGAAGGGTATGGCTTCTGTAGTTTTAACTTCACCAAACTATATTCCTGTGGTCCCACACCCTACAAATAAACATTAATTGGTGATGTATTAATTATATTTAAATATTTGACAATTTATAGATATATAATTAATTATATAAATAGAAATATATTTTAAAAATCTATATTTGAGAAGTGAATATATAAATAAATGGTTTTATATAAACGAATAGAATTATTATAAGCTCCATTAGCTTAATAATCTCCCCATGTTATATTATAAAAATTTAGAACGGAAATATGCATTTTAGAAAATTAATTAGATTAACATTAATTTTATAGCAATACTAATTATTTAAATCTTAGATACATTGAACACATTTCATTTATAATCGGGTAGTCCGATGTACCTCCTGCGACTATTGAAACCACCGAGGCTCTAACACGGCACTTTAACCTACGCAGCACCTACCTCGCCGGAACTTCTGTCGTGATCCATACATGGTTGGCCATCCTTTGGAGAGAAAACCGTGTAGCGTTTACCAAATTTGATCTTTTTGGCGGCACGCAGTCTGCCGAACTGCCAGCGGACAAATGAGTCAAAGAATGGGTTGGCGTCGGTAGTGATGAAACTCCTCCTCCAGTCAACCTGTTTATTAAGTGTGAATTGCAATGGATGGTATCTCGATTCGCGTATATGTAATGTCAGCTACGAAGCACTAAATATAAATGTTTTATGTCCAGCAAGTTAGTTTTAAAAATATTTTTAGTATCATTTTGTAATATTACCCTGAGACTCATAAAATTCATATCAATACCTCAAAGACTCTAGATGAAAATGCAGTAAAACCTATACTTAGAGATCCATAGCTAACATTATTGATATATACCTTAAAACATACTAATATTAACGAAGTCATATTATTACAAATCATTGAGGACCATGCTGAGACCCAGAGACCGAATGTAGTGATCGTCGAGACCCGTATGATCCTGTAAACTGACGTAAACCAACTCCGAAACAAACCTTAATACCCATACTAGTGAGGTCCGCCTGCGCCAGGGGAGGGAAGTACTCTAGCCAATGCTGAGGGTTCGCGAATTCCTTAATGTCTTCGTCGGCGATTCCGAGTGATTTCATAATGTCCCATTGATACTTGAAACCACCGGATTTGGCTGCTGCCTTACTCTGTAAATTAGGTAAGGCGTAAATGAAAGACAAAAATTTCAATATAAAAAAAGTGATGCGAAATAGACATTTCATAAACTTTATATAAATAGACTTTTAAAAGCATTATTCTAAAGCATTGTTCTTCAATTCATTCATTATATGGGAAGCTCTTTATGGCCTGGCCATCCACTTATATACGATTTTACAATTAAATTGAAGAAAGCTCGTTTATATTACAAATCTGACATAAATCTAATATAATATACTATATACACATTATATTAAGGAAATGGAGATAATATATTATTTGTATTTTTATTTTTAAATTGTAAGATTCATACACACTTAAATGATTTTAGAACTTACTTATTTCAAAATTGTATAAAATCATCAACTTTTAGAACTATTAATATAACCAAAGTATAATAAATGTAATATGTTCATATATATTATATATTAATACTTATTATAAACTATATAAAACCATGTTTTTTAATTATTACTATCAAATATTTGAATAAAATATATATATTATTAATTACTAAAAATAGTAATTTCTGTATTATATGTATAATAAACATATATAATAAAGAAACATATTATATATTCATAGTATTCATAGTATTCATAGTATTGTTAATTTACAATAATCTAATTTTTATTTTTTGAATTATTTTGTGATTTATAGTTTTTATAAACTACTGTAATAAATTATTTTGAACATAATGCAACTACAATCTAAACCTTAGTAAACTAAACCTTAGTAAACCAAAGTAAACTCAATAAAATAACAATTTATATTTATAATAAAATGATATTTATATCGAAGAATATTGTATTAAAATCAGTAACAGCTTTTAATATAATTATAGTTAAAAATAGCAAATAAGCTTTTAAAAATAAATAAGCTAAATTAAAAATAAGCTTTTATAAAACTTCATATTTAAAATTATATATTATATTACTAATTAAAAGTGAATAATTTGTTTAAATATTATAGTAATTTTTGATGTTATCTATTCATTAAAATATTATATATATCACACACACACAAAATGTAATATATGTAAAGTATATAAGTAATATTTAGCAAATTGTAAAAATACATTGATATATTAGAAACAAATATTAGAATGCATACTTAATTCAACATTAAACAACCTTTTTTCCCTTTGCCTTATCCTTGATGATAATCTCAGTATCTTTGATTTTGTTTGCTTCGGCTAGGACCCGACTAGCTTCCTCTTCTGCCGCAGACGGGAATACAGGCGGATAGCCAAACGTCTTCATTTCATAACTGAGCTTATCGGCACATGCCTGGAATGCGAAATCGGGTTAGAACTGCGGAACGAAGGTAAAAGCTATTTTATAAGGTTGTAAATTGATTATTTGCGTTATGAAAATGACGGTTAGTAAATTGAAATTGCGTAATCGAAGTTAGATAGATTCAATATAATATTCGATATAATAATCGTTGAAATACGAATCAAAATATATTTATATGTTTATTTAATATATGATATATCATACGAGGTATAAGGTATAGCGTAGTATCGACCTTGATGGGCATGCCAGTGCAGTGGAAGCCGAATGGAAATAGACATCGTTTTCCTTTCAGTCGTTGATAGCCGACCATAAACTCGCATTTTGACAGCGAAAACGTGTGACCGAGATGGAGAAGGCCATTCATGTAGGGAAATGGAAATGTTGTGAAGAACTTTTCCTGTCTGTAGGGAGAGGATAGGGCGTAAGGATGTGAAAGAAGTTAGTTATGGGGCAGGGCTGGAATAATATAGTCCTATAGGTAAATGAAGAGATCGCAAGGAACTTGGTTGCTTGTCGGATATGGTGAAGTATGAGCTGCAGAAGAGATGGAGAATTTTATTCATGTAGGAAAGATAACAAATTTATATCTGTGTACGTTTAGAGTAGGAATTAGAGAAATAAAAGAAATATAAAGAAAGAAAATTCACGTACATGAATAGAAAGATTGTTAAAAATATAATATTAATAGGTAGTGATAATGGTATAAGTAAGAATATGGATATGGAATAGTGTGGTGTCATATTAGGGATGTAGGTGGGTAAGAGGGTAATAGTAGTATTAATATTCATTAAGGGAAGAAAATGTGTTTGTGGCAACTCAGCATTTTGTAGAGATAAAGGTCGTTAATTTAATATTTAAAGATGATTATAAAAATGTGTTATACGTTAATATGTATGTGTTATACGTTAATATGTATGTGTTATACGTTAATATGTATGTGTTATATGTATGTGTTATATGTTAATATGTATATATTATATGTAATATTTTGAATAAGCTCTCATCATACTTTGCCTCTTCAGATCCTGGTGTAGCGGCGTCGATTTCGAAGGCTTTCTCGTCCTCCCACTTCTTCTGCATGGACACTTGGATGTCGAGTAATTCATTGAGTTTAGCCGTGCCCTTACGGTTAATAATTAAATCGATGGGAGCCGCCATCTATTTAGAAAGTATATATTAATTAACCTAATTAATACATTGTTCAACTTACAATCTAATATTAACGATAACTTATTAGGTGGAGTGAAAGCTAAAGTGTAGTTTGCCTGTAATATGCCTGCTTCACTCGAAGAATAGAAAACGTAGTCTTAACATAATATATAGAAATGGCAGATTAATATTAAATATCTGTTCTTGTATAATTAATATCTGTTCTTGTTTAAATCAGAACATTTGATCCAAAAGTAATTTCAAATATATCAGTTATGAATTTTTACAAATTTCTTTATATTTTTAGATTTGTCTTTCATTAGTTGTATTTATAAATTTAATTTAATAAAAGTTCAAAATATTCAATGAAATTATTTCACTGGATAAAATTAAAAACAATATTTCACGTAAAGTAAGTACTTTTAATATAATTATTTTATAAACATATTATATGTAAATTACATGAATAATCTATAAGTACCACTGAAATGTCCTATTTATGCATATATTGCTGTATGCATGTATAGTATCTATGCACGATTGCTATTTTGCATTGACTATAAAATGTTTATCAAATTTTAACGGTCATATTTTATTAGAAATATATAAATTAAGTTTATAAATTATTTTAATACAATTAACCAGATTAGTAATTAAAGTAATTATTTTAAAAGTAATTATTTTACTAATTTTTAAAGCTTTAATACGTGTTTTAATAAATAAAACATTATATAGACCGGTCAACCATATTTGAATAATATCTTAATTATTTTAAGTGAAATATATTTATTGTCAATCTGTATACACTAAAAAAAATATATAATTTCATATTTATCCATGTGAACATTGTAATATATATTGATTATTATGAATTAAAAAATATAAAATTAAGTATGCAAATAAATATAAATGTAGGCTAAAATATGTTTTAAAATGTTATCATATATGTTTATATATAAACACAAAGTACCTCAGTAAATTTAATTTCACGTGTTCAAATATAGACTATATAAATGATCTATTGTCTTTGCAAATATAAACAAATAATTTAAAAAAATAATATAAAAATTATTAATTTATAAATGTAGCAGTAAAGTTTATAATCATTATGTTCTATCAACATTTTAAATTTTTCCTTCTAAATTTAATATTACTAAATTATAGTGTTTCATCTGAAGAAAATAATGGTTAGAATCAATATTAAATTTTTAAAATAGTATTTTTTAATATTTTAATCCTTTTAATTACTTAATATTTTTATACAATCATTGTAATAATATATCATAGTTTATAAACACGAATTTTCTATCATTAATTCATATATAATAATAAATCTACTATTTTATGGTGTAATAATATATATGATCTCATCATAGTACATTTATTTGACGGCGTGTAAGCTAGATACATTTTAGTTATTTTTAAAAATTTTATTATAATTATATTTTATGTATTTAATAATTTTATTATTTTTCCCTTATACATTTTAAATTCTATGTGTATATAAGGATTTTTGCTTATTGATGAATTCGTCTAAAAATAGTTCCATGAATAGAATTTATTGAAAAACTAAAAATGCTCTATCTTTAAGAGAATATAATATTTTCTACTATGATCACATATGATATTAGCTATACTAATATATATAATATATGTAAATAATACAATATCTTTTTACTAATCCCTGCTATTTGGTGAAGTTATATTTGATAATTTTAATAAATAAATCACTTGTTTATATTAATTAGATATAATAAATCATTTAATAACTGATATATAAAACTGTAGTTAAATATATACTATATTAGCCTATTAATATAGTAGTAACTTATTTAAGGTAACATCAACATATTTATTGGCTTTAAATGTTTGTCGGTCGATTGTTACATTCAAGTATTTTTATGAAATAATGCATTTGTACATACAGCATATGTATAATATATACAATATATGTAGTCAATTATTAAATTGAAGAAACTATGTCAAATTGTAATCTATATTTTTAATTACTAATATGAACATGTATATACAAACGCAAATCAGTGAATTGAAGTATAACTTAATAGGTATTACTACACTTAATCATATGTTAAACAATAAATATGACTCATATACAAAAAAAATATAACATCAGAAGAAAGTAATTCATTTGAATAATAACTAATTCAAGTCATTGCCCTGTTACAACATTGTACCTATTAATAATAATATCCATTATGATTTATACATCCTTTTGTTGGTGTCTATTCTAAAACTACTTTTGTCTGTATTACTCATGTTACATCAATGTATATTCTTTTACAAATTACCTTATATATACTGCCTTATGTCCATGTATAATATAATTTACATTTACTATATAGATGAATAGTAATATAGTCAATATTTACTATATATATGAATGGTAATATAGTCTATATTTGCTATATATATGAATAGTAATATAGTCTATATTTGCTATGTAAGTTTCTCCACTTTATCAGACACCATTGTTTACTAGTTAATCTACACCATTTTATTCTGACCTTCACTTGACCCCATAAACCCATTACCTCCCTGACTCTCAATCACTATTTACATAACTTCAATTTTCTTATTTATGTGGCATCTTTATATATCATAATATGCATATTATTGATTATACTTTATATATATGCTTAAATTATATGTTATTACTGATTTTAATGATATAGAATATATGATAAATTATCGTAGCATATTGTAATAAAATGCTTAGGTTATAATATAATGTATCTTAATAAATGTTACAAATATAATATGGTAGTAATTAAATAAATCTGGTTTTTATTGTAAGACTAACAATACAAATATTATTGAGTTATATAAATATTGAGATATTTTTTATTTACTAAATTGGTGCATCACTCTAGTTAAGAAAGTCCTTAAATACAATCGTCAATTAATTAATTCAATTGATGCATCGGAACAATGGGTTATCTATCCGCTGATGAAAATAAATATACCTTCAAATTCTACTCCTACTTCAAATAAATCAATTAATCACAAGGTTAATAAATTTGGAGTTCATAACCTACAAGCATTATAATATTATTTTCCTTGTTCAATTATTTACAATAATATATGATTATATACATATTTCAATTTTCCATTATAATATCTGTATAAATAATCTGTAATTATTAATTCAACTTAAATTATTAATATGTTTACCTTCTTTATTTAATTCCACACATACCAGCATAAGAATAAAACTATATTTGGATTCACTTTCAAAGAGAACAAGATCAAAATCTCTCTGAAGCGTAACAAGTTGGTTATCTGAGCATGTTGTTAATTTCACTGCTTTTGTCCTTATTCCCAGGCACTCAAAGAGTATTGCATACAGTATCTGTACATCTTTATAAACTATTCACCTCTTTCGTCCTTATTCCCAGGCACTAAAAGAGTATTGAATACAGTATCTGTACATCTTTATAAACTATTCGCCTCTTTTGTTATTATTCCCAGGCACTAAAAGAGTATTGAATACAGTATCTGTACATCTTTATAAACTATTCGCCTCTTTTGTTATTATTCCCAGGCACTAAAAGAGTATTGAATACAGTATCTGTACATTCATTATAAACTATTTGCTGCTTTTGTCCTTATTCCCAGGCACTCAAAGAGAATTGCATACAGTATCTGTACATTGATTATAAACTATTCTCTGCACTAGTAAAGCATTACTGTCGTATAAGATTAACTAACACGGGTATTACAATACGCCAAACCCTACTCGCTACACGAGCCTTTGCCAGCACTACACACCTCCTCGTGTCCAGGTACATGGCGACTAGACCCGTAGCTTACCGAGTGACAACTCGCTACGGTCATCGCGGAGTCCCGACGTCCGTCGCAGTCACTTCCTGCTACGTCCAGGGACGTGCGAGTGGCCGGAGGGGATCTTACGCTGCGTTGTCTATTTGCGACCGAGGAGTAAGGTTGGCAATAGGTTCTTCGCTTTTGGTAGTACCTGACCTGAGTAGTACGGTCGCTAACCTGAGTAGTACGGTCGCTAACCTGACTAGAGCCGCCACTAACCTGACTAGAACGGCCACTAACCTGACTAGAGCGGCCACTAGCCTGACTAGAACGGCCACTAACCTGACTAGAGCTGCCACTAGCCTGTCTAGAGCCGACATTAACCAGACTGGAGCTGGCATAACCTAACTTGAACACCCCTAACCTGACTAGAGTCACCACTAACCTGACTATGCCTTCTCATTCTTTGCCTAGAGCTTATACAATACTTTATATTTATTACCCATTTAAAATACCAAATACTAGCTTGCAGCAAAGTTTATAAAATAAAATAATTCACCCCTTACTCCATTTACTAAGTTCTCCTGCAATGTCTAATGATATATACCATTCAAATATAATATTCTAGTTCTTTCTGGGACTTAAGAAAATCTAATTCTATAAAAGCACTATTTACTTTTGAATATGTATTTTACTTGTCAATTCCTTATTTTGAATATAAATATTTCTGACATCTTTAATAATTATTTTCAAAATATATTTAATCAAAATAAATTAATTAATTATTGCATAGAAATATTAAAAATGTAAAAAGAACGCTATTTATAGAACTATATATTTAATAGATTTACATTCAGTTAGGTTTGTATATATTCTTGTACAAGTTATTGTTTTATTATGATGCATATGTAGTTTAAATAATCTGTTGTAATGCTATATTTTTATTTATCACATATAAATTTGAGTTGCATTTTCAAACAATGTTTGAAAACTGCATTTCCGTTGCTTATTGTATAATCAGAAATTTATTAAAATTTTTCTCGTTATTATATTAGAATTTTGTAAATTTCTATGATTTATATTTTGATCGAACTATTTACGAACTTTACTTAATTTACCATTTACACAGCGGTGTCATTCACATAGACAACACTTCATATCACATCATTCCTTTGCAAATATATAAAGTCCCTAAATCGGTTATTTATTTTTATTAGTTAAATTTATAATCTTTATTACCATTAATATGTATGTGTTTTATGCACTTTATTAACAAATAGCTTTACTTATTATTTATTCAATTGTTACTTAACATATTTGTATTTGCAAATGTCTATTTAGTTATTTGCATAACACATGTTTTCATTTTCTCCCCAGGAAATACATCCTTATTTATTGTACACGGTTAAAATAAAAAGAAATGAAGAGTGTAGTTAGTAATTAATTCTAGACTGACTTTATTAATGTATCGACTATTTAATTCTAATATTGATTTAGTATTTAATTTGATGTTTTATAATGTCAATATTTTTGTACAATTCTAAAGAACGAATAACTCAATTTATAATATTGCAGAAGATAGGACATCTCCGTTTTTATGGAAAAAACAGTTAAATAATCCAAGAATTCTCTATACTCCTACAAATGTAACCAATGTTAGCATCTATTAAGATCTAAGACATCATTCTCAATGTAAGAGTTCTAAGTTTCATTTATATTAAAGAGATGTCAGATATATATTTTATTGTTGAATTACTGCAGATTTTTAAAAAGAAAGTGAAGATCAATTTGAGAATTTCAATAATTGCTGATCCTTCTATGGTAAAGATTGTCTAGACTCTAATTTGTAATTATATTATAATGTTATCTTGTATTTATAAACATATGAACATCCTAATAAATGTATAATTAATTAAAATTATATCTTAATCCTCTCTATTTATATTACAAATTTACTAAAGGATTGTTAAAAAGTTAAGTATCCTAACTAAATATTCATTGTTTACATTTCTTATTGTTTTAGTGCAGGGAATTCAATGGTGTAAAACTTCTTGACTTCATTCGTCAACTGATCAATCTTATAGATTCCGTTTGTATTTCATTATAGCATTAATTATATTTGGCTTAAACGTTTTTGTCTAGGGAAGTTATTTATTTTCTTTGATTTGAATTATATTTGAAATATATAATACAATTGTCAACTATCTAAATAAACTCTATTATTTAAAATATAGTTACAAATGTAAACAAACTAATTTTGTACCTCTCTGATTCATCCCCTTCCCATAATATCACCTTCCTGTTGTAATAACAATTTCTGGTTTTACTGTAATACTTCAGCATTGGCATACTTTCCTATAGCGACCTCCCATCAAACTTGCAACCACCTTTACCCCTCCTAACCTCCGCATTCCCATTGCAGCGTCTGCCTGGTATTACTATAATCCTGCAGAGTGTGGAAACTCTTTCCTTCGCGTCTCCACTAGAGGGCACTACCACTGCTCGTCGTAGACTCTACGAAGCCGCTCGATTCCATGACTCATCGGTAGTCACCCAACTCTTGACGTAAGTACAATTTCTTCTTTTCACACAACCCAACAACCTCTACCATTCACGGCATTCTCATGACATACATTTTAGTTTTTTTATTATATTTATCTCATTATTTGGGATATTTATTATCATAATTATCAATTGATTTATTTGGTTTTCGATCGAGTATAAAAAAATAATAATTCACAGAAAATTAATATCGAAATATTGTTTATAATATATTATATATGATCTATAATATATAATATTAATAATTATTAAATGCACCTTTGTGTTTGAGAGATTAGAAGTGGCATTTATAAAAAAACAATGCCATGTCTAGTTGAAATAGTTTTTACTCACTGAACCCTGACTCACACAACAGCTTGGATGATTTCACAGACAGTACTTTAGGTCAGTCACGTCCTTCTTCTCTATGTACTGACTCGGCTTATGGTATTACTAAGGTGGGTAAACCCTAATACAACTTACTAGCTCTTACGCACAACATACTACTCTTATAACCTCTTCATACCTCCTAAAGCAACCACAGCCTACCTTTCATACCCTACTTTCCACTACCTCTCATACCCTACCTCTCAAACCATATAACTCATAAGCTACCTTCCACTACCTCTCACACCCTACCTCTCAAACCATATAACTCATAAGCTACCTTTCACTACCTCTCAAACCCTACCTCTCACTACCTCTCACTTCCTCTCACAGCTTACTTCTCAATACATCTCACTACCTCTCATGTCAGGCCATTTACAGCCTACCTCTCATAACCTACCTCTCATTACCTCTCATTAACTAGCATAATATAATTGCATATTTCTTTGCATAGCTCTTGAACATACTTGATATAGACCAAAGTGCAATGCTTCTTGGTCAGCAAATCCTACATATCATAGGTCTGGATGATCTACTTTACAAAGAAAAAGGTTTATTTGGTTTAATGAGTTTTTTTCTAGTTTTCATCTCTAAATGCAATTTTATTTAAATATTTTCAATCTATCGTCAATTTCTGAATTCATTCTTTGATTTCCTTAAAAAGTGTTATTTTTTTAAATATTAATTGGTCTTTTTAATAATACGAAGAACAATCAAAATCACCGACTATCTTTTCACCTCGCATTTATAGATTCCTGCATATTACGATGGAACCAAAACAAACTCGTGAATTTTACTGAGTTTTTCTCGCGATTTACTTGCATCGCTAAGGTTTGCTAACGTGTCTGTAGGATCGCCTCTATTGTATTTACACCAACACGTTCACCTTTGATTGCCGCAATACTGTGGATTTTGTCGGCGCGAAGGTCACGACGCAACTTTTATCATTTGCACAGAAAGAAGTTCAGTCTGTGAGTCGACAATGTGGAGACGGAATTGTCCAGACTCACGAGGAGTGCGACGGACGCGGAATGAAGCCGTGCTGTCATACTTCTACTTGCCTACTGCAACCTTGGGCCACTTGCGACTCCTCCTCCTCCTCTTCCTTCTCCTCCTCCTCCTCCTCTTCCTCCTCCTCCTCCTCTCAGTCGTCAATATCCCCGCGGGACTCCTCGACGTGTTGCCGTAATTGTACGGTTAGAAGAATTTCACCTCATGTCAAGATCCGTCGAAACCTCGATACGAATTTGAACTATTATTTAACCTTATTATCAGCACTTCAAATATCCCCGTACAAATAGATCGATCACTTGCCCATATGTCCCTGACCCTATTTAATCTCTGCGGGCCCCTGCTTATATTAGCCCCGCCTTATATCTCCCCTACGTCCTTCACCCCCATTCATCCCCGTCCTCCCGCTACACTAGATCTCCCCTACGTCCTTCACCCCCATTCATCCCCGTCCTCCCGCTACACTAGATCTCCCCTACGTCCTTCACCCCCATTCATCCCCGTCCTCCCGCTGCACTAGATCTCCCCTACGTCCTTCACCCTCATTTATCCTCGTCCTCCCGCCGCACTAGATCTCCCCTAGGTCCTTCACCCCCATTCATCCCCGTCCTCCCGCCGCACTAGCTCTCCCCTACGTCCTTCACCCCCATTCATCCCCGTCCTCCCGCTGCACTAGATCTCCCCTACGTCCTTCACCCCCATTCATCCCCGTCCTCCCGCTGCACTAGATCTCCCCTACGTCCTTCACCCTCATTTATCCTCGTCCTCCCGCCGCACTAGATCTCCCCTAGGTCCTTCACCCCCATTCATCCCCGTCCTCCCGCCGCACTAGATCTCCCCTACGTCCTTCACCCCCATTCATCCCCGTCCTCCCGCCGCACTAGATCTCCCCTACGTCCTTCACCCCATTCATCCCCGTCCTCCCGCTGCACCAGATCTCCCCTACGTCCTTTACCCCCATTCATCCCCGTCCTCCCGCCGCACTAGATCTCCCCCCACAATCGTAGCTGTCGGCTGTCAAAATCGTTTTGCGATGTCGCCGAATATTGTGACGGCACCTCGTCCATGGTCGGTAATTACTATTGACAGTAAAGTAGGTCATAGACGGTCTACGAGTACTTTGAGCCAGACGCTTACTCGCATTTCTTTATAAACTACCAAGTTTCGGTGTTTTTATAAATTCCCAATCGTGGATTTTGTATTATTTTCATATATTGATTTAATAAAGCGTCTGTCAGTTATAGATGTAGTTATAGATATGTAGTTATAGATATATAGTTATAGATATATAGTTATAGATATATAGTTATAGATATATAGTTATAGATATATAGTTATAGATATATAGTTATAGATATATAGTTATAGATATATAGTTATAGATATATAGTTATAGATATGTTTATTATTGATATGATTATAGTTGTTTATTCATTTTTACTATATTTAACTTGTATTTAGATATATTTTCTACTATGCGTATAATTTGTATTATACTTATGTACATTAGTTGATAATAAATACGTTTATAACTGCCCCGCCGGTATTCACACTTGCGACTATAATGGCATTTGTCTGCAGTGCCCGGATGATGATTTAATAGTCGACGGAGAGAGGTGTCCGCATGATGGTCATTGTTATGAAGGACAATGTATTTCGGAACTCGACCAGTGCAGACTCATCTGGGGTCGAGGTAAGTTCTAAAAGTTGTTTCCTCTGCTTGTCGATTAAACGGTCAAGGATGCTGAACGGTATCGATTATATTTTGGAGTTAAAATATTGATATTCTGAAATATTAATCATTTGTAGTAAATCGAACTTGATGAATAGATGGAAATATCATTTCTTTGATGTCGTAAATTTCAGATTCAATTCCTGCTCCTTTGATTTGTTACTCCACCCAGAATGTGAAAGGAGATGTTTTAGGTAATTGCGGATATAATTCATCTGACCAATCTTATTCTGCATGTTCTAGAAGGTTATTGATGTTAATTAATATGTTTACGGTTGAAGGATACGGCGATAGTGTTTATTAATATTAATATATTATTATTTATATCATATATATTATAATGCAGAATTAATCGTCGTAAACATCATATGACATTAGTTGACCTCTATCTAACCTCTCTGATTCCGTTATAACCCTCATAGCGATGTCAAATGTGGATTACTTCAGTGCATCGGTGCTCCCATTCTCCACTCATCCAGGCAATCCATGCAGACCGGTCAAAGTAAATCGGTCACTCGGTTTCATACCGGCGTCGATGGCGAAATAATCACTTGTGGGTTTGTACGGACATTGTTGACACTCCTGGATATTGTGTTATGGCGTAGACTATTTCTAGACAACAACTTGACCGCTGCTTGACCTCTTCTACTGTAATCAAATTTATCCTACTATTCACTACATGTCACAGCATTGTCGATGTAAACCCCTCGACCTTTCACCTTGTTTACGGCTTGTTTACTTACTAACCTAATAATACTAACACCCGAATCCCTACTAACCACACACTCCAATCCCGAACACACCCATTCCATGTGCCACTAGCCCCATACCATCCCAGACACATCAATATCATCTCAACCCTACCCCTCATAAATATTAACCTTCCTCCTAATACCTTATATTATCCTTCACACTAAGATTCTGCTAATTCACACTAAGATCCTCCTTTATCCCTCCTGCAATCAAAACCATCTTTCAGCATACTACAGTCTGACCTCGGATTGATCAGGGACGGAACCAGATGCGGTCAGCGGAAGGTGTGCATAAAACAGAAATGTACGAGCGTCAACTTTGCCGCCGTACTATGTCCTACAAAAGATGGCCTCGCATGTTCGGGTCACGGGGTCAGCATTGTGAATTCAATTCCGTCTTGGTCTTCTAAATAGAAATAAAATATAAAATATCCACAATGTCTTTTTTTTGGCATGGTCATTTTCTGTAATAGTGTATAACTATTCTATTCTCTTTTATACTGATTTACAGTGAGATATATCATATGTATATATATATATATATATATATACTAGTAATATATAATATAATTAGTTACACCTCATTTTTTCAGCTATGCACCATTCAACACAAATGCCATTGCAATCCTTCGCACTTTGGTCCGATTTGTGAATTTATGCGAAATCAGCCCAGATCCACAAGACTCCCATCGTCAATTGAAGACGTTGACAACATTAAGGTACATTTTTACTTTTAATTATTAATTATATTTATTTGTAAATTTATTGTAGACACAGATACAATCTTATCAATCTAAATAATGAAATTATTTTCTCTTATCTCTTATCTCTAGATCATAACCAAGAAGTCTACAATTTGGTTGATCATGATTCTAGCATCTGTATTCGTTGTTGGAACCATTTTCTTTGCTTTCTTCATGCTTTGTTATAGGTTTGTCGTTCAACTAGTCTGTTCAATACATCAGTAAGGGTGGTTATTTTCATATATATTTTAATAAATTTGATAAAATCTAGTTGCATCTTATAGAGTTATATAATAATATTCTACAAAAAAAAATTCTGACAAATTGGAAATTTATTGGGTTAGCCCATTGAAATTTTGCATGTAGTACATAGGAAAATTTACATTGGAAAAATATAAAATTCGAAAATAGTGATTTAATATATGGATAATGAATATTAATATTTGAAACTCTGAAAAATGTATAATATGAGTATAGTGATTCCAAAACAAAATGTAAATAATATCTCTAATTTTTTTTTGGAATTTTTTGGCAAAATAGTATTATTATTTTTTTGGAAATTAACATTTTCACACTATTTATTGACTTATATTTATTATAATCTTTGTAAATGTATTTAGTTTAATTTATATATTTGTTATGTAAATAAAATATAATTAAAAGTTTAAAAAAATATAATAATATGTATTTTAGACACATTTTCTAAAAAAAATTAAGATTTATTTAATTTTTTTTAACTAAGTCAAAATTATCGAAGATTATTTTATTTAATTTTTTTTAGTGATTCAATATTTTTTATAAAAAATTTATCTCTCTATTTTTGCAGTTTCCTCATATTTTGAATAAAATTAATAATTTTCCAAGTAATTTTTATTATGCAAAAATAATGAAAATTTAATATATTTTAAAATTAATTAACAATGTTTAATTTATACAAAAATTGTATGGTATATATATAATTAGGACTATTATAGAAAATTTATAATATGAAGTAATATATGAACAATTTGTATAGAAACAATGAAATATTAATTATATATTTTATACAATACAATCACGTTTTGAAGAAAATTGTAGAATTCTACATTTGACGATTAATCGTCATGCGCAGATTATCATTAATTTCGACATTACAAATATTTAATAACAATTTTTTTTGGAAGCCTGGAAGCTCAATATGAGTTAAAAAAAATCTTAAAATTTAACATTATTTTTACATGAGTAAATAAGTTTCAGAGAATTTTATTTATATTTGTTATCATCGACCACCCTTAGTGCACAGTTACCCCCGACATCCTTCATAAGACTACTTTCCCCAGTTCACCATCGGGTTCGAGATCGAATACACCTCAAATACCCATCCTGAAATATCTAAGTGCTTTATCGACCTTACATGATCTAGGCACTTATTTTGTAGATGCAATTTCTTACTCCACTCCCTCTCCTCACCTTATCCAATAGTATTCCAACATCAAATCTAATCTAACCTAATACTCACCCCGCAGGCGCAAAAGTCCCATCAAATATTTGCCCCGTAAATCTATTGGACAGCGGAATCGTCGTAGAAAGAAAAAACTTGCGATTCCTTCGCATTCGCCCCTAGCGGCCAGCGAGTGCGGATCTATGCGACTCATCTCTTTTGGCAATATGCCAAGTTATAGGTTGGTTACCTAACATACCCATTCATTAACCCCCTCCCACCACTCCTACTGTAACTAGCCTTGCCACTAATTATTCGTCAGTACCCGAGGTCTCTAACTACATATCTTCTGTCGATTGTAGTTTTACTTACACTTTAACCACACCCTCACTATCATTAACCACGTCCTCACTATTATTAACCACACCCTCACAATCATTAACCACGCCCTCACAATCATTAACCACACCCTCGCATTCATTAACCACGCCTCCTACTCACTTGTCATCCCTCGCATACCATCTATATCTTCCCTCATCTCCCTTTCTTTTTCTCTATATCCCAAATTCCCATCCTTCTCTGTTCTATTTCGCTCTTCAATCTCCATATTTCCTCCTCCATCTTCCCTTTCTCCCTGCCCTTTATCTTGCTCTCCCTGCTCTCCATCACTCCTCTTCCACTTCAATCTCCGTATCTTCTTTCCTTCCCCCTCTTCCCCCTGCCCTTCCTCCTCCCCCTATAATTTTCTCCCACTCGGCAATAACTTCTCTACATTGCGTAAACCTTACGAATAACCCTGTACCAACAGAGCCGACAAGATAAAGAAGGCTAAATGTGCAAGAGCATCCCCCCATCGCGTCCGTAGCAACGGTACCACCAGCGATGGAGAATCGTACTATGCCCCCGGAACTAGGGTTAGCCCCAGACCCCTCCCTATAACCTCTACTAAGTGAATATCCCTGGTTTCAAAGTCTAATCTCTATTTCACTTTAACCTTTAAACCCTACGACCATTATTTATTAAATATATTCTATTTTTAAATGTAAAGTTACTTTAATCAACTAAGATACTATCCTTTACCATTCCCATATCCAAGACACGCATCACATCATTGCCCTATCCTGCCTACACCCCTCATCACTCCCCTATCCTAGCTACACCCTCATCACTCCCCTATCCTAGCTACACCCCTCAATATTCCCATATCCTAGCTACACCCTCATCGCTCCCCTATCCTAGCTACACCCTTATCACTCCCATATCCTAGTCACACCTCACATTACTCCCCTATCATAGCTACACCCTCATCACTCCCCTATCCTAGCTACACCCCTCATCACTCCCCTATCCTAGTCACGCCCCTCATCACTCCCATATACTAGCTACACCCTCATCACTCCCCTATCATAGCTACACCCTCATTACTCCCCTATCATAGCTACACCCTCATCACTCCCCTATCCTAGCTACACCCCTCATCACTCCCCTATCCTAGTCACACCCCTCATCACTCCCATATACTAGCTACACCCCTCATTACTCCCCTATCATAGCTACACCCTCATCACTCCCCTATCCTAGCTACACCCCTCATCACTCCCCTATCCTAGTCACGCCTCTCATCACTCCCATATACTAGCTACACCCCTCATTACTCCCCTATCATAGCTACACCCTCATCACTCCCCTATCCTAGCTACACCCCTCATCACTCCCCTATCCTAGTCACGCCCCTCATCACTCCCATATACTAGCTACACCCCTCATTACTCCCCTATCATAGCTACACCCTCATCACTCCCCTATCCTAGCTACACCCCTCATCACTCCCCTATCCTAGTCACGCCCCTCATCACTCCCATATACTAGCTACACCCTCATTACTCCCCTATCATAGCTACACCCTCATTACTCCCCTATCATAGCTACACCCTCATCACTCCCCTATCCTAGCTACACCCCTCAGCACTCCCCTATCCTAGCTACACCCTCATCGCTCCCCTATCCTAGCTACACCCTCATCGCTCCCCTATCCTAGTCACGCCCATCATTACTCCCCTATTCTAGCCACGCCCATCAGCACATGTCTAATTAAGCCACTCCCATCAGCCCATCACCAGCTATGCATCCGAATGTGAAAGTGATATATATTCTCAGATGAGGAGAGGAATTCTCAAGAAATCGCATACAACTCAATGTATTCATGAAATGCAAGACAGTACTAGCAATGGTAGAGCTAAGTGTATATAGTGTATTGTAGAGTAGTGTAGTTAGTGTAGTTAGTGTAGTATAGTGTAGTGTAGTTAGTGTAGCGAGTGTAGTGTATTGTAGAGTAGTGTAGTTAGTGTAGTTAGTGTAGTATAGTGTAGTGTAGTTAGTGTAGTTAGTGTAGTGTAGTTAGTGTAGTATAGTGTAGTGTAGTTAGTGTAGTATAGTGTAGTGTAGTTAGTGTAGTATAGTGTAGTGTAGTTTGTGTAGTATAGTGTAGTGTAGTTAGTTTTGTATAGTGTAACATAGTATAGTGTAGTGTAGTTAGTGTAGTATAGTGTAGTGTAGTTAGTTTTGTATAGTGTAACATAGTATAGTGTAGTGTAGTTTGTGTAGTTTAGTGTAACATAGTATAGTTTAGTGTAGTATTGTTTAGTATAGTGTAGTGTAGTTTGTAAAGTATAGTGTAATGTAATTAGTTTAAAATAATGAGTAATATTAAAGTAATATAGTAATATTAAAGTAATGTAGTAATATTAAAGTAATGTAGTAATATTAAAGTAATGTAGTAATATTAAAATAATGTAGTAATATTAAAGTAATATAGTAATGTCAAAGTAATGTAGTAATGTCAAAGTAATGTAGTAATATTAAAGTAATGTAGTAATATTAAAGTAATGTAGTAATATTAAAGTAAAGTAGTAATATTAGAGTAATGTAGTAATATTAAAGTAATGTAGTAATATTAAAGTAATATAGTAATGTCAAAGTAATGTAGTAATGTCAAAGAAAAGTAGTAATATTAGAGTAATGTAGTAATATTAAAGTAATGTAGTAATGTCAAAGTAATGTAGTAATATTAAAGTAATGTCTAAGTAAAGTAGTAATATTAAAGTAAAGTAGTAATTCTCTTATACCCTTATTTTTCCGTAAACTTTTAAATATATTTTTTTGAATTCAATAAGATTTATTTAATGAAATATTTGTAATTTTACAATATTCACCTGCATTGAATGAAGCCTTAGAATACAAAATGTTCTGTTTGCTTTATAGGGAGAATTCATAATCACTTCACTTTATATTGCCAATCCATTGTCTCTAATACCAGCAGAACTGTTGGCACCCCGGCAAATGACCCGATCTCAGACTGACCGTCCATCCAAGACAACAGCCCGTTCTACGTCTTCTCCCTGTCCTCAATCTCTACCTTTAAGGCATCGACAAGAACTCACCTATGACCTTATCACCGATAAAGCCCTATCTCCGACTCCATCCGTCACGACGGGCAATACTATAGATGACCTGTTACGACCTTTCAGTACCACGATGAATGAACACGACGACGATGAAGATGATGTGGTAAATATTAACACAAATATACAAATGTATTCATTGCAATAGTAAAACAATATACAAAATTACATTTTGACTTATAGAATAAATACCTTCTTGACGTAAAAAATGTCACTGAATAGCCGATTTTATTAGTTTCACAATATATTTATAACTTTTTGGTAATAGAAATTATTTTTACAGAAAATTACTTTATATTGTGGGTTTTTAAAAATACTAACAAATTCTATTGTATAGTATCATTAATCAATTAAATTCTATAATGAATATCAAATTAATTAACATAATCGATTTTAGAGATATTTTGATCATAAAAGAATTTAAAATATTTATTCAAATTTAAACTACAATAAAATGTAATTAAATTTTAGGAACAATTTCCATTTACTTCTAAAATTAACTATTTATTCAGTCTGCGTCATGTAAGGATACTGACAGTTGCGTTACCATGACAACGGACGATGCCATACTTAGCGATCTAGCTGGAGAATCAGATTGTTTCGATCGTGAAGATGCTTATTTACTGAAAGGTCAGAATGATCAACTGAAGTACCTTTTAATCAATATTAACTACCTATTAATTAATAATAACGGATTAAATTACTAGTGAGTAACCTTTAGCCACTATTAATTACTATTTAATATTTTTGAATAACTAGGAAATATTATTCTATAATATAATCTTGCTTTAAGATATGGCCTATAAATATATCAGCTATGTTAAAAACCATTTAAAGAAGCTCTAACCTATCTCCGTTTACAGATACCAGCAAACAAATGACGTCAACTCCCATCTACCAACGAGAGAAACAAATTGCTCATATTTCACCTCTAGTAGGGATAGAACGGGACAATTCTAGATGTATGCATAACCCTTCCTCGTCAAGCCACGCCTCTTCAATGATCCTCACCCCTTCATCGACTATCCACAGTTCTACTAAATCTATCCTGGCACCTCCCAAAGGACCCTCTCTGAGACATACTCCAATCGTACCTCTTCGTTCGAGCAGTAAAAGACTTTTTCACAGCCCTTCATTAAGTTCTATGTCTTCTTGAATTTTTTATCTCATATTTAATATGTTAATAGGAATTATTACATTACATCATTACACGGTATATTATTAGTTGCATGATTTTATTTAATTAATTATTTGTATTGCATAATATTTTATTTATTATTTTTTAATCTAATTTGATATGATAATTATTTGGTATGATATATATTATTGTTATTAATATTAATTGTTTTATATTTTATTTCTACAATTATTGTAACAATATCATCATATTGATCTCCTATTCTTAGATAGAACTTTTTAATTTGAGTTATATTTTATTATCTTAACCATATTAATATTTATTTAGTATTAATTAAATATTATTTTAGTTTTATATTGAAACCCTTTAATGTATCTTTTAGATGTATTTTAAATTTAATTAACTAACATTTTTTAATATGAGTTGAAAAACATAATATGAAAACAGTATGAATAAATATGAATCTAGTAATTTTTCAAAATATATTAAAACAGATAATTCATAAATAAAATATTTTATAAACATGATTCTAACTTTATTGACAATAATTTAATTAGAAGCCTTATTGTATTAAATACATTTTAATAATTAGAAAATATATCTTTCTAATAACTATAATTTGATAAATTTATATTATACTTATAAATTCTCTATCAACCTATTTCAAAGAGTGGAATTTTTAATATTGTGTTATTTGTTAACTGACTATAATTTTCTATTTATAAATAAATTTATTAGGATATTTCATTAAAGAACAATGTCTTCTAGAAAATTATACCATAGCCCAGTGTATCCAGAGGATACATGGGATTTTGATAATACACTCATCATATTAAGAATTAGATATTTTCGAATATTTATTTATCATATCATATTAGCAATAGTCGTAAATTTACATATATATGCATTATAGTTATTTATAATTGATACAAACAAATTGTTATAAATGATTCATTTTATTATTTAGAATTTAAAAATATATATAATAGTGTTATATATTTTTAAAATATAAATATATACATAACACTCTATTTATTAATTAATCGTCTCATCACAAAACTAGGCGTACTTTTAAAAGTGAACCAGTTAATTACTTTTAAAAATATAATGATTATTTAAGTGATATATGTGATAATGTATAAGTGTGAATATATATAAAATACAATTAGTTAATACATATTTTGATATCTCAGAGATTACAAATATGTAATCGATACAATTAGAATAATAAAGTATAACTATATATGATATATAATGGATGAATGAATTAGAATTTATTTTAAATGTGGTGATGAATTACAATTTAATTAATTAATTACAAGTAAATTGTGAAATATTCATATTTGATACTACCACGAATAATGCTTATTTCTAGATTTTATTATATAATAGTTAAAGGTCAATCTGCAATTTCTTTCACACTAGTCCTTTTCATCAGAATAGTGAGAATATTTAAAATCTTATCCATCTTGTGATCCATTTTATGTATCTGTACAGTGTTATTATATTTAGTGGGGGGGGGGGGGAGGGGAATTATAATATGCATGCGAGAAATGGAGAGGGTGTGTGTGGTAGGAATACATTGGGAGTGGATCTGGAATATTGTAGGAGTACGCGAGGGGAATAGGTAGGTAAGGTGTGAGATAAGCTCATCCCACACCTAGGTGAGTGATATAGAGAAATGTGACGAGAAAAATAAAGAGAGAGATGATGATAAAGAGAGAAAGAGAGATAAGAAGGGGGAGAGGTGTTGGAGAGGGAGATTAGGGAATATAGAAATATAAATAATGAAACCTGATTCTCTACCCGGTTTAACCGACTTGCAATTGTAATTTTTTGTTTATCTCTATCGGATCCCACCATCCAAGCGCCAGGTTTACCCAGAGTCTGATCCAAGCTTTCGGAGTGGTAACAGTAGGAATGTTAGTACGCGACTAGTAGATACGAAGGGGTCAGTAAAGGTCGACATCGAACCGGTCGCTTGTGTAACCAACCGACGCTGAAGTTCTTTAATGCGCACCATCATGTTGATGTGACCTTGACTGTACTGTTCGATGACATCTCTTACGTCATATGGTTTCCTCGCTTGCTATTAACCAGAAGAAATGTGTAATTTAAAAATGTATTTGAATTAACGATTAACTTTCTAAAAACACAATATCTATCTAAAATATATGTAATTTATAATATAATATAAATCTAATATATATAATATATATCTAATACGTCTATACATTTAGAAAAAAATACTCAAAATGTATATGACAGTATCAGTGGTATATGTTCATAAATGAATTAAATGAAATGAATATATTACATTTATTCACTTATATATAAATACTTAAACAATATTTCTACAATAGACTTACTGGGGTTGTTAAGTTATACAAAATTATATAAACTAATTATATTATAAAAACAGTAATCATAATATATATATATATATGTGTGTTTTTATATTCAAGATTTTACAATGCTCTAATTCATTAAAAAAACCTGGAATTTCCTCTTGGCCACGAAATATCGAATCCTTCTAATAACTCTGATGGCGGCTCTGTGAGCATCTGTTAATCTATTGTGGGCGGTGTATCATTAAAGCTACGTGACCTCGGTGAACCCTACAAGCAGATGTCATCCATAGCGATAGCAATCCCAGGTAATCGCCGTTAGTTTCGGAGCCTCGATATTAATTTACAGTTGAAATAATTCGGATTCCTGCCGAGAAACATAATTGATTTTTATTTCGTGTACACTTTTCCTATTACTTCTATGTGACACCTGGCATATGCATTATTATGTATCGAGGGAGTTTCAATATACTCATCGTACAATGTACGGCATACATCCAGCACATTATATTAAACGATGTAGTATCGAATGCATTGTATGGATATATACATCATATCGTAGTATATCTTATGTAACTATTTATAGAACCCAACCACACGCAGTCCACCCTATAGGGTATACTGTATACTGTACACCTATAACATATATGTTATATAACATATAACATATAAGCTATAGCTTCCATACTTCGACTACTGACCACCAACAACTACCCGCCAATTTTACGAACTGTTGAGGTTTGCTGGGTTCCTCGATTTCTTGTTCGGTCTCCTCCCCGTTAGCGTTGATACTGCAGTCTAAAGTCGAGATCCCGGTGTCTGAATGATACAGGTGAATCATCGGGGTTATGGTACAGCGTGTTTGGTGAGTCATTGCTTTTGGTTGGTAATGAGACATAGGGAGTAATACAGCGAGGAATAAATCTTAGAATATGATCGACTCCAGGATTTGGTTTTTACCAAAAGTACTTTGACTGTAGTAGTCACCTAGTGATGAGTAAATGGGAGGTAATCATGAGTTAGCGAGTGACCTCTGATGACTCATTGAGTATAGGGTGGTCATTTAATATATGGTATATCACTTTATATGATGGGAGTTATTTATTATGCTGGTAAGTCATATTTCGTAGGGAGTTCTTTCTTATTGGTTGAGTTATTTATTATGGGGCAACTAATTTCGTATGTGGTAATTAATTTTGTACGGGTAATTCTTTTTTATATAATAAGTTATTAGGTATGTAAATAGTGTTCATTTTAAATGATTAACATAATATTAATATTATTCATTTTTAACTGACGATATTATTAAGTATCACTAATCGATTATTACGTAATAATTTTACTAATTATTATATTAAATATATAATCACATACGAACAAACATACACATACACATGCACACACATACAAACACATACATGCACATTTACATGCATACATATATGTATATATATATATATATATATATATATATATATATATATATATATATGTATATATACATATATATATATATATATATATATATATATATATATATATATGTAAATATCTCTATATATAAGAGGTGTATTATTGAAGACCAACTAAATAAATATTCTAAAGATGATATATTCATCATATTATTGAGCTAATTAAATAAATAGTAAAAAGTTGAACAATTTACAATTAAAGTTGTAAATATCATAATATAACATTAACATAATGACATATAGTGATCTGTATATAATTACATATGCTTAGATATATACTATATAATATATATGGTATATATTTGACCATATATGGTGTTTTCTATAAATCATAGTTTGCAAATGAATAATTTTATATATTAAATCAATTGGCATGTATATCTATAATCGAAATTCGTGTAATATACTCAAATATGAAATCTACATAAAAGAGATATTAACCGATCTTAGAGTCTTCAAAAACATTCATAGACATGTCGCTGTCTTTGCGTTCCAGGATGTGATTTCCTACTTCGAATTTGTTTTTCGAAAAACGTCGTTTTCTCATAATGCTAGTCCTCCGTATTACCTGCGGCATGTTAGTGTACAATGTACAGTGTACAATGTACAGTGTACAATGTACAGTGTACAATGTACAGTGTACAATGTACAGTGTACAATGTATAGTATACAGTGTACAGTATATAGTGTACACTGTACACTGTACAGTGTACAATGTACACTGTACAGTGTACAGTGTACAGTGTACAATGTACAGTGTATAATGTACAGTGTACAATGTACAGTGTACAATGTATAGTGTATAATGTACAGTGTAGTGTACAGTGTAGTGTACAGAAACAGTGTACAGTTTACAGTGTACACTGTACAGTGTACAGTGTACATTGTACAGTGTACAGTGTACAGTGTACAGTGTAGTGTACAGTGTAGTGTACAGTGTACATTGTACAGTGCACAGTGTACAGTGTACAGTGTACAATGTACAGTGTACAATGTACAGTGTACAATGTACAGTGTACAATGTACAGTGTACAATATACAGTGTACAGTGTACAATGTACAGTCTACACTGTACAGTGTACAGTGTACGTTGTACATTGTACAGTGTACAGTGTACAGTGTATGGTGTACAGTGTACAGTGTACAGTGTACAATGTACAGTGTACAGTGTACAGTGTACAGTGTACAGTGTACAATGTACATTGTACAGTGTACAGTATATAGTGTACGGTGTACATTGTACAGTGTACATTGTACAGTGTACATTGTACAGTGTACATTGTACAGTGTACATTGTACAGTGTACATTGTACAGTGTACATTGTACATTGTACATTGTACAGTGTATAGTGCACAGTATACAGTGTAAAATGTAGAGTGTACAGTGTACATATATATTTATATATATATACACTTGTTTTATAATCAAAATATATACTATTATGTATAGTTATAGTTATATTTATATATATATATATACTACCTTAGTGAAGGTATCGGTATCACTCCTCACCATATCTTGGATGTGTATGGTCCAAGTAGCCCGGAAATGTGATCTGGGTTCGGCAGCATAACACCTCCAAAGACACTATAAAACAACAAATATAAATTAAATATATTTGAAACCTTAGCATTTTAAGAGGTTATTACGGGTTTAATCTGTTTATATATCGTCTTCATATACTATTGTATAGATTCATTATAATAAAATGTTATCATATACAATTGCATAACAATTTAAGCATATATATTTACATATAGAATGTATAATACTTTTTGCAATATTTAATATAATCGCATTTTTCATTAAAATAAATTAGATTCATAGAAATTCATATATTATATAATATTATATAATAATAACAAAACTGATAAACACAAGCCGCATAATCTATTTTAATTCCGTGCTAAATATAGATACGCCCACTCCTAATATAGATTTGACCTACTTTAATTGGACGAGGTCTAAGTATAAGATATAGCTCGTAAGTATAGCTCGTAAACACACCGCTAGCGATCCTATTGTTACCTGTATCAGTGTAGCTGCTGCGGGGATTTGTCTATTAAAGTGTTTTTGCCTTTGTTTCTGTTGGACCTTTAGCGCGAACCCTGAACCCAGAATACCCTGTAAGGTCATAGTTTATGATCGGGGACGCCGAAATGATGGTATTATTTGGTTAATATTAAGGTAATAATATATTAAAGATATAATTAGTGTTTCTTTGGAAGTTAGTTTACAGCTCGAGTTGCGATGTGTTTACAAATAGTGTATTTTATAATGGAGTAGTTGTTGTATTAATATAATCATAATTATGGGGTTGTATATATGATTGTATGTATAGTTATGTTTTATACAATAGTAAGTAGTTTTGTTAGATATAGAGGTATAGGTGGATTAGTATGGGGTTAATTTTTGATCATATATATTATAATGTGTTTAGATGAGGGTATAGATGATGTAGGTGTTTAGATGAGGGTATAGATGATGTAGGTGTTTAGATGAGGGTATAGATGATGTAGGTGTTTAGATGAGGGTATAGATGATGTAGGTGTTTAGATGAGGGTATAGATGATGTAGGTGTTTAGATGAGGGTATATATGATGTAGGTGTTTAGATGAGGGTATAGATGATGTAGGTGTTTAGATGAATGTATATATGATGTAGGTGTTTAGTTGAGGGTATAGATGATGTAGGTGTTTAGATGAGGGTATAGATGATGTAGGTGTTTAGATGAGGGTTTAGATTATGTAGGTGTTTAGATGAGGGTATAGATGATGTAGGTGTTTAGTTGCGGGTTTAGATGATGTAGGTGTTTAGATGAGGGTATAGATGATGTAGGTGTTTAGATGAGGGTATAGATGATGTAGGTGTTTAGATGAGGGTATAGATGATGTAGGTGTTTAGATGAGGGTATAGATGATGTAGGTGTTTAGTTGCGGGTTTAGATGATGTAGGTGTTTAGATGAGGGTATAGATGATGTAGGTGTTTAGTTGAGGGTTTAGCTGATGTAGGTGTTTAGTTGCGGGTTTAGCTGATGTAGGTGTTTAGATGAGTGTTTAGATGATGTAGGTGTTAGATGAGGGTATAGATGATGTATGGGCTTATCTGTGAGTTTAGTTGGTATATAGATTTATTTAAGGATTTAGTTGATATAAGGGTATATTTGAGCGTTAAGTTGATATAAGGGAGTGTTGAGTGTTTATATGATATATGGGTTAGGTTAAGGGTTTAGTTGATATAGTTGTTCTAATGACATATTCATATTTTAGATAATTCTATGAATTACTGCAGATATCCACGTCAGCATATACACATACACATACAACAGACCCATATCAATGCCTACGCCCAGGACATATTCTCATGACTTTAAATAATCTATTACCATAACTATTACCATTCCCATTAACAAGCCCATTATCATTCTCATTATCATACCCAGAACCACGCCTATTATCACACCCATTACTTCAACCTCTATTATCATACCTTTTCTAAAAAAAACACTATCTCACACGGATATTAATATTAAATGAAAAAAATAATCTACTTCTAACTTATCAATATCTGAACTAAATACAATTTAATTTACATGTTCCTTTGGGAAATTAAAATCAAAATATTCTACAACTCTCCTTGCTCGACAATCTATATACCTTACGTAAAAACGGAAACCCTTTTCAAATGATCCTGATGTTTGAATCGTGTTTTCAAAACCTTTCTTAATGAATACCAATAGAAAGATAATAACAAAATATTTTTTAGACCATTATAAAAATTGTTCAATCAAAACTCCTATACATTTTGACATTCTGCAATGATCGATTACATCAGCTATTTCATAATTGACTAATTAATATTCAGTTATGATCTAATGCCAAAATTGTTTGTCATGACATTATGATCGACTAAATTACGTGCCCGACACCCATATCGAAATAGGAAATTAAATAAATGTATTGTCAATAATAATTAATATACCACAATAATAATAACTTTCGCACGTACGAATAGATGATACGTCGATAATAACTCCAACTAACGTCCCACTATCTCCACTAGCTCCACTATCTCTACTAGCTCCACTAGCTTAACTCCACTAGCTCCACTATCTCCACTAGCTCAATTAGCTCTACTAGCTCCACTAGTCCCACTAGCTCCACTATCTCTACTAGCTCAATTAGCTTTACTAGTTCCAATAGTTAAACTAACTAAACTAACTCCAGAACCCACACTAGCTCCACTACCTCAATTAGCTTAACTCCACTAGCTTCACTAGCTCCACTAACTCCAATCGCCCCAATAGCTCAACTAGCTCTACTAACTCTACCAACTCCACTAGCTCTACTAGCTCCACTAGCTCCACTAGCTCCATTATCTCTACTGGTTTTACTAGCTCCACAAGTTCAACTAGCTCTAATAGCTCCACTAACTCCACTAGCCACACTAGCTCCACTAATTTTATTAGCTCCACTAGTTCAACTAGCTATACTAGCTCCACTAACTCCACTAGCCCCACTAGCTCCACTAGCTGCTTTAGTTTTACTAGCTCCACTAG
Organism: Osedax frankpressi; assembly: GCA_964035775.1. Taxonomy (NCBI): domain Eukaryota; kingdom Metazoa; phylum Annelida; class Polychaeta; order Sabellida; family Siboglinidae; genus Osedax; species Osedax frankpressi. The sequence goes on from OZ038313.1 coordinate 22,195,305, forward strand.
TTCAAATAGCTTAACTAGCTCCACTAACTCCACTATCTCTACTAGCTCCACTAGTTCCATAAGTTACAATATATATACTAACTCCACTACGTCCGTTAGCTCTAATATATCCACTAGCTCCACTAACTCCACTATTTCTACTATATCCACAACCTCCACTAGCTATATTCCTACACTAGCTCCACTAGCTCCACTAGATCCACTAGCTCCACTAGCTCCACAAGTTACCATAGCTATACTAACTCTACTACCTCTACTAGATCTACTAGATCCACTATATCTACTAGCTCCACTAGTTTTAGTAGCTCACTAGCTATATTACCTACACTAGCTATATTACCTACACTAGCTCCACTTGCTCCACTAGCTCCACTAGTTTTACTAGCTCCACTAGTTCAACTAGCTATGCTAGCTCCATTATATAAACTAACTTTACTATACCACAACGCACCTAGCCCCACTAGATCGAGTATTACGAATATTCAATTTTAATAACATATATAATTTTTAGTAAAGATTTATAACTCAGCAGATATTTAATTTTGTAAAAATATTTCTATACAACAAATATCCTTATTTAGATGTTAATACTATTTGCAATTCATTACTGATTTATCACAAGTCTGCCCGGATACAAACTATTAGCTATTGAAATAATTATTACGATCCATCAAAAGTGTTTACCGTCTTGAAATTCCCGATTTATATTATCACATAGCTGATCTCAGAAATCTGCCTAAATACTGATAACTTAATTGATAGCTTATCTAATAACTTAACTGGTAACTTAACTGGTAACTTAACTGGTAACTTAACTGGTAACTTAACTGGTAACTTAACTGGTAACTTAACTGGTAACTTAACTGGTAACTTAACTGGTAACTTAACTGGTAACTTAACTGGTAACTTAACTGGTAACTTAACTTGTAACTTAACTGGTAACTTAACTGGTAACTTAACTGGTAACTTAACTGGTAACTTAACTGGTAACTTAACTGGTAACTTAACTGGTAACTTAACTGGTAACTTAACTGGTAACTTAACTGGTAACTTAACTGGTAACTTAACTGGTAACTTAACTGGTAACTTAACTGGTAACTTAACTGATAACTTAACTGGTAACTTAACTGGTAACATAAGTGGTAACTTGACTGGTAACTTAACTAATACCTTAACTGATAACTTAACTGGTAACTTAACTGGTAACTTAACTGATAACTTAACATGTAACTTAGCTGATAACTTATCTGGTAACTTAACTGATAACTTAACTGGTAACTTAACTAGTAACTTAACTGGTAACTTAACTGGTAACATAAGTGGTAACTTGACTGGTAACTTAACTAATACCTGAACTGATAACTTAACTGGTAACTTAACTGGTAACTTAACTGGTAACTTAACTGGTAACTTAACTGGTAACTTAACTGGTAACTTAACTGGTAACTTAACTGGTAACTTAACTGGTAACTTAACTGATAACTTATCTGTTAACTTAACTGGTAACTTAACTGGCAACTTAACTTGTAACTTAGCTGATAACTTATCTGGTAACTTAACTGATAACTTAACTGGTAGCTTAACTAGTAACTTAACTGGTAACTTAACTAGTAACTTAACTGGTAACTTAACTGATAACTTAACTAGTAACTTAACTGGTAACTTAATTGGTAACTTAACTGGTAACTTAACTGGTAACTTAACTTGTAACTTAACTGGTAACTTAACTGGTAAATTAACTGGTAACTTAACTGGTAACTTAACTGGTAACTTAACTGTTAACTTAACTGGTAACTTAACTGGTAACTTAACTGGTAACTTAACTGGTAACTTAACTGGTAACTTAACTGGTAACTTAACTGGTAACTTAACTGGTAACTTAACTGGTAACTTAACTGGTAAATTAACTGGTAACTTAACAGGTAACTTAACTGTTAACTTAACTGGTAACTTAACTGGTAACTTAACTGGTAACTAAATTGGTAACTTAACTGGTAACTTAACTGGTAACTTAACTGACAACTTAACTGGTAACTTAACTGGTAAATTAACTTGTAACTTAACTGGTAACTTAACTGGTAACTTAACTGGTAACTTAACTGGTAAATTAACTGGTAACTTAACTGGTAACTTAACTGGTAACTTAACTGATAAGAAACTAGTAAATTAACTTCTAATTAAACTGAAAAATTATTAAGATAAGAAATACAAACAAATACAAAATAATATTTACTTTCGTCAAAAGATACAAAAATATGATATGATATATATTCCTGATTAAATTTATTGAAGTCATTATATTTATATATTTAATATATATTTATTCTTGTGTCAAATGAATATTATACATACACGCATAATACCTAATAGATCACACATCCCATTATATCCCCATATATATATATATATATATATATATATATATATATATACATGCGAGTTATTCCATAGCAATATACAATACAATAATACAACAGACAGCGTGTATCTATTGTGTGTATGCAAGGGAGTATATGTGATAGTTTCGTGTTATCGTAATTGTCTTGTTTTACAGATTATCTCCGTATATATTTACTTTACCGGCTGAATATTAGATGGAGATATATAGAAATATGGTCTGTAATTATAGATCTTGTATTTTACGATTACAACCGTATTTCATAAGTAAGATAATGTCCGGTAATATTACTTGCTGACTCATTAACTATCATTTAAACACCAATCAATCACTTCTTAAATAATCATTAATCACCCATTAAATAACAATTTAATATCCCTCAATAAACCCATTGATTATTGATTGACTACCCATTAAATATCGTTAACAACATATTAACCATCCCTTAAATATCTTTAAACACCCTTTAACCACCCTAACCACTCTCTAAATCGTTTTCTAGTCTTACTGACCGCTGGTAGAGCGAAGAACGAGATTGCAAACACGCTGAAACACGACGCGACGATCTTTCCCATCCAGGTCTGAGGAACTGTATCACCGTAACCTATCGTAGTCACTGTGATCTGCAGAAAGGGGCGTGGTTACTGTTCAATGTAATTAGGGCGTGGTTAGAGTTAGGGCGTGGTTAGGTTCAATTTAAGGATATAGTTAGTATATATATCCGGGTAAGTCCAGGTAAGTCCAGGTAAGATGGATATTTATTAATTATACCTATTTTTG
>OZ038313.1:22198682-22211182 GCA_964035775.1 Osedax frankpressi
AGAGAGAGAGAGAGAGAAGAGAGCGTTTGAAGTGTTTCATTCATAATCATTTTTACTTATAGCATATGTTAAGCAAATCCTTTGGAAACATTAGACGTAGTGGTCAGTTTTACTGAAAGGGTATACATACAATAGCACATTAATATACTAAAAGAAAGTTATAAATCATTAATATATTATTTTTATTGTTACTTCTATTTCGTAATGCTATCGTAATATTAATATATTATAACATATATTGTCAACCTATAAGTTAACTAGCTAGTAATTGGACCGGAATATACACATTATCATATATGATATCTATATATACAATTGTTATATTCGTAGGATTACTTGGAGCAGTTCAACTATTTGAAACCAAGTGATACTTCAGCTTTCATGGATGAAACCGTGCATGGTGATGTCAACTCTATCCTTAGCAATACATTAAAACATTTCCAATTGCAGATGGGTCTTAAAGTCACCGGTTAATATAAATCTGCAATCTAATGTACGATATAATATTATTTATAATGTTGTTTGTAATTATAATAATAATAATAATAATTATTATTATTATTAAATTTATTATTATTATAACTAGTATATAATAATGTCTACAATAGGAATAATGAATGATGAAACTAGAGAGGTGATGCAAGCACCGAGATGTGGACTTTCTGATGAAGCGGAAAGTTCAGGAAGATCAAAAAGATACACACTCAAAGGTTTAATATTATTTTATTATAGCATCTCATATATATATATATATATTTTTTTTTGTTTACGATTGGAAGAGTGATATTATTTATATGAGAATTATTATTTAATAATGAGAAAACATTATTGGAATGCTATACATATCATAATATTATATATACCTAATTAAATTTGACAATTATATTTAAATATGGATAATCATATTTCTGTATATGAAAATGTTATATGTAATTATAAATAAATATATTCAGTTTATTATATCCCGTTACTAATATTATAAGATATTACCTTTATATTAAATATTAATTCACTTTATAATAATGATATAAAATAATTCAATAAGATAAAACTTATATATATATATATATATATATATATATATATATATATATATATGTGTGTGTGTGTAGTATTATGTATTAATTGATATTATATAACAAATTAAATTTATTCATATCATTATACTAATAGTATATAATGATTAATAATAAAAAATCATATAATATGAGTAGAATATACATATATCAATATATAATATAAAACATCCATTTATTACCTTAATTATTTTAAATTATTTATAAAGTTCGAATAACAAATATGTTATATATATACCAACAATTTTATAATATCGTAATGATCATATTAAAGAAAATAATAAAAACATGTAACTCATAAGATAGCTTTAAATCGAATTTATTAACTTTAAACCCGTCTGCAATATTCAATAATAAATATTTAAATGTGTACACATTATGTATATAAAAATTAAAATATATAAATAATTAATATATAAATTTTTATATATATCGGAATACTTTTATTGGAATATTTGGATCTATAATTTTCTAATAAATCATAAATTAATAATACATTATATTTATATATTTATACATATAAAATCATATATAAATAATAGTCATAGTATTTACCAATTTCGTAGAAGGTCGGTGGGTGAATACTATCATATCTTACAAGCTGATAAGATACACTCGACGTCTCGCAAGGGGAACCGTCGATTACCTTATTCAAGGAGCGTAATGGTTAGTAGATGTAATAACATCCATTACATTAAGCATCATTTGTAGAATATCACAAAAATAACTTAATAGTATCTATCCTAAATGTATCCACTCCGGGCACTTTATTTGATAACAAAATAAATATATAATAACATAAGATTACTTTTACTTACAAAGTTGAGTTTTATAAAAAAGATACTTGATTCAGGATTACTTATTGCATAAGTTAATACATAATGCATGTTATTAATGCATAAGTTAATACGTAAATGATATTTAAGTTTTTATGCAGGAATTCATAAAAATGTATAAACATTTACAATTTCAATTGACTTTTTTTCTATTTATGTATTATCTATAATGGATGTATTAAAATATGAAAACATGTTGTTTTCATTTATATTTAGTTTAATTTATTACTGTAAACCATTTTCTATTTTACGTAAAATTTAATTTTACGTATTAATTTAATGAATAAGTTGAATTCCTTATTTGATTTAGTACATATAAATATCTCTTAATATTGGAATCTCCATCAAATATATTAATTAAATCATTTACAAATAATACAAATAATAATGTTCCCAATTCCTATCCTAAGGAACTTTAAATAGTATATATTAACCGTGCTTCCCAATCATGTATTTACTTTTCGGTTAGACAGATAGTTATGAATAAACATGTTTATATTTCTCCTAAATCCATAATTCTTAAATTTATGGAGTAAAATATCATGATCGTCTATATCAAATGCCTTTTTACGTCTAAGAATATGGTCGCAGTTTAAAATTAGAATAATGGTTGGATAGTAAAAAATATTGTGAAATTCAAATGTGAAAATATGGTATTTGATTGTTCAAAACATTTGTACAGTTCATTATTTATTATTTTGTCATTATACATAAAAATGATAAATCAATTGAATTATTTGTTCAAATATTTTAGAAATTTCGACTATCAAATGAATTGGCATATAATTAACAATTTTATATTTGGCATTACATTTACATATGGCTTAATAACTACTATTTTAATGTTATCTGGAAAAACAAAATGACTAATACCTAAATTATATAACATAAATGAATACTTAACTATTGATTATATGTTTTATTAGAGATATGTACCATATATATATATATATATATATATATATATATATATATATATATATAATATATATATGTTTATACGTATATGTACACCATAATATAGGATTATTGAGTTATTTGTAATTTTATTTCTATTATTAGTTAAATAATAAATAAATAGATTCTATATAATGAAATATAATGTATCTTATATCTTTTTTCAATTTATCAAAATTTTATAATTAATAACCATTATAATTTTCTAAAATAATATAACAGGAAAGAAATAATTTAACGCGACCTAGAAAATAAAATATGATACCTTAATTGAGGAATACTACTCAATAACACGGTTACGAAAGGATACATGTCATATTTTAAATATATATGTATTAATTGTATTCATTAGTTACTCTATCATGGAAAATATAATATCATTACCCTTATTAAACAAGATTTACGGTCATTGTTATTCAAATAAAGAAGTGTATTACTACAAGTTGTAAATTTAAGTTATTATAGTAATATAATTTTTACTAATGAAATAATGGATTCAATAAGCTTTAACAATAATAAGTATAATGATATTCAAATATATACAACCATTTTATATTATCACGTTAAATTGTTTTATAATCAATTATTGTAAGAATATTAATTAATACATCATATCTACATATGTATCCTCATAATCACGAGCATTAATTTATATCGATTGTAGTTAACCAATTATTTTACGTCAAATGATTCAGCATGTTATTTACATTATAATACATTCGTTTAAAAAAGACTTCTACTAATTATAAGAATATATATCTCTATTCTTATAATAAAACTCGAGTTTTCATCAATTTAATGATCAATTCTAAAAATACGCTTCACATATATTTATATATATAATATATATATTTAATACCTATATATGAAACTATAGTTTGTATAATTAATGTATATTATAAATGACAATGTTAAAATATATCGTACTCCGTACGGTGTATAAATCATATTATATAATCTATAATTATTCTACAAATATTAATACCAAGTTATCCTGTTATTCTCTTCCTATTTTTTTATTAATCTAGGCATCAAAATAAATAAATACTATATTTTAGTTACTGCATAAATGATCCGAATGCTAGGAAATGACCAGGGTTCAGAAGAGTAATCTATAAATATATCGCGGCTATTTTACCTATTTCTATAGAAATTACTTCGTAGAGAAATATTTTTAATTTAATAAGATATTATAATGTAAAACTTATAAAAATGAATGCTTACGAATATTTAAATTCGTATATATATACATATATTTTAATATATACATATATATATATATGTATACATAATATATATATAGGTATAAATACCCATATGATACTTAGTTAGGAAATCAGCAGTGTCCATTATGGAGACATAAAGTGCCTCGCCATCTTTAACAAGTGTGTGATCTCTCAATGCATTCAATTTTAAATACTTATATATTATACTAATAAATAAGTTTATATTTATATAGTCTTAATATAGAGTAAATAAAGTCTATGATAATTTTGTTATATCAACATTTCCTATCAACATTTCCTTATATCAACATTTTTTAATCCTTAAATATTATATTATAAAATATATTTTAAAATAATATTATTAAATATAAATTGTTATTTAAAATAATAGATTAAGTTAATTGTGTTATTCCATTCCTACTTCAATGTTTACTTAAGAATATAAATGTGTTGGTTAGACAAATTAATAACATATAGCAATGCAATCTGTATTTATAGAGAATTCATTATATATCCAACATCATGCATTTAGCAAAATGCTACGTGTAACTTTGCATGTAACATTTCTATCAACATTTCCTTCATATTTTGAGTTGAGAAATATATTTGTAATCTCTTTTTAAATATTATTATTTCGTTTTCAGATATATTTAGCTAGAACTTATTAATATTCTGAATTTAGGAATAATATTAAGTGATACATAGTTATGAATATGATTTTTATACATATAAAAGATTAAATGAATTAATATTATAAATATTATAATTATATATTATAAATGTGTATATATATTGATATGTATACATATAAATATAACTGAATTATATATTATGTATGTGTACATATATATAAATATAACTAATATATAAATATATATCTTGAAGATATGTTTTTGACATAGTATTGTATTTGTATTATTTATAGGCTGTCTTACCGCCAAGTTTGAAAAGCATTATCTACTGGATTCTTTATTTTATAATTATAGTAAACTTTTTTCCAGCATAATTATTTTTAAAAAGTATTTTTTAATCCTTAAATATTATATTATAAAATATATTTTAAAATAATATTATTAAATATAAATTGTTATTTAAAATAATAGATTAAGTTAATTGTGTTTATTCCATTCCTACTTCAATGTTTACTTAAGAATATAAATGTGTTGGTTAGACAAATTAATAACATATAGCAATGCAATCTGTATTTATAGATAATTCATTATATATCCAACATCATGCATTTAGCAAAATGCTACGTGTAACTTTGCATATAACATTTCTACTACATTTGTAGAGAAGTGTATGGTCCAGGTAGCAGCCTTTCTAATCCAGTAATCAGATATTCGGATGATAGCAGAAACAGGTCAGTTGATATCTTCTCGGAAATCATTTTCCTAGAATTACAAAACAACTTTTTATTAAACTATAGTTAATTTTACCGTAATAACAATGGTATTCCATAACAATGAAAATATCTTTTTGCCTAGAATTACTACTAATAGGATATATGCTTATAGGTATACATGTAAAGGTGTGCATATATGGATGCCCACAATACATGTAATAATACAGAAAATATAAATATTTCAATCCGGGATATATGTTCCGTTACAGCTACGTATATGACCATTGTCATGGAATATCTTCATGCGGAAATTACAAATCGATGAATAAATTCAGCAATTACTAAATACAGGAATCGGTTGCAAAATAAATGTTGCCAAATGGTGACTTGAAAATTCACCATTCGTCTAATTTCACAACATGCAATGAATTAAGCAATTTGTGATTTTTAAGGAAAGTCTAAAAATCCGTATTTTATTCCATACCTCCAAATAATGACTATTTTTGTTAGATGTATTCTAATACACATACACATATATATATATAATTAAATTCGCTACAAATATGTAATATATCATATTTTAAAAATCTGTAGTAATAGCTTATAAGTTATGTAATATGTTGTACTAAAAATATGTAAAATTAAAACTACGATATTTCAGATTATAAATATTAACAATATCAGATTGAATACATGTGCGATTATATAGGTATAATGTCAGAATAAACGTACATAATTTTAGATATACGATATGTTAGACTACAAATATAGACAATTAGATCATAGTAAAAATATGTGAGATTAGATTTAAGAGTAAAAAGATCTCAAATTAGATATTTTAAATATCATAGTAAATATGTGATATAGGAAATATATATTATAGTAAAAATATATGAAATTTCACATTTTAAATATTCGAGATTATATATGTGATATATCAGATTAAAATATGTGTAATTAGATATTTTACTATTTTTTAAAATTAATCTTATTAATTCTTATATTTAAGGAACAATGAGACCATTTGTAAATATATATATTTATATTATTAGTTTATATGTGAATATGATGAAATAATTTTAAAAAAAATAATATATATATATATATATATGTGGATATATAATATGTATATATATATATACACATATATATATATATGTGTGTGTATGTGCGTGCGTGCGTGTTTGTATGTGAGAGTGTATGCGTATGTGTGTGTACAACATACACCCATATTATATAATGTATCTATAAGATTTTTATATAATACACTCACACTTACGAATATTATGAAATATTTCCAAGTAATATTAATTGTAAGCTGTGTAAAACTAGAAGTTTGCTTTAATTGACAACAACGCATTTGAATCGCAATAGCTTTAATCCGGATATACCAGTGAATACATTATCGCCCGATCATAATTAAATTAAATTTCTGACTATGAAAGAAACAAGGGCGTCTGACGTAATTATTCGATTACGTCATATATGGGCGGGTGAATAACGATCATTATTATTTCTCGCGAAATCATAATTACAGATCGAGTAGTAGTAGATAGTCTATTATTTATTATTGTCTAATATTTGTATAACCAAAATAAATGAATAGTTATTAATTTATATTTATAATTTATCTATTAGAGTATAAATTATATATTCGTAAAAATAACGGTGTTCGTATTTTAAACATTTCCTTATTAGTAATCCATATGATTTGATACCGTTTTATTCGCGAGAATACCTAACCCAGAGTTACCTACTACAGAGCACCTAGTCTATTGTCGATATTTAGGTAGTACGCTAAAACTACACCTGATACACGCTCAAGAGATCCTAACTCGAGATTTGTACACGAGATACGCACGCGACTTAAATACGCGATATGTCTACGCAACGGAGCAATAACTCGGGCACTTCCGGTGCCGGCGGTATGCCCCAAAAACTGGACTTGTCTCCCCTGAATGCCCGGTGCAGTCCTAGTCGTGAACTTTCACCTCGGAGGGATATGTCGCCGAGACGGTATGTCGGACAACTTATTTCCGGTTTGCAGAGGACTTACACCGGAAGTTATCAACAGGCTCCGCTCGGTTAGCTCTTCCGACTGCCGTTATATTAACGATAATTAATAACGAATTGCACTATAAAATAACCGTAATATACTATTCACCGATAAGTTATAAAATATTATAAATATTTATAGATAGAATGATATTGTAATTGAAATTTGCGATACATATTATGTATTCACGTACGAGTACTCGTAATAGCAACTCGAATTAGTTATACTTTTGCAGATCAACAATCGACGACAAGAAGACTTTCAGCTTATGATCCGGTAAGAAACCCACCGGAGAGTATGCGGATCGTTAGTGTTAAACCTTAAGCAAAGTAATACATAGAAGTACACGTTATTATAACGTAACGCATGTGTGTTATATACCATTATGTAGTGATATGTATGTTTTAATATCTAAACTAGGTAACCATGGCTAATACATTGTAACCAAAAAGTTGATGCGAATGAACAACTCGAATATATCAAATTCTATAGAATAGTAAACTATATTTGATTTATAAGTGAACAATTAAAATAAAAATAGTTTCCATAATGATGGCACATCAATATTAAAAACGAATACATAATTAGTTACTCATATTCCCAACCACTCAATATTGTAAATCGTTCTATAGTCTATACAATAAATATTGTATATTACCAAATCCCGTTGCGTAATAAACAATACATTAACTACATGGCAGACTTATTGTTCACGAAATAATTAATAGATATCGGTAGATCTCGATATACTCCAGACTTCGAGTATAGTTAATAGAATATATTAATAATAATTTAATTAAAATAATAATTATTTCAACGATAATATATTTACGTGTACTTGAAATTTGTTTTATATCTAATTTGCCATACGTTAATTATTATAATTAATATATATTTATATTAAATATAATTAATAATACTTGAATATCAAATACAATATAAATATATATATATATATATATATATATATATAAATTAATATATATGTATTCCTAATTGCTATTATACAAATATTAGCACATTATATGCTTAATAACTATAGTAAAATTGCTATATCAATTCATAATGTATTTAATAAAATATTGGTTACTACAATAAATAAACATTAATCACACACTTTAGATTAAATAATATAATTTAATTTAAAGGGTTATAAACCCTTTAATAAAATTTAATAAAATAGGGTAATTAAGAATTTATATATTTTATCAAAAATGCTTAATATTTATATATGCATATATATAATTTTGTCTCAAAAGAGTATTATTGATGAACAATTAAAATAATGTATTAAAAGATGCGAGCTTCATCATAAGCGAGATCATAAAATAATAAAATTAATATAACATTAGAAGAACAATTACATATTGAGTATAGGAGTAACCACCAAGTTATACAATTATGATAAAAGATGGATATGTAAAAGATAACATAAATAAAAATGGAGATTAATATTGAATTGTGAAAATAATAAAATCAATAAAACCAAGACGTGAAGAAATTGTTATCCATTACACGTCTTCTCTATATTGTAAGATTCGAATAATCACTTACTGTGATTCAATTCTTATTGAGCATTTTCAGTACTTCTTTAGTTTTATCTTTAAAGAAAGGCCACCATCCAAGTGAGCCTATAATAGTCTTTATATTGTCTGATATTACTTTCAGAAACAGCTTATAAGTTCATTAAATGGTATTATAATCTGCTTTAAACTACGTTATCAATAACAAAACCTAGAAGGAGGTTGTCAATGTTTGGTGTAACAACATGTATTATATTTTAACTAGAAGGACAACTACATAATTCAACTTGGATGCCATTGTCTCATTAGTGGTAATATAGCTTCACTTTTATTCAACATATTTTAACAGTTTCATTGAATTATTTACATATGTAGCATAATCTATCAGTATAACTATAGAACACTTTTATTGGAAGATCATTCATACGTTATCTATTAATTTTTAACCAGCTTCGGAAAGATAGCGCAGCTCTTATAAGATAGAAATAAGAACTGGGACTATCTTATTCATTAGTAGGACACTTTCATTAGTGTATTTAATGCATATCTCCATATATACAAGCTTGCTTTATCTGGTATCGAAGAGACGTTATTAATGGTTTTATCATATTATTTCAATATTTACCCCATCCCTTAAAAAAGAGTGTCTTGATCTGACCAGATATTCCCCATGTAGAATAGGATCTAAAAGTAAAAAACGATTTGATTAAATGCTGGATAAGGAACTTATCTAAGATAATTCGTATCTATGGCTAAAGTTACTGTAATATTAAGCTTTTTGATTTCACTTTAGTAACATTTAGATCTTTTGCTGATAATAGTTATAGAGCTTTAGTTAATAGCCATTAATAGCAATTCCTTAATCTACTTACTATATCTGGAATATTAAAACCTAATTATCGAATTCATGCTAAAACATCTTTTTAACTCGACTAGAAGAATGATAAGTGCGAATAACATGAGAATAACTTACGAAATACATCTACCATCGGGATATATATATATATATATATATATATATATATATATATATATATATATATATATATATTATATTGCTTTTATACTTACTTCTTATCATCATTCAAATTTGATCAAATTGGCAGTTAACTGCCTTTATATTATGTTTTGTAGTCCTTTCAAATACTGATCTTATATTTTATGATCGCCTCTTACACTCCATTTTTCATATAAATATCATTTTCTTGTTGTTTAATGTTTTTGTCTTATTTTTACGATCAATTACTTGAACGATTTTACTACATCTACATTTATTTATACTTACTTAATTCATATATATATATATATATATATAATTCATATTTTCTTTTTGAGTTTATTTACTATTTCTCCAGTTAATTATGACCCTAGATACCATTTCAAAAGTATAAATCGTAAATATTGATGATAAGTCAAAAACATTTACTTTACTTCACCCAGTAGTAAAAAGTAAATGTTGTTTTGTGAATTGTTTATTATTGGGCAATGCTTTGACTGGTTCTCGAATATCCACTAGCTTCGATGCCCATCTATTTTTTAAACACGGCACGAGGGCATACAATGGAAATACTCATCGTGCAACATATCTTAGCTGGTCATAACAAAATATTTCATATATGCCCTAATTCAGACTCCCAATATCTAAATATTATTTATATCAAATCTACCCTATGCAATAGATCAGATGCAATACTTCTATTTAGCCTATTCTTTTTCTGTGCTAACAGAGAATTTGGAGCCTTAGCAATTGAATCATAAAGCCGATATATGGGCGATTAAAGCTGTTCAGTTATTATCCTCAAATGATACACGGATTGCAAATATATATTGTCATCAGTTGAAATTGACTCTAACAAATATAGCTGGAGTTAATACTTCTATTCCAGTAAATGACATTATATCAGGCCAAATAACGAATGGACTCTATGCATATAGGTGTAAAAATAAAAGCGCAACTCTATGGACCAGCACTAGACTTGCTTCCCAATATCTGCAAATAAATAATGATATGTACAACATATAAACATATGTATCAATGAGATATTTTCGGTTCCTACGAAGTTACGAAATTTCTTAGGTTAGCTTTACGAAATAGATGTACAACAATATTTCTAGACTGCTCTTTACAGGGAACTGTAGCCCTATAATTTTAATTAGCCGATTACAGCAAAAGCATTATTTTAGACTATTATTTTTATAGACTATTATTTCAGATACCAACTCTATCTTTTCAAATATGAAATCTATGGAACAAGTCTCGATTTCATATTCGATTTCTCCGGTTCACCGGACAAGTTATGTCGTCGATATTTCATTGAAAATGAAAGTACTATATACATACTTAATGAATGTGTATCTATGTTCAGAAGGATGAAAGAAATATATAACAAAATTCAAGCTATAGTGACGAATATACTAGAACAATTAAATATTGATTTTTCAATCACTCTTTTTGCGAGAGGGTGTAAACCTGACATTGAATATGAAATGTATGTTATCGATATTACTGTGAAATATGTATAATGCTAATTCCAGGAAAATATTGCGATTTAGGATTTTGGTTCTAGGTCAAATGATAAGTATATTCTAAAAGAAAAGACAGGGATATCCAAAAGAATTTGGAAAGAATTAAAAGAGCCTGTATAAAATAATCCATCGAAGAATGTATAGCGTCTCTATCAGATTTTTTCCGAAATTTTACTAGTTTATATCTTTTAATAGTTTTAGTATTTAATCAAAAAAATGTAATATTATTGACTATTTATTTGTTTTATTCCATTCTTACTTATACATATTTTACATTTTAAAAATTTTTTATACTCACTGCTATGATGATGAGGTCCCGCATCTTTTAACTTACTAGTTTAATTGATCAATAATTACACTCTTCACAGCTAAAACTATATATATATATATATATATATATATATATATATATATATATATATATTATATAACTTATTCAAAAGTTTAGCATAACTTTCTTGTTGTAAACAAATATTGTTTACGATATTGGATATTACTAATAAAGTCTCTTTTAAGTGGTAAATATAAATCACTGGATTATAAACAGTTCCTTAAACTTTCTCGGAACAAACTAAAAATATTGTATTATATTTAATTAACTAAATTTCTTGACAACTCAATTGTTCTTCTCTACTAATTCATATAACTTTTACAATATCCATGTCCTTATAATATAGTGAGTAATGCGTAAATATCGGCAGCTTGCATGTACTCGTTATGATCTCTACCTACCCTCGCAGATACCCCAGGAACATAGAGATAGATTTGGTCTTTGTGTCACATTCCAATGGAGAGCAAGCGGAAACACAACTAATGGTTTCATGTATTGAATTCAATAATTTCAAAGATCACTGAGAGGGAACTTCTAAACTTCAATTATTGGGTGTTTGTGTCAATCCCAAATATTATTTTCTTATTATTGAATTTATTATATAATGTCTTTTAATAATGTTTA
>OZ038313.1:22216182-22228209 GCA_964035775.1 Osedax frankpressi
ATTAATGCTTATGGTGATAGATTCTATTAAATCTACTAACCGAGAACGCCCTTCTAATAAGGTAATCCACGGCTCCCCTTGAGAGACGTCGAGTGTATCTTATCACCCTGTAAGATATGGTCTTACTCGCCCACCGACCTCCTGCGAAATTGGTATATACTATGGCTATCACTTATATACATTTTTATATCTATATCTACAAAGATAAAGTATTATTAATTTATGATTTATTAGTACAATTATAGATCAAAAGGTTAAAATAAAAGTATTCAGATACATATCAAAATTTATATATTAAATTATTATGTATGATTTAAATGTGTATTTATATATATATATATATATATATATATATATTATAAAATGTTGCAGCCGGGTTTAAAGTCAATACATATGATTTAAAGTTATCTTATGATTTTTATCGTATGCTTTTTATTATTTTCTTTAATATGATTATCATAACGATAATATAAATTTGTTGGCATATATAAACAACATTTGTTATATATTGAGATAATTAATTATTTAGGTAATAAATAGAATCTTTTTTATATTATATATTGATATATGTATATTCTACTCTTATTGAATGGCCTTTTTTCTTAATATTATATAATATTACTATAATTGTACGATTAAATATAATAATTATAAATACATATTGATTGATTTAAAACCTTATAAATTTTTTATATATTATCAATTAATAAATAATACCATACTCCAAGCTAGTATAAGTATATCAATTTTAATAATTCATTATTAATAAATATTATTCTTTTAGTAACGGGGAATCATAAACTGAGGACGATTTATTTATAATTGTATTGCAAATATACATAAATATGATTACCCATATTTAAATGTAATCGTTATTTAGGAATATATAATATTATAATTATATATATATAATTCCAATAATGCTTTCTCGTTATTATTGTTGATAATAAAATCCCCCGATCATAAATAAACAATATATATATATATATATATATATATATATATATATATATATATAAGTATTACAATACTAAAATAATATTAAACCTTTGAGTGTGTATCTTTTTGATCTTCCTGAACTTTCCGCTTCATCAGAAAGTCCACATCTCGGTGCTTGCATCACCTCTCTAGTTTCATCATTCATTATTCCTATTGTAGACATTATTATATACTAGTTATAATAATAATAAATTTAATAATAATAATAATAATTATTATTATTATTATAATTACAAACAAAATTATAAATAATATTATATCGTACATTAAATTGCAGATTTCTATTAACCGGTGACTTTAAGACCCATCTGCAATTGGAAATGTTTTAATGCATTGCTAAGGATAGAGTTGACATCACCATGCACGGTTTCATCCATGAAAGCTGAAGTATCACTTGGTTTCAAATAGTTGAACTGCTCCAAGTAACCCTGCGAATATATCAATTGTATATATAGATATCATATATGATAATGTGTATATTCCGGTCCAATTACTAGCTAGTTAACTTATAGGTTGACAATATATATTATAATATAAATATTACGACAGACGTACGGAATAGAAGTAACAATAAAAATAATAAATTAATGATTTACAATTTATCATATATATATTGGATATTATATTTAATATCCATATTCAATAATAACTAACCACAACGTCTAATGTTTCCATAGGTTTTGCTGAAACATATGCCATGAGCAAACAAGCGATGATAAAACCCTTCATGATATTTACTGGAGGACAAGATCTGACTGCAAATATCTTACGAGCAGCTTTATATTTATAGGAGAGAATTATATTTAAATTTTCTTTATTGCTCTCTTTCTCTCTCTCTATCTCTCTCTCTCTCTCTCTCTCTCTCTCTCTCTCTCTCTCTCTCTCTCTCTCTCTCTCTCTCTCTCTCTCTCTCTATAACTCTCTTTCTGTAACTCCATAAAGCTCTTCATATTACGCTATATATAGCTCAGTATGAATGATTTATTATTAATTATACAATTTCGCTTAATACTTTCCTATTAAAATTTTTTTATAATTTATGATTACACAATATTGAGCAATAACTTTTTAAGTCCTTTGCGAAATTGCATATTTATTTTCGTAATTTTGAACAAATTATATGATCAGCATTTTAGAAAGTATTTTTTAAATAAATATTTATAATTAAAATTAATTCTGCTTTGCAAAGTGAATATACATCATAGATCATTTATATATATACATATATATATATATATATATATATATATATATATATTTAAAAGATGTGGTACCTCATAATCATAGCGGTGAGAATTAAAGATAAAATTAATATAAAATCTATTAAGTTAAAAATAATTAAAAAGAGTACAAATAATAAAATTAGTATACTATTAGGCTAGAAGAAATGAGGAACTATTTGAAAAATTACACTTAAGAACAAATCAAAGATTCCATAATAAATTTAGTACATTATTTATTGGATATCTGCAGAGTTTTTTTAATTGTATCATTAGTGATAGGCAATGATTTATGTGAACCTATAATGAACGTTAAAAATCTTCATATATTTTCTGAATTGACACTCCAAACAGCTTCTATATTTCTAATATAATCAAATGGGATTTTAACATCAATGACTAACATGACATCTACATTACCAATAATAGTAAAGGTAATAGATTTATAATGTTAGGTAAAATAACATAAACTATATTTTTATTAGAAAGATAAGTTCATAATATATCTTGGATATTATTCTATCTTAGTTTCATTAGTATAAATATGGCTCCGAAGTTATTCAAAATTAAATACTTATGTTGGAATGCTATCCATACAATAACTATAGATCTTAAAAAGATTGAGTATATATTGTATGAGTAATGAGCTAGATACTATTACTTTGTAAGACATATATATAAACTTGCAAGGAATATTTCTCTTTTATTTTAGATTCTTATATAACTTAAAATTTAGATATATTTAAATTCAAGGGAGTAATCATATTTAAAAAGATGAAAATTGATTGTAACTTTTTAATGAATCTAGTAATTGATATTAAAAATTGTTATCGTATGAATTTTGTTGAGATGTTATTATTGTTGCTAATTTTAAAATGGTAAATCTTATTAACTATAATATACTAATTTATTCCTAAAACTAATATAATATTTTGAATACTAATATAAACATATTATTATTATTTATTATTTTATTTGATTTAATCATATATATATTATAAGTTATAATACATATTTATGAATATTATAATAAACTTGTATATATATAATTTGTATTTTAGGAGGACTTTACAAGTCATTATTCAAGATACAGATACCTGTTATTCTGTCGAATATATTTGTCAGTTTTCAAAGCTATACATCAAATGTCAGCGCAGAGTCCATTTGATTTACAACACCTGGTGGTCTCAATATTAATATAAACTAATTCTGCTCATAAAGTATAATGACTAATGAATGGGAATTATATTTGGAATGTAATTTACAGTGTTTTTAAGATGAATTACCTAAGAACGACAACGGTATTAGTTGCATATTTCGATATTGCCGCGTTGACAAAAATTATAATTTTAATTACTCACTTAAGTGAGTAATTAAAATGGATTAATTAATCCATTCGATATGAAAATTACTAAGTATTTTCTTTTAATTATCGTTCTTATAAATAAATTGATAAATCTAGGGATCAAGGGATTGGTATACTGTATGGTTGATATACTGTTTACAATCAAGCTCACTCGTTGAGACTGATACTAGAAATGTTATTAATATATATTATATTTTAGTATATCAATGAGTTGCATTATATAACGGATATGCATGTATATATAAATGAATATGTATCTTTATACATATTTATTTTAAATTAAAAATTATATATTTTATCTCAATGAGTTAATATGTAAATGTATATATGTGCTTTACAAATTATTTTGGGTATCCCTAACCCTTCTTTTAGAATGTAATTATCATTTGACCAAAAACAAAGATATCCTATTACGTATGTAATATATATATATATATATATATATATATATATATATATATATATTAAGATTCTTATAATATATTTATTTTCGAGTTTGTCCATTTTGATATAGGCCTTTTAATTATATAGTAAAAAATTACTAGAATATTTTGCAATGCAATTGTATTCGTAAGAAATTCATATTTTCGATGAAAGTAAAATTACATTTCTTCGTAATATTCACAATAATAATTATGTATTATTGTGAATATTGTTACTCGAGATTTAATAAGTAGATATTGAAGGGTAGCTAATGCAATTTCAATGGTATCATTAATAATAAATACTCAAAATAATACATAATTCATCGATATCTCACGGTTATAATTTATTATACATCTCAAACATAATTAATATATTGAAATTCATCACTAAAATTTATCTCAATATATAACATTAATGAATACGGTTTTTAAATAGTTTTACTGAAAGAATATTAATCATTGATATGTATTGAAAATTATGCATGACAACTTTATATCTAAATATATTGTCATATATTTTTCAGTTCTCAGTCCATAAGCCAAGTATCAACGTCAAGTCTATTTGATATACAACGCCACATGGTATCAAAATTAATGTGAACAAGTTCAGCTCATAAAGTATATGAACTATAAAACTGGAATTCCAGTTGTGGTATAATTTATTTTCAGTGCATTTATGACTAATTATAACGGAATTAGCTGCATATAATTTAATAATTATTATTTGTATTTAAATTTAAATATATATATATATATATATATATATATATATATATATATATATATATATATATAAATATATTAATTAATTATATTCACATTAACACAATTTAAAATAACAATTAATTAAAAATATAAATTATGAACAAAATTAACTTTTATAGAATGTTATCTTAATCTAATTTGAAATTCTATTTTATAAGCTATCTACTTATATGTAAAAACACGAACGATGTTTAATAAATAAAACTGATTATATATGTAAACATTATTTGCAACTCCATACGAATGCACACCAGTACAAATTACGCATGGCAGTATTATATAATATCCTAATTTATATAATATCATATTTATTTTGGTAATTAAGCATTTTAAATCATTTATTTATAAATGTATTGGATAAAATAAAAGTATGTCACATGAAATTCGATAGTAATCATAGATTTACCATTTACAAGTGTAAAAAGAATCTATGACAGTAACCCTGTCAACAATACGTTGCTCATCACTCGCGTATTATTGCTTGTATCCGACTTAAATAAACAAATAAGTGATACTTCATGTGATTTACTTGAATGATTTTTTCGCGACTGTTAAAATAATATTTCAATATTTCAATTAAAT
This sequence comes from Osedax frankpressi, assembly GCA_964035775.1. Classification (NCBI taxonomy): domain Eukaryota; kingdom Metazoa; phylum Annelida; class Polychaeta; order Sabellida; family Siboglinidae; genus Osedax; species Osedax frankpressi. The sequence goes on from OZ038313.1 coordinate 22,221,540, forward strand.
ATTTTAATTATAATTTTATAATGTTTAAACTAAGTAAGTGTTATTATTGTTCAGCTATTAATTGTAATGGTTATTCTGATATAAGTGCATACCCATTTCACAAATTTCCATCAAACCAAGAAAGGTAAATTAACTTAAATAATATCATAAATAATTTTATGATAATTTAAATATTTAAAAATAAAATTTTTAATTATTTATAATATAATTATATATTTAAAATTTTAATTTTTATATATAATAAATATAAATTTTAAATATAATGATATACATGATATACAAGTGTAAAAATAATAACTTAGGTATTTCTCAAAAAAATATGTCTGATATTCCTAGATATCCTCCAAATATATATGCTGGCTATTAAATACAACAACATTAATTTTCTTTGAATTGTTTTCTTCTTTTGAATTTAGTCTTTAATATAACCACATAAAACACTTCTCTATTTGCATAGTAAACAACATTTGTAGCTGTCAATTACACTCTTAATATCAAGACAATCTAGAATACGTAAATATAAAACATAATATTTATGTTTTAAAAACTATTAATATTTTTTGTTGGTAAATTAAAATAAAATTATTAATTATTAATTCCTACAATATATTATCAATTGGGTTAACTATCTAAACTATAATTATGTATATATATATATATATATATATATATATATATATAATATTTTCTCATCGCTGACTATAATTTTAACCAGTACAAATTTCGATAAATTCAATATTTACTATTTCTATTATTTAAAAATCAACATTTTCAAAATATGCGTACATAAACATAGAAAATGAACATTTAAGTAGTATGTTATTACTTGCAATATATAATAACTTATGTTATTGTTATTGATACAATGAAATCCAAAATGTTCCCCTTATTTATGTTTAAAAGAATTAATATCAAGATAGCTTTTTAAAAGATTATATATTAATAGTAAATTAAATCAAATGTCTAATTCATTTTATTATAATTTATAATTATAATAATTTAATGAATATATTTATTTTTTAAATTAACAAAATATAGCTCGTTTATTTATTTATAATCACTGTACTCGATAAAAGTATCTTTAATAATTTACCATGTGATAACTATAGTTATCACACACTATATATAGTGTCAGTAGTATTTTGTACTTATTTTTCTGTTAAAGCAATTTTATATTTAACAATTTATTATATTTTATTATTATCATTACATTAATATATTATATATCAAGTTTGGTTATTTCTTCTAAAAGGAGTAACATTAATACAGAACATAAATTTTCTCATAAATATATATTGTATAATATTTACAGAATATTTATATAATTTTCTAATCTGTTATATTCTATTTTACAAGTATAATAAATATTAATTATATTATAAATATATTTTTTATTTATATGAATACAGTTTTTTATTTGGATATTAATAAATAATGAACTACATTTCAATATGTAATAATTAACTTCCAAATCAATTTATACAAATTAAATGTTTATAAGAATTTCGTCAACACGTTAAATTAAATACAATTTTCATATATTATAAATAATATATTAATACATTATAAAAGATGTTTATGTTATGTCCAATATTATTAACTTTATGAGTATTATAATGCAGTATAAGTTTTACTTTATATAGTATATACATTATAAAAGATAATTAAAATTATAAAAATTGTACTATAATTAAAAAAAATACATAAAATACATAAAATATTATAGGTCAATATTATATATTTCATATTATTAAATATTATATAGATTCAATGAATGTAAATGGTATTTTGGTAGAGTGATTTTTCCATATTAAATATATGTAAATATCTGTTTATGCACTGTAAACATCTATTAAATAAATGATAGCCTTTAATACTATCTACTATGATTCAATTCACTTGGAGTTTATAATATATTTAGCATATAGTATTTAACTATCTCATAAAATGTTCAATATACCTGCAGATATATATATATATATATATATATATATATATATATATATATATATATATCATTACTAAATCTAGTATTTCATTAGTAAATTGTTTGTTCCCGTTTTAACTTTAATTTACAATAACTTTTATTATTAAATTATATTATAATTATTTATTTGAATAACAATGAAAGTAATATCTTGCTTAATAAGGTTAATAGTATTTTGCTTTATTATGATAAAGTAGACAATGAATACAATTATATATATATATTTCAAAGAGGTGTCATTTTATCCTTTCGCAACCGTGGTGTTGAGTGATATTCCTCAATTAAGGTATACTGGTTTATTTCCAAGGTCACGTTACATTATTTCTTTCCTGTTATATTATTTTAGAAAAAATTATTATGGTTATTAATTATAAAATAACATTACGCTAAACGAATATATAAGATACTTTATGAGATAATTAATATAGAATATATTTATTTTTCCTACAAATAATAATAGAAATCGAAGTAAATATAATCCAGTCATCCTCAATTATGACTTATATATTCGTATAAAAATACACACACATACACACACACATATATATATATATATATATATATATATATATAACTGGGACTTGTTTCTGATAAAAATATAATTAATAGTTTAGCTGTTTGTTTATATTTTTTATATCTATATTATGTAATTAAGGTATTAGTCATTCTATTGTTCTGGATACTATTAAAATAGCAGTTATTAAGTTATTATACAAATGAAAGAACAAACATGATATTACAAATTATATGCCCATTTCTTTGCTACACCAAGTTTATAAAATATATGAAAATTAATTTATTATCGATTTACACTTTTCATTTATAATAACAAACTATTAAATAATGAACATGTCGGATTTGAAAAATCAAATACAATACTTTCATATTTGAATCTTCAATATTTTTAGTAACCATAATAATTCCAATTTTAAAACTATGAGAGTATTTTTAGACTTAAAAAATGATATAGTCAACCATGATATTGTATTTCATTAACTAAAGAATATTTTATATAAGATTTAGTATATATAAAATGTATATATATTTATTACTAACTATCTGTATAACAGAAAAGTTTAGACGAGATTAGGAAATATAGTTGATATATAAGATTTAGAGTTCCTTTTGAATAGGTATTTGGGACAATTATTATTTGTTTTATTTATAAATGATTTTATTAATGTATTTGATGAAGAAATTAATATGAATATACATTTACATGCGATACTGCGATATCTATATGTGCTAACTAAAATGAGGAATTAAACTTATTTATTAAATTAACTATACGTTATTATAATAGTTTAATAGTAATTAATTAAAATAAAATATAGAAAAAACCAAAATGTTTCCATATTTGAATACATTCTAGACAATATATAAATAGAAAACAAGTACATTGATACTGTCAATAATTATACATTTTGATTGATAACCCTGGATAAAAAACGTAAATATAATTAACATATTAACTTAATATGCATTAATTTATCCAAAATAATGTCTCTTTTTAAAGATCTCTACTTTTTAGGTAAAGGAAATCTTATTTTATTATAAATTTCATTTATTTGATCAATTTTATCAAATACTACATAGAAAAATAACTTAAGTATGGAATAAGACAATTATTTGTTTTTCAGAAAAAGGTATTATATGTAAACATGTATTTCACTATGATCAGCTACTTATACGTTTACGTAGACGTTTATTCTACGTATACGTTTATTACAAACTAATAAAAAATAATAACATTTTATAATTAAATAATATAGTAATAACTAAAATATTTTGTTTATTTTTAATATTATTAACAATTAATATTAATAACAATTACATAACCAATTCTATTTAAATTTTTATATTGACAAAAACAAAAATAAGTTTATTTTACCAAAAATTTGGTAATATAATTAATTTGGTATGTTCTAAATTATATTTATTCAATTTTATATTCGTTAGTGTCGTTATTTTTTTTGTTTTCATTATTTACAGTTTTTTTAATTTGAAAATTGTAATTGTTTATATGTTAATTTTAATTATTTAATCAGATTATATCTATACAAGTTGAAGGTCATTAGTTTCGTTGATTTTCTTACAGTTCTAGTATATTTTAATTATTTCAATGTTAATATTAACTTTTAAATATGAAAATATTTATAAAATATTAAAATTCGTTAGATTTATACATTAGTTTTCTTAATCGTTTTTATGTTATTTACATTATTTATAATGAAACTATACATGAATATGTTTGGAGGTTTTGACCTAATAAATCTTTTAATTTATCTTTCACTGATCTGCATGATGTAATATTATCAATATATTAGCATGATATCATATCCCCACATACTTCATACAGACTAACCATACAGTCTCCTGATGCCGTTGATATCGTCTCTATTTAAATTGAATCTAGACATGTAGTGGTAGCTGGGATACATAACGGCTTTCCTCACTCTGGAATGGCCCAACCCCAGAGAATGACCGAATTCATGGGTTGCAACTTGCATGAAGTTAATCCTTCCTGTGAAGAATCATATCTTATATTAAGATTTAAGCAATGGGTAAAGAAACAGGTAGAGAATGTGATAATTAGAGAGAAATTTATATATATATATATATATATAGAGAGAGGGAGAGAGAGAGAGAGAGAGAGAGAGAGAGAGAGAGAGAGAGAGAGAGAGAGAGAGAGAGAGAGAGAGAGAGAGAGATATTTGATCCTTAAAAATGAAAACTATAAAAAGCAATAACATTTTAGATTAATAAACATGCATATAGAAATACAATAACCTCTCCCTCCGCGAGTAGACCATCTTTCGCTATCATCGAAATGAGCGTCGCCTCCATATTTCGGGAAGAATGCGTGAGCTAACACTTTTCCTCTGCCGTCGAAAGGATACTTATCTCCGTGACGGTAGCGTCCGAACAGGATAATAATAGTAGCGTAACTGCGAGTCCTACGTACGAACTTCAATGGCGTGTAACGAGTCCAGTACTAATCAGAAGAGGAAGTGGTTAAACATTGGGGGTGTGGTAAATTGATTCACCCCATAAGAGTTTTGCAATTAAAGGTTCCGAAGTGAATATTAAGTATTGTTACGTGTTTAAGAAAATGTAATGATGAAATAAGTGTAAGTTATTTTTATGATAATCGACAATTAATGCTTATGGTGATAGATTCTATTAAATCTACTAACCGAGAACGCCCTTCTAATAAGGTAATCCACGGCTCCCCTTGAGAGACGTCGAGTGTATCTTATCACCCTGTAAGATATGGTCTTACTCGCCCACCGACCTCCTGCGAAATTGGTAAATACTATGGCTATCACTTATATACATTTTTATATCTATATCTACAAAGATAAAGTATTATTAATTTATGATTTATTAGTACAATTATAGATCAAAAGGTTAAAACAAAAGTATTCAGATACATATCAAAATTTATATATTAAATTATTATGTATGATTTAAATGTGTATTTATATATATATATATATATATATATAATATATATATATATATATATATATTATAAAATGTTGCAGCCGGGTTTAAAGTCAATACATATGATTTAAAGTTATCTTATGATTTTTATCGTATGCTTTTTATTATTTTCTTTAATATGATTATCATAACGATAATATAAATTTGTTGGCATATATAAACAACATTTGTTATATATTGAGATAATTAATTATTTAGGTAATAAATAGAATCTTTTTTATATTATATATTGATATATGTATATTCTACTCTTATTGAATGGCCTTTTTTCTTAATATTATATAATATTACTATAATTGTACGATTAAATATAATAATTATAAATACATATTGATTGATTTAAAACCTTATAAATTTGTTATATATTATCAATTAATAAATAATACCATACTCCAAGCTAGTATAAGTATATCAATTTTAATAATTCATTATTAATAAATATTATTCTTTTAGTAACGGGGAATCATAAACTGAGGACGATTTATTTATAATTGTATTGAAAATATACATAAATATGATTACCCATATTTAAATGTAATCGTTATTTAGGAATATATAATATTATAATTATATATATATATAATTCCAATAATGCTTTCTCGTTATTATTGTTGATAATAAAATCCCCCGATCATAAATAAACAATATATATATATATATATATATATATATATATATATATATATGTATTACAATACTAAAATAATATTAAACCTTTGAGTGTGTATCTTTTTGATCTTCCTGAACTTTCCGCTTCATCAGAAAGTCCACATCTCGGTGCTTGCATCACCTCTCTAGTTTCATCATTCATTATTCCTATTGTAGACATTATTATATACTAGTTATAATAATAATAAATTTAATAATAATAATTATTATTATTATTATTATTATAATTACAAACAAAATTATAAATAATATTATATCGTACATTAAATTGCAGATTTATATTAACCGGTGACTTTAAGACCCATCTGCAATTGGAAATGTTTTAATGCATTGCTAAGGATAGAGTTGACATCACCATGCACGGTTTCATCCATGAAAGCTGAAGTATCACTTGGTTTCAAATAGTTGAACTGCTCCAAGTAACCCTGCGAATATATCAATTGTATATATAGATATCATATATGATAATGTGTATATTCCGGTCCAATTACTAGCTAGTTAACTTAT